>VZSZ01000221.1:195704-265586 GCA_013398815.1 Ibidorhyncha struthersii
CTTCCCTTCCCTTCCCTTCCCTTCCCTTCCCTTCCCTTCCCTTCCCTTCCCTTCCCTCATAAAGTTTTACACCTTTTCAAAACATTCCACAGAATTTTTGTTCTGCTGTTCCTGTCTTCTTTCCTTTCTCTCTGCTGTCATCTCCCTAGAGGTGAGAAAAGAAGGGTGGGGTTGTGCCTTTTTCCTTTCTTTCAGATGTACTGGAAAAAAAAAAACGAGAGGGAAAAGGGAAGACAGAGATACAAGGGAAGATTAGGGAAAAGAGTGGAAAAAAAAAGAAAACTTTTTATTTTACTGTGATTTTTCTAAAATGTTAATTTTTCTCTGAAAAATTAACATATAAAATATCTTTTTTTGCAAAAACCTACTTATATTGGAAATGTTTTAGTGGATTTTTTTTTCTGAGCTCTATTTTTTCTCTTTGATTTTTCTTTCTATTTCTCTTTTTAGCTGTTGAGGTGTTCCAAGATTAGTCTAATACATCTCTTTCCAGCAGACACCACCAAGAGTCCTGGTTCCCTACTCACTCTTAGTAGGCTATAGAGTACCAAACTGTAGAAGGTACTTCCCATACTCATGTATGTGTGTCTGAACTAAATGCAGATTGTCATTTCATTGGGACAGGGACATCATTTGCTTTGTGTGTTTGTACCATGCCCAACATGGTATGATTCATTAAAGCCAGGATCGTGCCTGTCAGGTTTTTGGTTTATCAGCTTGTTGCTCTTCTTAATTTCTGTATCTCCTCTATCTTTCCCTATTTTCTGCCTGTTTCTCCAACACTGCCCAGTTTTCTGAGTGCTTAGTGTTCCACTGTGCCTGCCACATTCTGCTCTCCTTATATGTGCTGCCTCCTTTGATTCATCTGTCCCCAGAAGTCAGGTTCCTTCCCTGCTTCACCTTCCCAACTTTCCTTCCAGCCTCTCCAAGTCACAGATCTCCCTGCTCTGTGGTGGCTTCCCCAGGGAGCAGCGTGATGCATGGTCATGCTGTTCAAATCATCAGCACTTGTATACACCAATAATTAAAGGGTTAGTAAAATAATGCAGTGTTAAGTGTAAAGGATGTCAGATTAAAGGTTATGCAATGAATTCAATCAATCTGACAGTAGAGAGCTGGGGAGGCAGGGGTTCAATTTCTTATCCCAGCTGGCAGTTATTTTACCTCCCTAGCTATCATTAAAGAGAAAAAAAGCTAAACCCTAGAGACATCCCTGACTGCCACTGCAAATATTCTCATGAAAGTACAGTAAAATCCTTAGCACGTAGATAGAACTTATACCTTCTAAGCCACGTACTTGACAGTCCTTAATCCTGTTGACTTAAGGCATTCTCTGAATATTCTTTTACATTTCTGTAAGAATGTCTGAAAAGCGGGACAGGAGGTTTTCCATCAAAAATGGTACGTAAGCATCAAATCCGTTTTGCAGCTTGCAGGTATAGATTGTCCTGGAGGTAAATGGAGGGTTTTTGAAGATAAGAGGAAACACCTTAGATCCAATTACATATAAGAGAAGTAACCTCAAAGTCAACTGGTTTTGTAAGTCCCAAACACTATGTCAACTTTTAGCCTGCCCATGCTGTAGCTGACCATATGATTCAGCATGAATATAACCGCATTTGTAGATGTTAAGGTCAGCAAGGACTACCCCTTCTGAATTGCTGCATGCAGAGGTCATTAAACTTTCCCCTGGCATCCTTGTATTCACCCCAATGACTTCCAGTA
Source organism: Ibidorhyncha struthersii (assembly GCA_013398815.1). Classification (NCBI taxonomy): domain Eukaryota; kingdom Metazoa; phylum Chordata; class Aves; order Charadriiformes; family Charadriidae; genus Ibidorhyncha; species Ibidorhyncha struthersii. Next base: position 197,430 of record VZSZ01000221.1, read on the forward strand.
GAGTAAGGACAGGGATTTTAAAACGTCCCGGGAAGAGCAAAACCAAGGAAGAAAAATACAGATGCAGTATAGCTCCTTTGCTGTGGTCTAAGTGCTAATGTTTTAGAAAAAGAAATGCTAGGTAGGTAATTCTGGTTTGTCATTGAACTAAATATGATCATGTATCCTTTTCATGTGATGATGGGGGTGGACAAAAAATATACTGTCGCTTTATATAGAGGTATTTTAAACAGGCCTCTTTTCTATCTTCTTACAGAATTTTAACAAGAATTGGGAAATAGGGTAGTTTTCTGGTCATTGCAGCCTTCCTGGCTGCCTGCTCGGAACAGCCACTGCATGCCATGTGCATGTCAGCCCGTTTGGTTGAGTTATAAAGTGCTGGAGGTGGCTTAAATTCACAGATTATGACACCTAAATATCAGTGTCAACATGAGTGTCTAAACTCTCTTTACATCCTATGCAGATCTAGCCAATGCAGTCAGTTGTGCCTAGACAACTAAAGATGATTTTCAGGCTAATGCAGGTCCTTAATTTTAGGTACTTTAATTTACGAGTTGAATCCAACCCCTGGTGTCCCACCGCCATCTAGTGACCCTAATAACCAGGCACAGGTTCCCCGGAGGAGCTGTGGGATTTTTATCCTTGTTTCCACCCCGCTGTAACCACAAATGGCTCAGGGCATTTCCCCTGTCTGTGTCAGGTGCCAAATTTAGGGAGCTACAGGGAAGCTGTGACTCTGGGAAGAGCTTCCGAATCATGTCAGGGTTAAGGAGATGGAGAGAGCTAAATTTTTTCCCTATTTGAAGCTCTGAATCATGTAAGACCTGCCTTTGTCAGCCATAGAGTCATTCCACCTCTGATATTCCAGATCATTATCTCTGCCGTCACTAGTGAGCTGGCCACCTCCTCCAGCCTGTTCCTCTTTAGGAGTGTACTATTATTAAAAGACACACTTTGCTCCCCACCCCAGAAAAAGTTCAGCAGCACAAGTGACATTGCCAGGAGATCAAGGACAGCATCGTATTAGTAACACAACAACTCCCTGTTCACGGAGGAGAAGAATGAAAACGAAGAAACATACTGTCCTTGCAGCAATTTCAATGTTATTTTATAGCTCCCCAGAGCGTGTCAGGCATTTTCCAGATGTGAAATACTCAGTCTTCGCTTTCAACAGTTTCCCACATGGTCCTAACTAAACATCATTGCAGCACATAGTTTGGCAGGTCAGAGAACGTTTCCTTGTGGTTGAAGACCAGGGAATCAGCTTGTCCTAGCTGTGCCCCAGCCGCTGGTCCTCAGCCAGCCTGCCTGTCCACAGGCATCCTCAAGGCCAAAAGGGGCTTTTGAAATCACCGTTCATGAGTGCCCAGGTTAGAGGGAAGTAGCTGTTATTTCAGTTGCTCATTCTAAGGATTTGCCAACTCAATTGAACCCGTAGGGGAAAAATAATCTCCTATTAACCTTTTTATTTGTATTTACTGTATTTTGATTCACTTGTTTCTAGGCTGGTAGGCCCTTGGCTTTAGTCTTTTCTAATGTGAATTGGATTTTCTTTACAGAAAAAGTGCTGACATTGCTAACAATAATATTTTAAAAGTATTTTACATATCTGATAGGTTCATTAAAAGTCATTATATTTTAACAGTCACTCTTTCTAATATAAAAGCCAATACATTTCACATGCCATCTGGAACTAGGCAGTGACTTTTCTCAATTATGTTAGGCATATAATTAAACCGAATGGAAATAATAGTTTTATGAAATATTTTGGTGACAGTTCTGGCACTTTACTAAACATAAAAATTTCTGAGAAAGTCAAATTTATTTATCATACTTTCATCTGCTTTCAAGTGATGCGTTTCTTCTTGATGGGCTCTTGATGGGCTTGTTTGTTGGGATATAGGGAAGTGCTACTGTCACGGTGATGCCTATGTACTGATTTTTTTATTATGTTATTGACTCCTGTAGCATTTTCCTCTAGTTTCTTTTTCAAAGTGATAACTCTGAAACAAATCTAAAACCAAGCTATACTATTTGCATTGCTAGAGGTGGAGTATGTTTATATGAGATTCCTTTATACAGATACGGATTTATGAGATACCAACATCTTCCATATTCCTAATGCAATGGAATAATGCAGGACACACTGAAGTTAACCTGCTAGTCGTTAACGGTACGAGTTTGCTGCCTGCTTCCACCCAGGTGGTAACTTCTCATCCTGGAAGTCCCACAGAAGGAATAAGGCACTGCTTAGGAGAAGAAAATAATGTACAGACAGCAGCCACTGATAGTCAGATTGTAAACGTCAATCAACCCATTAGCTGGGAAATTTACATTTTCTTTCATTTTTTCCAGAAGTTTACTTTTTCTCCCTGTGTTATTAGGAAAACGAGATAGATCTTTCCATTCATTGGTGCAATTGATCGCAACACCTTGATCTAGCCAACAAACGAAGGCAGAGAGTCACTTGTTCTGTGGCAAGCCAAGAACAAGTGGCTTTTAAAGTAACCTCTGATTCTGAGGTCTGATGGGGGATACTGAAGGTCAGTTTTTTCAGAAGTAACAAGCTCAATTAAAGCAATGAGATACCCAATAAAAGATGCCTATGTTTCAAAACATAGGCATTGACCATGCTGTTTCTTTCAGGAGTCTTTAATGACTGCATATACTATTGTAAAGGATAAGCTTCAGGACACTGGAGTTTATGTGGCTGTGTATCATTGCAAATGATGTAGTGACATTTCTTGCACACATCTGCAGACAAAGCAGAGAGACAGAGAACAGCAATGTCACTTCAACCCGATGAAATGTGTTTTATCTACAGGTGTTTCAAGAACAACCAAATCTGACCAGAACATTACCTAGAGAATCCAGTTAAAACAACTAAACTCAGAATAAACTCACCATTCTGTGGGTAGATACTATTCCCAACAGTCTTTCAATAGGTCTTTTGATGAACCTGTCTTTTTCTAGGAGCACAATCAGTTAGCTTTTATTCTATGAATTTTTTTGACCATTGAGATTACCATATTACCTGACTCTTTCTTGATGTAGAGCAGTCTTTATAGAAACCGTAATCTTTAAGAAAACTCAATTCTCTTCTACAGTTGCTGTGCAAACATGGCAAGGAATTTTATTTAGTTTGCTTTTCTATAATGATTAAGAAAGAGTTTCCAAAGTCAGGGAATCACTGACAAACCATACATCTCTAACAGATCCCTATCAACAAACTTTAATCTGACAGATTTACAGATACTACATGGTGAACCGTGTAGCACTACCTGTCAGACCGCTTCCGTTTCAGATGATAGTCTGGGATTCACTTACAAAGCGTTTTGTAAAAAAATTAATTATTCTACAACTCATACAAAGAAAACAATGCAGCTGACACACAAAAGGCAAGCAGTACAACTCAGCATACAAATGCAAAAACGGTGCAACACAAAATAATACTGTGACATACCTTTTTTGGTGCCTCAGTCAGTGAATCCTGCTATTGACCTCCCCTGGAATTGACTTGTGCTTCACAGAGAAGCTAGACTGAAAATTTCAGGGCAGAAGTTTGGCGTTTACTCCACCCAGTGGGGAACATTTGGCTACAGTTCTAAGAGTGTTGAAAAAGGTATTTTTTTTTAAATTAAATTAAATAGCAAACAGATGAGTGCACCAGGAGTACTAGTGCACCAGGAATGTCGTAGGATATTTAAACAGTGTAAGTGAATAGAAAAGGCCACCTTCAGAAAAACAAGCCCTTCACAGGAGCCAGCTGGAGTTTTGCTGGTACCTGTTTTTTTGGATGGCACCATCACCTGTGTTTAGGCAACTGAAACAACCCCGAAGGGTGGGATCTACACTTTAGGCATCTAAATGTGAGCCAGCCCACTAAGTTCCCATGATAGTGGAGGTTGTTGATTACATTAGTGGAGTCAGAAGAATTGAGATCACCCTTAGACAGAAATCTATGTCTCATCAATTGAACTGTGCCCAAAACTCCATTAGCTGCATTGACTGGATCTCCGTGGTCTGTAGTGGGAATTCAGAGACGTGGCTCACGTGGCCACACTCGGGCATCGGTCTGCAAGCCCAGTCCCACCCTCAATGCTGTGTCATGCCCTCTGCTTTTTTTGGTTTTAGCATTGCATGGGAATGCGTATGCAGTTCATTATAGACTTGTGGAGGTTGTCATAGTGGAAGAGGCAAGTTTTAATGCAAAATAAAGTAGGGCGTTTGGTCCAAAAATTGCCTGGGAGGGATTTAGGTACTGTATGATAATTATACTTGCTGTTTTCATGTAAAAATCATCAAAAGGGAAACAGTTAATGAAGTGATTGTCCCAGTTCAGGGTTTATTTAAAGTTCATGGCTGAGACTCTGTTGAGGAGACGAGAACAGATATTGCTCTTCCCCCTGCTCCTCTGTTGTTTCACAGCCATCTATACGTTGAGGAGGAATTCAGTGCTTTTGCTTAGCTCACACATTTTGGGTTTTCCTCACAGCCCTTGCGGCTAGAAACAGCACTTCCAAATGAGAGATGCAATGCTACTTCATGTTAATGAAATGAATGTGACAGCAACCTGAAAATGTCGCTAATCACAACTCTGCCTGGGGATATGAGACAGAAAAGCATTATTCCTGCCCTGTTTGGTAGGGTATTAAATACTGATTAGACTCCAGTGAAAGTACCATGTTTAAGAGAGAAAATGAGCTATCTGTGTTTCAAGCAGTGCTTTCTTTTGTCGCAGTGGGTAGTTTAACCTGTTTAGGTTCTATTTTTCTAGCTGTAAAAATGTCTGCAGATGATTGAGAATTACTGACTCCACAGCACGACTCAACACTTTTGGATCTCTTAGCCTCCATTAGTCACAGTTCTGCTCCTCCTCAGAAACCCTGTTTCCTCACCTGTTTTTTCCCCCCTTTTACAAGCAAGCGGGCACTGCCATCCCGCTGCTTGGTGCACCGCATAACAGCTGCCTCTCAGACTTTTCATTGTGAGGCTTGGAGGGCTTTCAGAGAGAGGGGAAACTTCTGCTCGGCCTTAAATTGCCCTGGTAAGTGGCAAGTGGCTTTCTGCTGTGCCCTAAACTTTCCACCACCTCTCTTGCAAGTTCAGTTCAGCCTGAAGAATAAGTGAATGAGGAACTGAAATGGTTGGTGCAAATTGCTTTTCAAGTCATGCTTAATTAAGAAGTGTAAAAACAAGAAAGAATGAACCTTTCTGGCTTTCTCAGATCCTTTATCAGAGCCCAGATAAAATTGAAGTTGAACCTCACTGAACTGCAGTCCTCTCTCATTTTTACTGACACTTTCAGGCAATCCATTAAGGCTACATCTGGGGACAATTAAGGAAAGTTCAGTAGGAACAGATTGTGCTTTGGGCTTCTCGGCAGTTACCAATCATGATGTTAGAATGAAAGAACTGCTCAAAATCCAGAATGTGTATTTACATAGGGTACGAAGAAAGGGTGCGGTAAAGATGAAGGTTTGGGTTGCAGGAGGCCTGTGATCCGCAGCTATCCTTGGGAAGTCACTTCAGTCTGTGTCCCTTTGTTCTTCTCTAATCCTCTACTTTTTTCCTTGTTTTTTAATGGTAGTACTTAATGGCAAAGAGTGCCTCCTGGTAGATGTTTATATGACAACTGGTCCACAGGCTCTAATTTCAGAAAGGGCTGTGGGCAAAATTATAGGGATCATTAATTATCTCTTCTGTAAGTAATTGCATTTTTTTGGATGAGTAGCTTGTTTGCAGAACTATCAGTCTGCTAAATAATAGCACCTTTGCATATTAAAAAATCTAAATAAGAGGAAAAGTCTGCCCTGGAGCATCTGAAGGATACAGTAGCTAATGCAAGACCTTACTAGTTCTGTATTGCTATTTCTACTTTTATTTTAGGCACTGTTGACTCAAGGGAAAATACAATAACATGTCCTGAACTTATTTCAGTTTAAAACTAGCAGTTTTATCTATGATACTCATGGTGATACTGAACCCCCTCATCCTAAATTCATTGCAACACCGCAATGAAGTAGACAGTGAGTCTAACGAGATGGAAGGATTTCAGGGACTCTGAGGTGACGTTGAACACTTTTTAAGTATTTCCCACTCAGGGAACTTGAAATATAATGGCCAAAATGCTTAAATGAATTTAAGCATCACTATGAGTATCAAAGACTTCCGATTCGCATGTGACCATTATGAAAAAGAGTTTGATTTTATACTTTCTGGGTTCTTTGTTGTTCAGCTGTTTGGTCTGCTTTCAGGGCTGTGATTGTTCTCTTCAGCCTTTGAGCATTGAGGTCAGCGAGGGACCAAGCTGTTTCTAGTTGTCCTTGAAATGCAGTCAAGAGGAGGTTTTGTGATGTCACATTGGCATGCTCTGGCACCTATTGTTTCTTTTGAAAGGGGAAATAAAGCAAAATGTTCAGATTAAATACAACGTTTAAACCTATGGGATTGTTTTCTTTGAATGCGAAGTAGGCAGGTGAATTTCTAAAGCCTCTGAGGTAGTTTTGAAGGCAGGAAACATATGTAAATGGTTTTATGTCACGCTACCATGTGGCATTTATGTAAAGGGTTGTTTGAATTGCTAGGTGCTTGGGAAATCTAGAAATGCACTTTTGCAGTACAGACGCTATTTTTATACCTTGCTGTATAATTTCTTAGTCCACCCTGAAGTGGTGCATCCCTTGTTTTAAGCAGAGGGCGGCTATGGGATCCTGTTAAAGGGAGTATGTTGGGGAAGATCCAAAGTGGCTCTTCTCAGCACGGGAAGGTCACCCAGGAGCCGGGGAGCCAACGGGGCTGGCAAGGCAGGGCAGAACAAGGCGAGTAGAGCTGCTCCAGGGATGGTAGGCAGGTCCTGCCAAGAGGCCGGGTCTCCAGACATGTCTGTAGGATGAGATAGGTCCACAGTGCAGCCAAAATTCAAATCAGCAGGTCAGGGCCAGCAGAGCACGTGGCCAGGCTCAGATGTAGCTGCAGCATCGCAAAGACAAGGACCCAGAGCCAGGGCTGGAGCACAGGCAGCTCCCGAGTGAAGGGATTAGCTCCTGGTGGAGCCTCTCCCAACTCATCTCACACAGCTCCTTTCCCAGCAGCCTGCTCCCAGGCTGCAGCTGCGCTGCATCCAAGCTGGCCTGGAGCACCACCAGCCGAACCCTCAGAGGGGAGATGAGTTTTTGCAGAGTCTGTTGGTGCACTCAGGGTCTGGACCCACTGGCGTCTGGTACCGACCGTCCCAGCCCCCAAGACTAGGGAGGGGAACCTGCCTTTCCCCTGCTGCATTTCCCCTGTATGCCTCCCAGTTATCTGCAGGGCTGCCTGTGCCCGACATCCCGGCTGTGCAATGCTGGATTTTACAGATGCTCCTGAAGCACCTGTGGTGGGTGCCCCTCACAGTGTCCTTTCTCAGCTGTAACTTTTGCGTGTAGCATAAAACTGTTGTCTTGGCCACTGTGGGTACATACCCCAGCCTGTTAAATAAAAGTAGAGACGGTCCCTAGTCTTTCCTCACCATGTTTCAGTGTGGAATATTTAAGCAGAGAGACAGGAATCACTTCTGTTCTTTCTATGCAGAAGGTAATCTTTTCGGTGTCTTCACCCTGCTGCTGTAATGGATGAGTCAGAGATGATAATGTCTCCTCCGTAGTGGCCAAGCCGGCCACAAGAGTTTGCTAAAAGATGCTCTCTTATGTGGAGAGCATGCATTACCTCAAGGCAAGTTTTCAGGTCTGGAGTGCTGCTGTTCGGTCTCTGATGTCAGTCCAAATGGCCTTTGCTTTCTTGTACGTATGCGCTGAAGTCACATTCAACTAAAAGTTAGTGCTTTTAGTGCTGTGCTGTCCAGAAACGCAAGCTTTTGCTCCAAACGCAGACACTGGGTGAGAGAAGAAAAAAATCAACTATAAAATATAACTATGAGATATAAAATATGCTACTCGTTTTTATTAGAGACTACACAATGCCATTTGCATATGTTTCGAGAATATTCAGGAGAACTCAGTTTCACTTGTGACTTCTGCAAAACCACTGTGCGGTTATGAAAGGAAGGTGACACTGTACTACTACACTGTCTTTGAATGCTTTGCTATATCTTCATGAGACACACAGAAAACAACCTAGGAGAACAGATGGCACAAGATGCCATATAACATCCTTATTCTGATGTAGCAGCAGTACAGATCTGATCTCTCCCTCCAGGGCTACTCTAGTATCTCACAAGAGCTGAACGGATGGGCTTGCAGCAAGACATGATGCGTTGTGATTGTCACTGCTGTGCTTCTAGAGATATTCTGGATAATCTGTCAACACCATCTGAGATTACTTGATGTTCCCTGGTCTTTGGCAAATCAGACTAGTTGGTTTCCACTTATATGAGAATACAGAAAGTTCAGTAACTCCATCCCTATTTGTTTTATTTGTTGAGAGCAAGCTGTTGAAAGCAGGCTGCTTTATGGCATAGAGGATTCCAGGGTCCAAAGCTGCTGAAGGCTCATGTATTTAGGGGTGAAAAGGAAGGTGGAGATTTGTATGGGTAGATTAAAGAGCAGCATCCCAACACAGTTGCACAACTGTATGCAGAATGCATTTTCAAAGCTGTGTTGCATGGTGTAGATGTGCAGCGGTGTGTCACAGCTGCAGCCAGCTCAGAGGGATGGAGAGGTCAGACTTTTTATGTTCTCCAAGTAAAGGACTTTGGGAAATCAAGGATACACAGAACAAAACTATGCTAGAAATGCAGAATCATTTTCTGATCAGTCTACTATAAAGACATAATTTGTTCACTGCAAAATGCCTTGATAGGGAGAAATGGGAGGTAACATTTAACGAAGGCTGTTCTTGAGAACTTAAGTAGGAACTCCTTCCTTGAAGTTTCCAGTGTTGCCTTTGGCGAGAGGGACTGAAGTTGAAATATAAATATAAGGCCCTTTTTTGAAATGTTTTTGAATTCACAAAGACTCTGTGCTGATCTTTCTTATTCAAAACAAAACATTGTGCCTGTGGAGGGGAGAAAAGAGAATGGAAGTAGTTAAACACTCAAGAAAAGTTCTAAGCTTCTACGTAAGCTGCTGAAAACGATAATGAATAGCAGCAGAAAGTTCCTTTCTTGTAACATTGATAGGAAAGAGGAGAAACCTGGTGTGACATTGTTTGTGTATGGAGCTGACAGAGCTCCCCTCTTCAGTCTGGAAAACCAGAGCTTGCAAGAAGTTGGAAATAAACATGAGTGAGGTCTTAAACTTTTAGGAAAATGTTACCTGCAAGAGAGGCAGAAATTGCACGGGGAAAGGCAGATAGAGCAGTGCACAATCTCTGCAGCAGGCGTCAAAATGGTGGGAAACTCAAAATCATTGAACTGTTGTTAAGAAATTAAGATATCATGCCATGCTGTAATGACAAAAAAATCCCAATCCGTTACTTTGCTCAGTAATTTTAAGAACTTATATTTGGGTTCGGATGATGTGATAGTAAGCAGCTTCATGAGCCGTGTACCAGACAAGGTAAGGTGGCTGGCCAAGAGCTGTCAGGTTTATGATCAAATGCTGGAAGTCTTGTCACCATGTCTGCAACGTGTCACCCTGGAATAGTCTCAGTTACATTGTAAACCTCATTATAAAACATATCCTGGGTGTTTCATTCGCAGGTTATTTGCAGTTCATGGTTTGTACTTTTTTTGTATGTGTCGTGCTCTTCAAGTTCCTATTTTTTATAGGATTTAAATTCACAAAACACCATGGGATCATGTAATCTTTTTTTAAATTTCTCCTACCTCTGGGTCAAGCCCTGCAATTTGTGCAATTTGTCATCCAGGATGACATCCTGTCTTATCTGGAAGTATAAACACCAGAGAATCTTCCCATTCTCTCATCACTGACGTACACCTAGTTGGAAAATCAGAATCTCTGATACCTCTGATTTGACATGCAAGACATTTTGTTTGGCTGAAGGGAAATATCTCAGTGTCCTTACATCAGTGTTGTTTCAGATGCTTAAGTGAATTATGGTGGCTGCATTGATTTCATTCAAATGTGTTCTTGCACACGCTGTTCAGAGGCCATGTACTCCGTCCTGTGCCCAGCCACGTCCTTGGTGCATAGAAGACACATGCATGAGCGTTGTGCTAGGTGGGTCTTGGGTCGGTGTTGTGCTCATATCAACCATAGCCAAGACTGTGACTCCTGAGAACCAGGTCTGTAATGCAAACAGGGCTACCAAGCATCTCAGGTATGAGAAACAGAGCTTTCCGGCAGCTCAGGATGAGGACAGACCACGGTGTAGTTAACCCAGAGGAAAATGTTTGCATTCATTTTGACAAACCAAAATGCTGTCTTTCAGTAGTTCAGATATGAAAAACTGAAATATGTGAGCAGAAGTCTTCCATGGAAAATGTTGATTTTCTGGAAATCGTGTTTCCTACTGCAAAGAAAAAGTTATTTGAGTGGTAAATTCCCAACCCACTCTAACACAGAGTCTGTCTGAATCTTAGTATTGCCATCTGGCACCCAGTTGGAGAACCACAACAGCATATGCTTCTTTTATGTTACTGTTTGATATTTATGAGTAAGACAACTTGATAATATATTTGGCTAATTACTTTTTAAAATTCTATGTCCAGAAAATTCATGGGAAATGTTATGCAAAACTTTATTGAACAGAAGTGAACAGGAAACTGTTTTCAACCTGATATAAAGAGGAAATCTAACATAAATATACAGCACTCAACCGCACTGCAAAGCAAAGCTCTTCTCTGCGACATGCTGGGTTGATCATGCGAGGCTTCAGTTCCCAGGAGGGAAGTGACAAGGAATTAGGCAGTTAGAATCTTGGGCTCTCAAATCAGAAACATTTATGATAATGTTCTAGTGGAAAATTATTGCTTTTAGATGTAATGGATATTGCCGTCCTTGGTTTGGCCCCCTCTCTTCCATGCCCCTGAAAAATATATCTGCTTTTTAAAGGACAACCAACACCTTGGGCGGGTGAAAGTTGTGGAGTAGTAGGGAGGGAAAGGCAGCTGATCCCTACACCTTGTGAGACAGAGGGGCACACTCTTCCCAAGGCAGCCCCCCACTTTCGCTTCCCTCCCAAGTGAGCTGACAGCTGTTGTCCTGGTCCCTTCTCCATCCTCTGAGAAGGACAATCTATAAATGATTCATCTCTCCTGTCAGTAACTGAAATACTTAGAGCATCACCAAGCCTTCCAGGTTTGCGGTGGGCCTGCAGAGCCCCATGAGGGCTGGTGGAGGACAGCAATTATGAAAGGGGGGACATTTGCGCCTTTACATTGTGCAAGAAGCTCTTCTAGTTGCTGCATGACCTCATAGTGGTTTGAGAGCATAATGTTACAGAATGAGTGCTCAGTACATGTTGGAGGACTTCACAGCCCATTGGTTTGGACCTCTATGCTCTCTTTAACGGCTGGGGCACATTACATGCACATCTGGAGTGGGTCTGCCAGTTTTGTTTCATCCTAAAGGAATCTATTTATCACGCTAGACCCAATTCCTAGCCTGCACCAAGACGTGATAAGTGTGGACTATCAGGGGATCCACTTCATGTCCTACTGCTCTGAAGTGAGTGCTGAGGTCAGCCAGCATTTCTGATGCCCTTGCTGCTTGAAGAGCCAAGGCCATGGGAAGTTGTTGCCATTGTATGTCATGGGGTAGTCCAAAACATCTGGGATGGGGGGCAACTGAGCAGCAAATTTCCATTGGCCTCTTAGCAGTACTGCCAAGTATAACTATTTTGGATTCCCTTTAAATCATTTACTGCTGAGCTACCCAGTTATTCAAGGAAAAAGATGGGCATTTACATTTTCGCTACACAAAGTCACCACCTTTTCTGAAATATTTGCTAAAATAACAGTAGTCCTTTGAAAATCGGTTCCAAACATCCCTAACAATTTAAAAAAAAATCTTCTATATAGATGTTTTTTTGACTCAGAAAAAGCCTATGATTCTCTTAAATACAGCAGAGCAGAGACCTGTGGAGGGTGTTACAGTGCCACGTGGAAACACCAGTAGAGTTCACTGGGCTGTTACTGGAATACGGCTATAAGTTGTTATTAATTAATAACTGCAATTTATTTTTTTTTAAATTATTGGTTACAGTCTTAGACACAAAAATATCAAAACCTGATTCTTTAGACCTTAAGCTGAATCCATATGTGTTAAGGAAAGGACGGCTATCGACTTTGCTGGAAGTTGGCTGAGCTTCTGAGACACTGCATGGAACTATATATTACTTTAATAGAGCCACATTTCACAATGCAATGCAATTTAACAGATTTAAATTGCACAACAAAGAATGCACTATTTTCTAAGAGCAGTATAAAAACTAAAGCTACCTTTGGTAGAGTGTGTGCAGAGAAAATGAGAAAGGAACAGATGGGGAAGCATTTACATAGGAGATGGCAGGCAATTTCATTTTTTCTATTGGCATGCTAATTAATGATCTTTCCAAAGAAGGAATGCTGTATAAATCTCCTAAAGGAAGGATAATAGCAAGGTCAGATGTATCTGCTAAACTATGCAGGAATTTGAATGCACAACTATTGCAAAATCCCGTGTCAGATTAATAACCTGTTCTGAAGAAAAATTTGAAGTACTTGGTAAATACAATTTGAAATGCAGATCTGAGATAGAAGGGCGATGCATTAGAATTTCAAGTTGCAAAACTTGAACTCATGAGCTGTCCTGGATCCTGCAATTTGTTTAAATCTATTGCACAGGGTGAATATTGAAAAGCAGAGGGGGAACTCAGAACTGCTGTTTTCTCCCCTTTCCGGAGGCCGTGGATGTCTCTGAAGGTCTGTGTAGTTTAGCTGAGAAATAGCGACTCGAAGACTTCAAAGGGTTCAGTTTAGCTGAGATAAACATTTGAAATAGTGGCGGCTTTTCTATAGTTTAGAATAATAGTCGTAATATTTGCAGTACTTGATGTAACTAAAAGCTATGTAATGCTACTAGCTCTGTAGTGCTAGTAAGTGAGCAATTATCCTGTCTGGTCCAGGAGTATGGCTCACACTACCAGGTACTCCTAATTGCACTGCCTGGGGTGATGCTCAACAAAGGAGTGCCACAGGGCCTTATGCACACCAAACCCATGGCAGTGTAGGTTTTTTCCCTTTTTCATAAAATGTGTGCTGAAGTTGTCTAAGGTCACTGTGACAAGCTAAGCCAGAGAACAGTAACCTGGATCTCTCCATCCCCAGCTTTATCTGTCTTCAAGGCTGCACTACCTGTGTGTGTTTCTGCAGCCTCTCCAGCCTCATCTCTCTCCTTATCTCATAGTGTCTGACATTTTTGGCTCTCTTCCTCTATGATCTCTGCTGACTTTCTGTCCCTGAAGCCAAGTCCCTGAGAATTCAGGGTTTCGGCATCTCTGGCCGTGCTAGATTATGTTTTTTAACCCATGGAGATTATAAGCCTAAAATGCACTGTGCCTGGAGACCACTTGGAAAACGTTTAGAATAGTATGATTGCGAGGAAAGGAGAGTCAAAAGATGTATTCTGTGGAAAAGACCACAGGCCATGCTGTGACTAACAGGTTGGCTCAGGACTGTGATTCTGGGAAGAGTTTGATCCGTAATGTCTGTAGGAAATCTCTGCTCACTCAGTGCCCAGACTGCTGACTGTTAAACTGAGCGAGGAACTGCTTGTTCAGAGCAGGTATTTGATCCTCACTTTGGATCTGTTCCACTGGTAAATAGCTCTGGGCTAAATTCACAAGGAAGACTGTGAAAAGCTCCAAAGTCCAAAACGTAGAGCAGGAACAGCCCTCTGACAGCCTCCTTGGAAGCCATGCTGCTGGGCTTGAGCAGAGCAATGGGCACCTTGGCAGCATGGAACTACGTGGTTTATGTATCTCATATTGTAGGACTCATGGGCTCCATCCATTCCCCTCCTTTTCTTGGTATTTTCCATGCTAGCTGAGGATCTTCTGCACAGGGAATTTTCAATGACTTTTCATCAGCCTTTAGTGGGAAGCTGAGGATGTGAATTTCATATCCAGAAATTACCTTTGCAGCTCTAGGGCAAAACTCCGTGTACTTCTGCAAGGAAACCTTTGGGAAACAAAGAAAGAAAGAAGTCCAGTGTTGGAAAGCAAGACCTTCAACAATGGTAGCACAAATGTGATTATCAGAAGTAGCAGCTGACAAAATAATACAGTGAAGTCTACTAATGAGTAGTCACACCTCATCAGGTGGAAAACAGTCCCCATCCCAGCATTTAAAAAGAAGGAATTTAGATGGAAGAAATTAGCATCATGATTTTGTTCTGTACTTTCAGTAATAGATGAGAGTCATTAACAAAATGTGACTTAGAGGACTTGACTTGACGAGCAAGTAGGATTCAGACGAGTATGCATACACTGAAAAAATGAGTAAATACAGCTAGAAATACAACAAGGCAACCACTGAAAATTAATTTTAACCTTGAGATTGCAGAAAATGTTATGTATTATGTATTGTTATATTTGTGTGGAAAGGTGCAAATTCTAAGCATTGCATGAGCAAAAGGGGCTAAAATCTCCAGCAATAAAGTTTCTGAAAGATATTTGAAAATAAATTTAGAGGTAAGGGTGGCTGTTAGCTTGGTTAGCATCTAACTTAATAGAAAGTAAGGCTCTGGCAATAAAATAAATAATACTGTTTAATTACAGTCATGACCTTTAGTAATTGCTGCATTATTGCTTGGCATTGTAAGAGATTTATTTTATTTACTGAAACAATTGTTTTTTTTCCTCTGCCAAAACCATCAAGCATTGGAATTGGAAAATATCTATTAGATTATCTGGTTTGCATATCTCCTGCTGCGCAATGTCTTATCCGGTTCTGTTGTAAATATTGTCAAGTGTCATGTTGTATGAAATGCACTGCAAGGTTATTCTACAGCCTGAAATACCGGTTATTCTGACCATGGAAACATTTTTACCTCTGATGAGTTGAGGTGCAGGGTTACTTCCATCTCATTTCTGCTGGCTGGATTATTTTTCACGCTTCTCGTTGTTTATGATTGTTTTACCAACCTATTCTTCATTTTTTTTCCAAGAGTTAAGCCCATATCGAAAGGGAATAATTTTTATTGGTTCATATGACTACTTCTCTGATACTGAAGAAGATATGAGAATGTGCATTTTTTTCATCAAATCCATACAACACATGCAATTATTAATACAAAAAGGGGAAATAATTGTCACAGTAGAGTTGGTATTCTTTGAAACTGCAAACTCAAAGAGATTCCCTGCTGCCCCTAATTTCATAGGATCCTAATGGCAATGGAAGACATTGCGAGGGCAAAAGGTAGTAGTTTAAAAGCAAAAAAATTAAACAAAATAAAAAGAGACTCTAGTGTCTTTTGCCTACCCAGGCCTAGTGATTGTTCTGTTTTCAGCTGGGAAAGAGTTAATTTTCTTTCTAGTGAGTGTTGTGAAAGGAATGTCAGTAATGCATACTGTTGTAGTTGTTGCTAGGCGATGTTTATACATTTCAAGGACTCTCTTTAGCTTCCCATAGGAGCTGAGAAGGAGCACAGACAGAAAAACAGAATGGCCAATGAAATATTCCATACCATAGACATCATGCTCAGTATATAAATGGGGGTTGGAGGAATCCACGATCACTGCTCAGGAAAGTACCAGTTCACCAGGTGGTGAGAGTGACTTGTGTCATCATCATCATCATCATTATTTCTTTTTTCCTTTTCTGTTATTGTTCTATTAAACTGTCTTTATCTCAATCCATGAGGGGTTTTTTTTCCTTTCCCTTTCCCCTCCTTTTCTCCCTCTTCTCCCTGCCGTTCTGGGGGAGAGGGGGAGAACTGCCACCGCTGGCTGCCTGGTCCTAGCTGCCAGCTGGGGTTAAACCACAACAGTGAGTAATATTGGAAAGGCTTTATAAAAACTGCACTACAAGGAGGGAAAATAAACACAGGGAACTATAGCTAATATTTAAGATGTATAATCAGTAGATGATAGTCTGGCATTTGTAATGAGCTTTCACACTCTTCCCACAGATCAAAATTTAAAGAATTATCACGAATCTGCATTGATCTGTCATTGTGCCAACCAGTGCTATAGCATTTGGCTTTATTGGGTGGTCAGATGGAATATATAAGTAACTGACTGTATGGGGCTGCTGGGTATATGTACAGAGGTTGACATGGGATGTGTGTATATACCTCCAAAAGTAGATTAAAAAAATCACTTACTAAATGCATCTAACTGATTCATCAGTTATACATAGGAAAATAATTTCTGAATCTCAGGGTGGGGAGAAAAAGGAATAAATCAACAAACTTTGAAAAAATTACCTCTTTTTATAGTAAATAAGTGTGCTCGAAGAATCAGTGTTGAAAGGACACTGAATGGTTATTCTGCACCCTCTGCTGTCACTCCTCTGTAGTTCCCTGTGCCTCAGTTTTCCTTCGTCCCTGCCTTCTCACTGGTTTCTTTCTGAGGCATCTGTGAATGAGCAAAGACAAGGGTCATTTGTATGGCAGAAGGCAAGTCCCAGCCTTGCTGGAAGCTGAACACCATGAAGGGACTTGAAATTAAGTAATTTACCCATATGAATAAAACATCGTGTGTTATTTTTAGAAACTTGACTGTTCTGACAGACCCAGTAGTTTTTCAGCTAATCTCACCACTGTTCCCCTTGAGCCAAGGGCTATCCCCCATCCTCAGAATTCAGAAAGTAACGTCATTAATGATAATACTATGCTTTTGATGGAATTTTCTACCTTTTAGCCAAGCACATTCCATGGGGGCCTGGAGGCTCATTCCAGAGGCAATCTCCCTTAGATAAGCTACCTTGGCCAAACTTTCAGGAACTCATTCAGATTATTTAATTGAACCTCTCGGTCTTGCAAGGAGATATTGCTTATGCTCAAAGACTTAATAAGTCTCCTGGTCTAGATAGTTCCCTCTCTGATCATTACAAGAGTCAGGGCCATTAATATCAGCTTATCAAGCTTTGCTGCCCTGTCATATTTTCCCTTCTTTTAATTTTACTGAAATTGTTATATTAGCCCAGTGCTTTTGAAGAGACACAATTTTTTTTGGCCTTATTTTCCTCCTAGCTGCCCATATTTTCAAGACGGGTTATTTTGTTCATCTGCCTGTTGTAGCAACAAACCTTTTATTTCCTTCTTAATGGATGGGAAGCACACTTCAGCTGTGATGGCTGCCAAGGAGGTCCTCATTGGGGTCTGACGGCTGCAGCCAGACCTAGAAATTCTTCTGGCTCCCCATTTTTCAAATCTAAACCTTGCATTGCCTCCTGCCCCTGCACTGAGCTGAGCTTGAGAGATGGCAGCATCCCATCTCCAGGCTTCATAAAGCCACATTGCTACGAGGAAAATGACTATATCTCAGCTGTCTGCAAATTTCTGGTACTGAGCCTTCTAGGTAGGGAGTCACTCATCTGGCTAACATTGCTATCTGACATTACCTTCAGGTATCATGGGCCATGTGGGTGAGACTCTCACCAGGTACCAAAGCTCTTCAGAGAAGCCCATGCCCAGTTTCTTGTACCAGTCTCCAGAATTTACCTAACTGAATCCAACTTGAGCATATATTTGCTTGTCCAGTGGTTTGTACGCATAATAAATTTGGAGTTTAAATAGAGCGTAGATGTCACAAGGTCTTTTGAGCCATTCCCAAACTCATCACTTATGGGGGGAGAACAGTTTGGGCTACAGATTCCAAGGACAAAACTGATCTCTCTCAGGGTCCTCTTTCTCATTGAAAGTTGCCTCGATTGGTGATACCACTTCAACTTCATCTCTGATAGACACACGAGGCACCCAAAAACTTGAACTAGTTCACTAAATTCCAGTGGTAACAGAAAAGTGGCAGCTTTGAAGAAACAAACTGGCCAAGAGATCCAACAAGGAAGCTCTTTTTAATCATCCCACTTATGTACTGAATAGATTGCATCCATCTTTTGATACTTATAAAAATCAACAAAAGTGGTAAAAATTGCCCAGTAAAGCTTCTCATATTATCTTTTAAGAAAAATGAAATCTATAGCCTTTCAGAAAACTCAGCAGGACATTGCCTTTTCTTTGTTCCCCTTATTGTTCATTGTATTCACGATGGAATTAATGATTTTCTCAAAGGCTTATTCCTTTCAGAAATCCGTTCAGAAAAAACATCTGTCTTGGTAAAACAGCCGGAACCCTTCCAAAACAGGCCTTGTTCCTTGAACTTCGATGACCTCCACAAGCACTTCAGCTCAGAGGAGATACCTCTCATCCCACAGAACTGTTTGCCCCAGTGTGCAGGTGAAGGCACTGTTGCAAATGTGCATTACCCCACACACAAGTGATGATTTTTTTCCACGTGATTATTAGCATAGTCCTGAACTTGCTTATTGTGACTTCAAACAGTTGAAGGTTTTGATGGAGGCAGCAGGGGAAAAAAAAGGAAAAAATGTGGAAGTGGTTAAAACATGTCTATAGATAGGAATTGCCATTTCCTACTCTAAATATGGGAGAAGATTATATTCTATTTTGGGAGCTACTCTGTCCCAGATAACAACATTTCTTCTGTCTGTCCTCACTTTGTCAGGACTGGGTATCTTTCCTCTTGGCACCTCTCTTTGCCTTTCAGCAACCTCCCCCTCCCGTAACCTTCACTTATTCATATCCTTCTCACCAGGCTGCTTTATCACTGTTTCCTTGAGATTCTCTATTTCTTTCTTCCCTGGCCTTCAGTCTCCTCAGATGTGCTCTAAGAGGATCTTTCTTATCCCGTATCTTTCAGCTCCAGGCTTGCCTTCCTATGCCTTCTCATAAATTCCTTCTCTCAGCCTCCTCTCCCTCCCTGCTCTGTGGGAAGGCTCAGGTAGAGGCAGCCATATGGTGTACGGTCCTGCACCTCCGGAGAGTACCCAGCACATCCCAACCTGGGCATTTATTGTCCCAGGAGCTGCAGTCCTGGCAGGTTACCTCCTGCCCTCGGGCACAGCAGCCCGGCACTGCGGCCCCGGTTGTCCTTCCCTATGCACTGGCTATTTGCTGCTGCTGCTGAAGTGGTTTGGGGGAGGTATGGGATGGCATAACAGGGTAACCAGAAATATAATGCCATATTTTTCAGAAAGTCCTAGAACTGAATTTCCCATACCCCTCGGTATGAATGTTACTTTTCTGCCAAATACAGACTCTGCATGTCTGTGCATCCTCTGACCCTTCCCCATCCACAGGCACTTCCATTGCTGGAACAACTGATTTGGGGGCTTGCTATGGAGACTGTGAACTCACTCTATGAAACTGCATTACTGCAGGCCTTTATTTCATCCAACTTTAATTCTTTGTGTGAAAAAATGGAGTCAAAACACTCAGTTCCGTGTGAATCAGACACTCGCTTATGCAGGTAACACAAAAAATTCTCCAAGTGACATTTCTGAGACAGTCTATTGGATGCTGCTCCCCTGCTCAGGACTGCCCATGCAGATGAAATCTCACAAGACTGGGTTTCATCCAACCGATTTCCATTGTGAAACAGAAAAATAATTCTGGCAAATGCTTGTTCTGGGAGAGAAGCAACACAGATGTGAGGGGTCAGCTGAAAAAGAGGCATTTCAGCAAGATAAAATGTCTGTCTGAGCTCTCTGAGCAATGACCCCCTCTTTCGTAAGGCGTACAGAGATGGCAGGACCCTCTTGTCCCTAAAGCTTGGCTTCTCTGGGCTCCGGGTGTCAGGTATGAGGGTGGCATTTGCCTCTGGTTGCTCCAGAATGCTCTGCTGTACCTCCGCAACATCAAATGGGAAGGACAGCTGCATGTCTGATGAGAGAGTTGGGGTTCTTCAGCCTGGAGAAGAGAAGATTCCGGGGACACCTTATAGCAGCCTTCCAGTATCTGAAGGGCACCTACAAGAAAGCTGGAGAGGCACTTTTTGCAAGGGCATGTAGTGATAGGGTGAGGAGTAGTGGCTTCAAACTGGAAGAGGGTAGGTTTGGAATAGGTAAGAGGAAGAAATTTTTCACTATGAGGGGGATGAGACACTGGAACAAGTTGCTCAGGGAAGTTGTAGATGCCCCATCCCTGGAGGTGTTCAAGGCCAGGTTGGACGGGGCTTTGAGCAACCTGGTCTGGTGGGAGGTGTCCCTGTCCATGGCAAGGGGGTTGGAACTCGATGATCTGTAAGGTCCCTTCCAACCTAAACCATTCTATGATTCTATGATGTCACCGGTAGTGATGCAGCTTTGTGTCCTCTCTACTTAATGCAATGCCTTATTGGTACAAAGCCACCCCAGAGTAAGTTCATGCAGCAAACTCCATTTAATCAGTGATGAATATGTCATTGCTGGTGCAGCCCTGTGAAACTCATTGGCAAAGTCACCACTTTGACATTTCATCACTGCAACTTAAGGGAACAAAAACCGGCCAAAAAGTGACATACTAATTTTCCTATCGACCTCTGAGTGCAATCATAGTATATATTTTAACAGGACATACAGCAACAAGGAATCCTTCATGAACTCAACTGGCAAATAACACATCTGTTCTACTGGGTGTTTTCAGGCCTTACTCAGTTTATAACAATTAACAGGGGAAAATTACCTACTTTGCTGTGTTATTTAAAAAAAAAAAAAGAAAACATTCAATTTCTCAACTTGTACCAGCCTGTTCTAACAGAAACTGAGACAGTTTGCCAAAGGCTAATGATTCAGTTTTATATGATTAGTTTCTTTAGCCAGATCCAGATATTTAGAGGAACTAATAATTTGTTATGCTGCTAATCTCTAAAATGCCTGCAAGGACTCAGTCTAACTACAGTATTTGAGTCATGACATTTTTTTGTTCATATTTCTGTTCTATGTTTTTTTGGAATTAATAGGTTAATGTAAGAACAGAACAATGACAAGATTATATGACCCATATAATTTTTCACAGCTTGGCATCGTAAGGATGTATAAGCAAAAACAACATAAGGGAGATGCACCTAGATAGAAGCTGGAGGTTTAATTAGAGAAAATTATGTGGCTATAAAATTGTCAGTGTTATATATAGCTGACCTTGATCAATCAAACTGTCCTTAAGTGGGGGCACAGCCTAACGTTCTGACTGTATTTTTGCAGTTTAGAGCAGACTTTGGTATTGCAGAGTGGCATTTCAGTGATGCCTGATGAGTTTGGGATGCCTTTAATCCTAAATGTTACATGGAAAGAAGTCTGATGTTCAGAAATGTAGTGAAAATCGGTTCCCTTTATGATCACTTGTGCCAGACCTTTTGGACTCTGGTATGCTCAGGATTACTGATCATTTCTAAAAATGCAGCCTTATTGCATGTTGTAATATAGTCTCTTTCTTTTTTTTTTTTTTTCTGTATCCTTTTAAGTACCAACCAACACAACTGAGGTTCATAAGGGAACCTTCAGGCATCTGTACAATGCTGACTGTAATACTACTAAACACTTCATTTACTGGTACATATCGTGCAGTACTTAAGCTCGTAAAAAGTTTAAGACATCTGCTGAATCTGTGGATAACAACTGTGAAAAATGTTCCCCTTTTCATTTTGTGTCTGAAGTAGCAGTGGGAGCTCAGCTCTGGACTCCTGGAATCTGCAATGCCCCTTTCTTCTCTCCAGGTACTATGCTGTGAAAATCTCCATTAAAACAAAATAATGCTTCTCAATAGGAAGGGAAGGGGGGGGGAAGCATCTTTTTCCTCTAATAAAATTGACTCAGATTGGGCTCTGTGGCCAATGCCCATCTAAATTGTTGTAAAAATTAACATAGGAATTACCAGATCAGAATGTCACAAACTAATGCTCCATCTGGTCCAGTGTTCTGTTTCCAGAAGTGACTTACACCAGATGCTTCAAGGGAGGAATAAAATATTAAACATTTAGAGACTGCTATAAGTGCCCTAACCAACCGCTAACATGGTCATTGGGCAGCTGCTCGGTAATCTAGTGGCAGAAGGAGCCTGCCAGCATTTCTGCTTTTCTAGTAAATAGAGCAAAGAAATGCACTTCCCTGTGGGATATCAGTATCTGCGATATCCAGCCCTGTGCGCGTTTATCATTCCTCCTGACCTCGCATGCACAGGTGCATCCAGATGCACACACAAATCCTGTTCTCTAAGTGCAAAAAATGTGCAAGGGTTGCAATGCAATGGATTTCATCAGAGGTGAAACGTTGCTCAGGAGGCTCAGGGGGCAGAGTTAGTTTTAATCAAGCTAAGACATTTCCATCTGATCTAGTCACCCTAGCCTCCCTTTGTAATCGAAAGAGCAATACCAGCACTTTCAGGTCATGACTCTTCTGACCCGGTTTAGATGTCTGCTGAAGGAGACAGTGACTCCACTGACTTGAGCTCCATCGACTGCGAAAGGAGTCCAGGTTGGCTAGCTCAGATGGAGACCTCGACAGGGCAGATGTCTGTGTTTCGCCAAATGAGTCCCACCTTCGGTGGCAAAGCTAATATTTTTAGAATGATAAGGGGTTTTAATGAATTAAGATCCAAAATAGTTAAGGCACTTGGGGACATATTTCAGTCTGCCCCTCTCCTTAGTCTCTCTTCTCGCCTGGGCAGTAATTACATCTAACGGAGTCTAGATGATTATGGGAGTGGGATAAGGAGTTTTTACTTTTAACTAGCAGCCCAGAATGATCCGTCTTCATAATGATCAAAATGTGTTAGCAGTAGACGGCCATGAAATGGGTTGATTGCATCGCTAATGGTTGATCACATGAAACACCCTCTGGATTAACATTAATTGGTCACCTTGGTGGAGACTTCAGAAGAAAAATCTGTCTGAACAGAGATAGTGATTGGGCTTCTGTGTCCCTTGTAGAGTTTGTCCTTTAAAGGAGGTGGAAGAACCCTGAGGGGATGGTTGCACAATCCGTAGATGTATAGAGAGTTCCTTGCCTTCTCCGAGTCTGGTGTCTTCCAAAGTCTGTGTTTGTCCTAATTGCTTTATACTTCTATGTTTTTTAGAATTCAATATTTGATTATCTAAAATGCAGTTTATATTCCTAGGGGTAGAAACTGGCTTGTTGTGTATTTTCTTTATTTCTATTTTGTTAATCTTTCAATTTATAAATCTTTGTCTGCCATGATGAGGGACAAATTGACTTTAGGTGGCTAAGCAACAATAATGGCAATAATACCAGGGCTGGAAGCCCATTACCATTCCTAACAACCTTGGTCTACACGGGATATATAAACAAAAGCAGAAAACTGCAAGGCACAGTATTGTATCACCAATCAATGTCAGAGAGCAACATAACATAGAAAGACAAAACACACTCCTCCGAAGAGCAACACGCCATTAAATACTATGTAGAAATCTTTATCTGTACCTAATAATGGAGAGAAACTGAAACTGCCTTTATAAAAGAACATATTATCTGGTCTGAGAATGAATATTACACCATGGATGGAAAATTAGTTTGTAAGTGTAAAACAAGGTATTGTTTAATGCCTTCTCTCACAAGGACACACAGTGACAGTTTTTATTTATCTAAAGAGTGATTGCAAAGAGGGAAAAACTATCCCTAGGTCTTGTGTAGGCATGGCGTAGAATAACAAGCTTGAAAAATTATCTTTCTAGGGGTGGAGGCTGGGATAGGTTCCCTACAAAGATTATCAGGTGGAAGTTTCTAAAGTAGGGTTGGACAAGTATCTGACAGGAATGGCTTAACTCTGCTTCTACTTTGCAAGTTGTTTTTTTAACTTTATTTCAGAGACTCGGGACTTTCTTACAACAAAGTGGAATGTAATTCACTGTATTTTGTTATATGTAGAACCATGGCACCCTGGTTTCTGAGCTCAGTCAAACTACAGAAATTTGTTGGAGGACAGCGCTGGAGCTGCTTGTCCTGAGAGAGTTACTGCTCACCTGGGCAGCCCCAGCTGCAGGGTGCCTGGAAAGCCGAGATGCTTGGAGAGATCTGGTAACCCAGACAAATGCATCTTCCCATGGACTCCAGATCTGTCATCACATATTTAACGAAGTGCAGTAAATTCAGCCTCTTAATATACTTTCAGGGTAGCTGAGGCTTGCCCTGTCTTTTGTGCTTCTGTCTGTGCTTCGGTCTATCCACGTTTCTTTCCTACTTGCTTTCTTAGCCGTCCTGCTCCCAAGGAAGAAGAGTGGTTCACCCAGATGTCTGTCAAACCAGACAGTAGACCCCACAGCCCTCAGCCTCTGTTGCTCCTCCTGGTTCCTTCTGCAGTCCAGAAATTCAAGACATTGGGCACCTGCATGCAACAACATGTCACATAGTGTTGGTGCTGCTGGAGAGGGAGCCAGGACTTCCTTCTGAATAAACCCAAGTGGCTTAAACTAGGAGTAGCTGTTGCTGTAAAACTGCCATGTGGGTGAGAAGTTTTCAGGTGGTTGACTCAGAAAACAGAATAAAAACTCTGATTGATTACAGACTACATTTACCTTAAATGTGAGTAAGAAGGTTTGGCCTCTTGGAACTGAATTTCATGAAGGCATTGGGTATCTTGGATACCATGGTCTAAACACACTGGTGGAGATGTGGGAATGTTGTTGCTTTTTCTTCTCTGAGTTCAACAGATTTTTTTATATGCTGAGACTCAGAACATACGCAACGCAGGGAAGGAGACCCTATTAAATGCCTCATACTGGAACCCTTCAATCTGCGTGCCTGAGTTTGATGAAGACACTGTTTGCAAAGAGTATAAAATCCATAACAAATGGGGCATTTTGTGACAGACAGCGGTGATGGCAGGCTGTCTCGGAGTATTTTATTCCACCCAGAGCACATGCTGCTTTCAAGGCTTCTCTCCCACATCTCCTGCAGACTGGAAATCAGCCACCGAGTGTGGCGTGGAATAACTAAGCAATAGGTGTTGCTTTTTGCAAAGGCTCCATGCCTGCAAGTGTGCACGCTCATATATGAGGAAGGACTTTGTTTCTTTCATATTTCTCTAGCACAGTGCATGGATGTGGCTGAAGTATTCATTTGAGTTAATATACATGCAAATAGTAGAGACCATTAAATATACATTATCTCCTCCTGCTAACAATCTTCAGTACCTTCACACTGCTGTACTGTGACTTCTTCCCAACGTTTTTCGCTTGCAAACGGCTGACTCTCAGCCTGCGAGGGCTGGTGTTTCCAAGGAGCCGGGGGCAGGTTCAGAAGTTCACTGCAGGTCCCAGCATGAGGGGCTGGAAGGTAATGCCAGCGAAGGGAGCTGCTTGTCCTCAGCTTGCCGACATAACTGCTTGCACAGGCGTGCTGTGAACCAGATAAATGTGCTGATAAGTGAACTGACCTGCCTTGAAAATAACCTGGTAAAAAGGATGAATTTTCTGATCCACCTCACAGTGTGACCCCACAAGCAGTTGCATTGGCACAACAGAGGGGGCCGCACACTGCAGTGTGCTTCGTGTTTAAGGGATTAATGCCTTTAAAAGTGTCTTTGACAGGCTGAGAGACTTGGGGTTGTTCAGTCTCAGGAGAAGAGAAGGCTCTTGTGAAGACCTTATTGTGGCCTTTCAGTACCTAAAGGGGGCCTACAGGAGAGCTGGGGAGGGACTTTTTACAAGGGCATGTAGTGGTAGGGCAAGGGGGAATGACTTCAAACTGGAAGAAAGTAGATTTAGATTAGATATTAGGAAGAAATTTTTCCCTTTGAGGGTGATAAGGCACTGGCCCAGGTTGCCCAGATAAGTTGCGGCTACTCCATCCCTGGAGGTGTTCCAGGCCAGGCTGGATGGGGCTTGAAGCAACCTGGGCTGGTGGGAGGTGTCTCTGCCTACGGCAGGGGCGTTGGAACTCGATGATCTTTAAGGTCCCTTCCAACTCAAACCATTCTATGCTTCTATGATTCTATGATTCTGTGATCTCATGGATTTGTCTGCTAATGTTACTGAGGTCAAGCAAACAGGAGTTCATATTCAGCCATCTTTGGGCACCATCTGACAGGGCGACTTGGGGTAGGCAATGGGCATGTTGGTCATTAGTCTCCTGATAGTAGCAGTCAGCAGGAAAATACCGTTTGGGGGTGACTTACCTCACTGCTGCAAATGGGCAAAGGTTGCCATGCAAAGCCCTGCTTCTAAGCATGCAGCAGCATCACTGCTGTCAGCGGCAAACTGAGTACAGGCAGTCCTGGTGGCAAGGGAAGAACAGAGCACTTCAGTTTTCCAGGTTTTGGCCAAAAGCCGCTGTCACCTTTGGGGACAACAATGAGCAACTCAGGCTGGACAGATAGGGGAAAGGTCTAGGTGTGAAAATTTGGCTTCTGACCATGAGCCACAACTCGCTCTGGGCAGAGCTGGGCGCAGCATCTACCCATCACTGTAGCATTGGGTGTTTGCACCCGTTTTCATCACAGTGCTCCATGCATGCATGCATTTCTGAGCCTCAGCCATTACAGGATTTTCATGAAATAAGATGGAGAGTTGGGTGTTTCAGTTCCCCTCCTTTTACTTCCGGAAGGTGCTGCTCGTATTGGAATACTTTTTTTCTTTTTGGCCTGTTTTTCTCCATGGATTCAGCTTCTCGCTTTTCCTGCTCATTGGTTTGGACTGTGACTTTAGGCACCATACCGATCTCCAGAGACAGTTCATGAACTCTGACTGGAGTCAGTGTGTGATTCTATTCCTCTCACTCATGAGCAAACAGGACTGCAGATTGCCATCTTTTCCTCTCTGTAGCTTTTCTTTGTTTTGTTTGGAATTTTTTAAATATTTTCTTTGTTTTGCCTGCCTGAACATTCTGCATCTCCTACCTTAGGTGTCACCATGGTCTTGTGCAGATATTGGTTCTGTTAGCTGTTACAGAAATCATACTGTCCCCCAAATTCCTCCAGTTAATAATGATGAGGTACGTTCAAACAACTAAGTAGCTGTTCCTTCCTGTGCAGTCAGGAATCCAGGAAAAGATTTAAAGGCAGATGGAGGCTGATAAAATAAGAGTGCTCATATGATGATAAACTCTAGGCTGGGGATGGCACATTTGGACTTGACAATGGACAAGTTTTGAGTGTTGTCACATTTGTGAACCGAGTGGGTCCTGTGCCTTCAGCTTGGGAGCCAAACAGCTGACATGTGGGCTGAGTTAGCTTTAACAGCAAAGATTCAAACTCACATGTGATTTGCAGTGTGAATGCACCACGTGCATCTAATTTGCTTGCAAGGAGATACCTAATTCTGAAGGAAGGTAAGGTTTCAGCTATGCTGTCCTTTGGTATGCTCCTGAAATTGGGCAGCCCTGAATTTGAATTTGGCTGTTGTGACTGATCCCCAGTGCAGGAGTATGATCAGATCATGACCTAATGAGCAGGTAATGTTCTTGTGGTATATGGACCTATGGGCTTACATAGGTAGATGGTGAAAGCTAGAGTAGTCCTAAAACTACTTCATGGGGCAGTGTGTGCTTGCCAGAAGAAGAGGGTGCTGCTGAGCATCAGGTCCAGCATGCAAAGATGTGTGCCTAACTCTCTCATGAGAGTACTGTGGCCAGGATACATCTCTCTCGGGTAAGAGTACAGCATGGGAGGTCACGAGCTTGCTTGAAATAAGACTTTTGTGGATCCTTCACCTGAGCAGAGAGAGTCTGATTGTACTTTGGCATCACTTTGTCACCAGTGTATCTTCCTAGATTTTTCCCCTGTGGTAGATATACATATCTTGGTAGCTTTTTTCACCATTGCTTTATGACTTGCTGCATTAGAAAAGCTCTCCTGAAGCAGCTACCTCAACTTAGTTTTTGACAGCTACTCAGAGTAGGAAATTGCTAGCAGCTTTTTAGGGTAGTTTGCTCCCCTCATACTGCAGGGTACTCTGTTGTTCTGTCCCACTCATAAACTACTCAACTGTAATCTTAGAATCGTGTAACATTTTTTCCTTTCTATTCTTATTAGGAAGGTACTCTAGAGTTAGATGGTCACAAACTATCTTCTGATTTTTAGCTTATATTTGTTCTTTCTTGTTTATGTATGTCTGTCCTGTGTTGGTGTTGACCTTGGGTTTAAATAGCTCCTCTTCCCCATTTCACCTTCCTTCCCCAGTGCATTTATAGATGGCAG
Source organism: Ibidorhyncha struthersii (assembly GCA_013398815.1). Lineage (NCBI taxonomy): Eukaryota > Metazoa > Chordata > Aves > Charadriiformes > Charadriidae > Ibidorhyncha > Ibidorhyncha struthersii. The sequence continues at coordinate 225,461 of VZSZ01000221.1, forward strand.
TCATATCCCCTCTTAGCCTTACTTTAATTAGGCTCATGTAGTTTCTCTCATATGACAGGTTCTCCAATCCCTCGATCATCTGCCAGCCATTATTTGTGTCTGTTCCAGCTTTGTTTTCATTATTCGTGAATATGAGTGACCCAAATTACACCCAGTGTCCAAATGAGGTGTCAGCAGTATTCTGTGATTTCCTACTAATATTTCTCAGTCTTTACTGGAAAGTAAAGGCCTTCCCAATAACTCCTTGCATTGCAGATTTCTTTTTCACTGCTGTCCACACAGGTGGTTTATAATCATAGAATCATAGAATCATTAAGGTTGGAAGGGACCTTTAAGATCATCGAGTCCAACCATTACCCTAACCTGACAAAACCACTTCTAAACCATATCCCCAAGTACCACGTCTACCCTTTTTTTAAACACCTCCAGGGATGGCGAATCCACCACCTCCCTGGGCAGCCTATTCCAATGCTGGATAACCCTGTGATCGATTAGTACGATCAAATCTTCTTCCTCTTCTGTTAATTTGAGATCTGCTATAGAAACCTGATTACTCTTATAGGAACACAGATGCAGCACTATTGCTCTCAGTAAATGCAGCTGAGGTGAGATTTTGAACTTGCCGTAAATATTCTGGGATGATTTTACTCCATTATGTTTAACTAAATTACTGGGTAAAAGCTGAGCATCTCACCTTACTGGAAGCAAAGCAGCAAAACCTGCGGCAGCAGTTATTTTTGGATGGTACAAAAAGCGTGTTACCGTGTAACCCATCAAGGCAGCCAAATGGAGGAAATTAATATTGAAGAATGATCTGTAAGAACTTGAGAAGATTTTGATGGTTTTCATGTCTGAAGTGTTCTGTTGCTTTTTTTCTTTTTTTTTTTTACAAAATGTCAATATGAGTTTTTTGTACCTGTGTTTATCTCCTTTTCTTCATCTGACTGTTTCTTACAAAGCTCACGTAGAAGTTCTACAGTTTAATTGAGAGAAGACAGGAATTAGACTTACCCCTTATGCTTGCTATAAGGAGGTTTATTTTGAGGTCAGAGTTTATGGAAAGGAGTAGGGGGAAATAAGAGAGTGATTTGGTCATTAATCACTGGGCTCTACTGTGACCTTCTCCAGCTCCCTCACCTTGGTAGAGGTATCCTGAAAATGCCAAGGCTTTGACATTTGTGGTCTTCAGAGTGTTTCAGTCTAGGGAGAAGCTATTTTCCTGAAGAGCACCTGTCAGCGTAATGAGTGTAGTGAATGAACTGCACCAGTTTATTTATGAATTAGGATTTTATCCTGAAGCCATGGTCAAAATGTGCTGGAAGCCACTTTTCAGCACATGACGATGTCAAAAGTCTGTAAATTGGTGAAACCATTTTGAGTGATTCTGAAATGGGTTTAATTCAGAATAATCATTTTTCTTGGCTTCTAACCGTAACATTCAAACTGCAAAGAAGGCAGCCACAAGGTAGAGTCACATTTGGCTTGACCTTGGCCTGGACGTGCAGTGTTATTTTTAAGCCCTGATCATGCCGAGCAAAAGGGATCTCCTGAGCCATTTGACTTACTATAGTATGTAAAGCCAGAAGCTCATGTCCATCTTTTGAGGACAAAGAAATATAAAGCAGATTCTTCTACTGCTTAGAGGAACCATTTCAAGGAATGACACCATTTCATTTTGGGTATCACTGGAGTCTAGGAAAATATACCTTCAGCTGTAGGTGTCTCGTGCATAAACAAGGATAGGAAAGAGGAGAATAGGCCTGAGATACTGACCCAGCTCTTACTGGGCAGGCACATGTTAGCATAAACCTGTCGGTCTTGTTTTGGTCAGAGGCACGGTTACACGCAGAAGTCATACAACTGCACCTACAGTTGGTGCATTTGCTCCCATAACAACACTTGTCTGCATTTAGCTTAACTGCAAGTGCTTGGTGCCTCAGTACTAATACCACGTAACATCAAGGAGAGTTTCTAGAAATTCTCTTACGTCTAACTGATCGTAAAACTAATCTAACAACAAACACTAAGGAATTTGAAGTATTATTCTGTCTTTTCAATGGTGGGCAGATTAGGAGCCTATTGTCAGAGTGACTGAAAAAAAAAAAAAAATTTAACAATTAAAGTTTGGAATACCGTTGTTAGAAACTAGAGAAGCTGATTACTAAGGGGAATTGAAGTGCTTACAGAAAATCCAATGAGGTATGTTTAGTCCTTTTAGATAAAAAAAAGCCATGAGTCTTTGTTAAACAAAGGTCGGATTCTACTGCCATGAAAATAAATGGGAATGCTAGTGGAACAACATTAGGACTTCGACATCAAGTGTGAAAATAAAATCAAATAGATCCCTAGGACCAGTCTGTCATTGCTGAAAATAGTACATAACTGCTCTCGGTGTCAACTACACTTTGTATCCACATTTGAAATGGCCCTTTACAATTAATGAAACATCTCATGACCATTAGAAAGCATAGGTCAAGTCCTGAATTACTGCTCAATGCACATCCCCATAAGGGTTTTGCTATGCTGTCTAAGTAATGACACATTGCACAAGTAGAACCTTGCAGTTTCAGACCTGCAGCACTTCCATCTAGGCTTTTCCCTGCAGAGAAAGAGAGGGCAAGTTTCATCAGGGCTGTGTCAGTATTGACCGTAGCATCAAATGTGGCCTTATATGCAGTGCAGTCTGATCAAGTGCACACTGCGCAGTACTTTAAGATGGGAGAAGTGTGATGCCATAACACCAAGATAAAGATCTAGGGCAGCACAATGTCACAAAGAAAGCATAATTCAGGTGAGAAAGTGGTGGTAAGCCCTTTATTCTTGTGGAGAGAGCCACTCTGTATACCAGATATTCAAAGCAAAACCCTTTTATGCCTCTCCACTGAATGACTTCCTTCCAGCCACCTGTGCCGTTGCACTACCAGGCTTTCAATTAGAGCTGACACTTAAAAAGGGTGTCCTCTACCTAGTCACATCTGTAGAGATGGCTCATTGTGCACCACAGGAGGTCAGCTTTCAAGTTGTAGCTGCCCATAATAAATCATAGTGTTTGTCAAACAAACTTATTTTCTCATTCCAGAAATGGACTTGAAATATGGTGGGGGGTTTTGTGTTTTACCAAAGACATATATTTCACACGCTTTCTGCTTTCTTTTCCATTTCCTGAAATTATAGAAGAGAATTTAAGTAGTCCAGATGTATGAACAATAAAACCAAAGGGCTCTTCTTTCTTATAGCAACTTGTGAATGGCATAACATGAACTATGATTAAAATTTTTTCATGGTTGGGACTTTCCATGGATTCTTCCTCCTGGATAGATTCTCTCACTGTCACCTTTGCCTGAAAATAAGAATCAGTACAATTTCCCAAGTCATTCAGTGATTTTCAGGAAACTTAAAATTAGCATCTTTGAGACATATTTTTTTTTTAATTTTTATTTAAAAAGGGACAAAGGGTTAAAAATCATTCAGGAGGAATGACAGATATGCACACTCACACCATCATATGAAACTCACATCCTTAGGATACCACAAAAATAAAGTAGAAAACACTACATGAGGTATTTCTCAGCATTGTTCCATTTCAGCACATTGCAGACATTTTTGTAATATCATGTGATTTTCATATATCTTAAGTAGCTTTCATTTTTTTGGCTGTAGGATTAAAACAATCCCTTTGTAAAGACTCATCATGACAGTGCTTTAATGTGCCACGATTGTCAGCTCACAAGTCTTCTTAAAGTTGGACGGCTGACATAATAGCATCTTTTTTTTTTCCACTGACCTAAATCAAGTATTGGATGGATCAAGACTTCTCCCTCTATGATCTCAAAGGAGGGATTTTGTGGGGGTTTTTTTTGGTGTCATGTTCAGCTATTGGTTACTTTATGCTGAGCTGTGAACTGTGTGGTTATTGGAAGGAGCATTAAAAGCCAGGGAGTGCCTCTGTTTTCAAGAATATCTATCACTCTACTGTTTTAGGCACCCGTCTGGTTGTAGAATATATTTACAGCCATATAGGATACATATCTGACCTGCAGACATCAGAGATGAACAAATCCAAATTGTCCAGAGTGAAGAGATTAAAAAAATTATGGAGGGTGAGTGAAAAATATGCATTAGTCTATTAGAAAGATTGCAATGGTAACAAATAAATTACGTGCAGATAATGTTGATGCTTGTGGACAAGCTGTCCTGCTGCATGCACTGTATTTGGTCAGACTTTTCAATGCAGGGTTTGATTGTGTGTTTATTGTTGTGCAGGTTATTTGCATCTTTGCAAATTTCTAGAGACATTAAGCATTCATGTATATTTGACTTTTGAGAAAAGTTTTAGAGAATTTGAAACAACAACATTTATGCAGCAAAAACCCATAAGGAAACTAAGCTAAACCGATTCCCTCAGTGGCCTTTAACAATGCCATTTAAGGGTGGATGAATATAAAAAAGCATTAAAAAAAACACCCTCTTTTCCCCTCAGGCTGTATTCTAGAGCTGAGATATATATTGTAGAGCTGAACTATATGGAACGTGCTTAAAGCCCACGTAGAATTGAAATCTAGCGTGATGGCCAAGTGAATTAAATAATAATTGAATGGCATATTTACTTTATAAACAATTGCGTATCTTATAGGTTGGAAATAAGACCATAGAGAAATTGACGAGATGATTCTTTACCAAACTTGAAGTTGATATTGATGCAACAAGTAAAATGGGCATGTCTCTGATGTCTCATAAACTCCTTTTTATGGGTTTTCTTGAGAAGTTTGGGGTCAGTTTTTCCCATTGTTAAGTATGACACAAACAGTGGTCATTTAAAAAGTAATTTTAAAGTCATTAAATTAATTTGTTTGGATGCTTTCAGCAGATGGGGCTCTGATACCAATTAATTAAGTTACGTAAATTATCTTGCGTTATTAGTTAAGTAATGTGTATCTTCCATGATCTAAAAATCTGTTGACTTGCTTCCTGATAATATTGATTTGAGTATTTAAAAGTTGCTTTGATATGAGATTCCATCAATGATAAGAAATAGTTGATTTCCGTAATGTACAGCGATTTATAGTCAGGACATTAAGCAGCAGAGGATTTCCACATTTTTAAGTCTGTCTTGAAATAGAAGTAATGTCTCTATTTACGGTTTTGTTTGATAGAAAGTGTTATTGCCTGAGTGAAAATTATATTTTAATCATCATACTAGTTTCATTTGTGCAAACAGGCACAGTTTCCTTAGAAATTAAAACATATCCATTAAGCATAAGTAGATATTATATCATATTAAGTGACATGAGATAATTACTGTAGTCAAAGCATGGTACTTAAATGGGCTCAGGGAGTGGTTTAGTTTTAAGAGGCAAAATGTCCTTCTTGGATAGAAATATTTTATTTGTCTATAGCTGTGTATGTTGTTGTGCAGCTGAACACTTTGTCCTTTACCTCCTATTTGTAAAAGCTATTAAACTGCAGGCTATTAAGCATCCTTTAATTGATGCATATTCTGCTCTTCTCCCTAAAGCATTTGTCCCTATTCCATCATTGCGGTACCTGATATTTCAGGGTAATATAGCTCAAAATTAAATTTCTGCTGAAGCAAATGTCAGTTTTAAATGCTACTGTTTCTTTTTTCCTACTGCAAACTATTCTGGATAGAAGTATGTCAAAATCTTAAAGAGGACTTTTATGCTTGGGATTAAAACAAAAGGGGTAGACCTTTTATTGTGCAGAGTGTGCATTTATAATAAGCCATAATATATTTATGCAGGAGATTATAAGTCTATGATATGGCACACACTCGCTTCCTCCACTTAACTCTCGGCATTAACTTGCTCAGTATTTATGGATATATCAAAATTATGATTTACATTGTACTTATCATTAACATCCCTTGCAATAGCTCTGCATAGTTCTTGCCATCCTTCAGAATACAGTCATAAAATGAAGAGATTAACAGATAATTAAATTAAATCCTTAATTATTTGGGGATGATGAATTCACTCTGTGATTCCAGAAAGGTATAGAGAGCCTTTTTCACAGGCAGTATAAATTGAAACCAGTGGAGCTATGATGATTTATGCCTGCTTGAGTGTCTGACTCATACTGTTAATTATCTACTCCCCTTTTAAAAACATATTAATAAAAATTGGATGTAGGAAGTGTTTATTAAAATATGAAGCTTTCAAGATATTTTTGAAATATTATATACATTCAAAAGATAGCATTGCTTGGAAAGCATCGGTCATTTTTCAAAGCAAATAGAATGTCCTTCAGCAAAAGGCAGGGAAACTTCACTTCTGTTTCTCCAGCGGTTTCTGACATCCATGGGAAGCCTCTCGTTTTTTTCAATTAATTCCTTGATCTGGCTGATGTTTCATGCAGATCTCCAAAGTGTTGGCATGTATCACTGACAGTTAAATCTTCCAAAGTGTTCAGCAACTATCCACTCCTGCTGGTGAAGTGGCTGGTAACTAAACACTCCTGAAAATATGGCCAACTCAGCTAATTAAGGACAGAAAGCCAAACTTATCAGAAAAAAAACAGGAAAATTAATTCTAGGGTCAAAACCGGCAGCAACAATAAACAATCAGTCTTTCTGTACTCAATTCTGAACACATTTGCTTAAAAAAAAATCTCTCTACAGTCATTATAAAGAAGATTATGATATTTAATGGGCATGCTGGGTTGTCGTGAGGACTGAAGATTATAATATTTAACTTCCATACTGAGCTGTCTTGAGAGCTCATTAGTAATGGTTGTTAATGATGCAGAGATATTTGGTTAACACTTGCACCAAGCTTGGAACGAACACTGTGCCAAGTTTTATTTGTTCGTAATAAAAAAGTAAAGCAATTGTCATGGAAACATGAAAATTGATATGAAAGTGTATAATGGCTACTTCAGAGCCACCGAGTCTCTTGTGTAAACCTTTATTTAGAAAATGTTTAGAGCACACGTTATTTACTCAATAGTACACCCCACTGTGATCCATCATACCTGTAAGTATTTAAACTCTTTTTTTTTTAATGGATTTTTGACCCAATAGTCTGTGACGGCTATAAAACCCTATTATGGTCTTTCATGCCAAGTGTTTGAAGGGATGTTTGGAGTAAATATGGCTTTTAAAAAATCCCTATAATTTGCTTTGGGAAGTACTTATGGTGGTGGGCTGAAGCAATTTGTTCTCTTCAGGAACAGCTCCTGGAACTGCCACCGATTCCATCACGAAGCTGTACTTTCCTGCTTCATAATTTATGTATTTTAGGCTACAAATTGGTGTAAAAGCACTTATTCTGAAGCAATTTCTCTGTCTTGCTGCTTCTTAAAAATATATCTTGATGAATATTATTTTAGGTGGCTTGTGTTAGTGTGCATAGGGACTGAGATGTAAAAAGAATGTCTTATTCAAGTGCTTTTAAAATACTTTAATGTTTTAACGAATTATAGCCTGACCCCCCAGCCCCAAAAGCAACAAGGCTGAAATGCTTAAACCTGTTGACAGAATGTGTATCAGGTCTTGTAATCCTGACTTTTAGATAAAAAGGCTTTCACCCTCCCTCAAGTGGCAGTGATCTGCAGTTTCATTGCTGAGACATAGGGTAGGAGTGCAAGTTCCAGCTAGGGTGGCTTCAGGCATTCTTTGCTCTCCATAACACATCCGTCAGGCAGGAATATGGTGTAACTTTAAACCTTTTTGGAAAATGCCATTTCTTCCTTGCAGCGTGCAGGACAGATGCTTCAGGGTCGTGCTGTGTCACAGCAACCTGCAGGAGCTCTGCCTCTTGTGCCCAAGAGAGCGTATGCCCACGGTAAAAGCTGATGGCACAAGATCTGAATGAGCAAAGATGGGTTTAGGAAGGGAGCACGCATCTCAGGAAATTTCTCAATGACTTCTTTTCTGCCTCTCCCTCTAGTAGCTTTTAACAGGAGACTAATGGGTGCAAAAGTCCATCAATTAGCACTCCCCCCCTTCCATTTTCAAGGGTGCCTCTCTCATGCTCTGCAGCAAGCACTAATGGGAGAAGGACGACTGGGAGAAGAGTGGGAAAGAGGGAGGAGGCATCTGAAAGTCTTCAGATGACCCTCAGCGAGGGCAGGCAGGGAAGGGCTTGGGCATCCTCCGGCCCCTGGCTGAGCTGCTCCTCCCTTCCCGCAGCGGAGAATGAGCCTGCAGCACCCATGGGTGCCCGCCCGGGCAGAGCTGGAGCAGCCCTCCTGCAACGTGAGCGGCGGGGACCTGCCCGATGCCGATCTGGTTAGTGCTGGCAGGTAGGAATGGGGGTCTGAGAGGCTCAAGGGTGACAGAGAACCCCCGAATCCCAGGTACAGGGGTGGGAGGTGGGTTGGGGGAACTGCTTACTGTGTTGGCACAGGGCAACAGAGGAGTCAGGATTTCTGTTTTTGTGGTCCTCCCTTTGTTTTCTCCTCTCTTCCCCTTCAATGGCTGTGTGATCAGCTGGTGGAGGAAAGGAGAAGGAAGGAGGGATTTGGATGCAGCAGCTCACACCACCAACTTTTTGCTGGTACCAGCTCCCATCACTGGGAGTCCTTTGTCCTTGGGTAAGTAACCGCCCAGGAGGAGCAACGGTGACTTATGTGGCTTATAGTCTCTGTGTTTGGGGAAAAATTTGTCTATGTCCCCTTCAAGTCCCCTACTTTCAAGGACTTCCCATGGCTGAATCGGGAGGCTCTTCTGTTCTCCCCTCCAGACCAGTGGTTTGTCCCCAGGCCCAGGACTCAGCCCCACTGAAAGGACTTGTTTGGAAAGTGCTCAGTCAAGTGAACCAGGAAAACTATTAAACATCAACCAATTGCACATAAATGCAAATCAATCACTTATTACTTTCTGTTTATGAAACTGAATATGTCAAATTGTTCATCTCAGTGAATTGTTCATCTCAAGTGCCGCTTGGCACTGCTGCTGTGTGTGTGATGCTTTTTCGCTGCTGAGGAGTCATAGAACCATAGAGTCGTTTCAGTTGGAAGGGACCTTTAAGGTCATCGAGTACAACCATCAACCTAACAAAACAAACTGCATTGATTTAAAATAATAATGGAAAATGTTTTAATATGTTCTTGGGCATGGTAATTAGTGCCGCAGAGGTCTTCCCTGCAAAGATAGGTTTGCTTGAACCAGTCTTAGTTATTCGGGGCCTGCCCTTTGTGTTGTGAAACTTGTGAAACAAACTATAAATCAATAGAAATGTAGATTACAGATATTGCTGTGTATTGCTCCTTTTATAACTCCTATAATGTTTCTAATTACACTTAACTTAATATCTGGTGTATTGGTTCAAAATGGGAACTACTTCATTCACTACATATGTAAGTGGTAGATCTATCACTGCACATTCCACAAGGTCAGTAAGGGACTCCCAAGTATGGTAAAGCTGTTAAATGTAAACTGGATTAGAGAATTTACACATCTCCAAGTCTCAGTGATGAGTCTTTAAATTGCTTGATTTAATTTTTTAAATGGACTTTGGAAAGCAATCTACAAATATATCTATTGCAACTTAAGATTAAAATGTAGAATGAGTGAAATTGCACATGCTATTTTAAAATGCTGCTTCTGCTTTCCATTTGAATTTTGCAAAACCCTATGGCTAAAAAAACAATATTGAAACTTAACACACTGATCCCGCAAACCCTTATTCACGTGAGTGATTTCACTCATGACAACAGTTCTTTTAATTTCTGTGGGGACTGCCCATAAAATTAAACATACCTATAAATGTTTACTGCACCATCAGACAAAATTAATGAATTACATTATTAAAAAGTGAATGAAGTTAGGTGTTCACTGTCCTGGCAATGTTGTGAGGTTTTTGTATGGAGTTGATTGTAATGTAGCTAAGCCATAGCTACACAGACCAGGAACGTTAAGGGTGGTCTTCTGGTGGACTGTGTATGCATCTCCCTCACCTGTGGGATGTACGACCCTGGCAATAAACTGCCAAGGAGACCTCCCTGTGGGGACAGGTTCCCCCCAACATTTTGGCTGTCTTAGTAAGTTCCTTTCATTTAGAGGTTATTTTGTGTGAAGGTATAGGAGAGGCTGCTTGTTTATTAACTTTGTTTCAGTTTGAGTTACAGTCATACCAGGGATGTCATCAGAATCTCTTTAGCATTTTAAACAAAATTATGCAGAAGAAATAAAGCTCTCCAAATATCACACTGCAGTTCAAGCACTTCAGCAACATAAAGCGGAAGTGGAAAGTTCAGTAAGTGAATGAAAAAGTGCATTTAAAACTTTTTTTAAAGTGTTCACTTTTTCTGTGAATCACTTTTCACCTGTGATGCCCATGTCACGATAGAACATGCTAAGAAATTGACCGCACATCTATTTGGAAGTCAGTCTTGCTGCTGCCGTGCTAATGGCTGGTTGTAATCACTGTTGGCAGTGACAGCATGCTGTACAAAATTTATTCTAGCATTTCTAGTCAGCATTTTCACTGTGAATGATGAAATCCAAGGTTTCTGGAGTGAAATCCTGGCCTGCTTGAAGTCATTGGCAGACCTCCGTCAGCTTCGATAGGTCAAGAATTAGACGTTGAGGGTCTTCTGGGTGAATGCATCTAATTTAACAAGCTGTGTGGCACAGGGGCTTAGCTACATTGCTTGCACAGTTAGGTAGCTCCAAATATTCTGCTCTTAAATGAGTTGCAACATATACTTAAGGGATTTAATTTATTTTTAAATTCTAAAGAGAGGGGAAAGAGGAAGGGAAGCGCTGGAATTCAACTCACCTCTTCAGGGACAACATGGGCAGCTTCTCTGATTTTGCATTATTTACCACCGGGGTGGAGGGACCTTTTACCACCACAGCCCAGTCTCCTTTTGCTCTTTTCTGAAAGTACCCACATGGGCTGCATCCTCATGTCGTTAGTTCCCGTGGACTGAGCTTCTCAGCACTAACAAAACAACGATGGGGAGCCAGTACTTGCCCTTTGATTCGTTTTATATAGCCATAATGATCTTCTTAGTAGAGTCTCGGGGTTTATTAAAATAAAATTTGACCTTATCACTCTCTACAACTACCTGAAAGGAGGTTGTAGAGAGATGAGGACTGACCTCTTCTCCCTAGTGACAAGTGATAGGACGAGAGGAAATGGGTTCAAGTTAAGCCAGGCAAGGTTTAGATTAGATATTAGCAAAAATGTTTTCACTGAAAGGGTTATCCAACGTTGGAATAGGCTGCCCAGGGAGGTGGTGGATTCGCCATCCCTGGAGGTGTTTAAAAAAAGGGTAGACGTGGTACTTGGGGACATGGTTTGAAGTGGTTTTTGTCAGGTTAGGTTAATGGTTGGACTCAATGATCTTAAAGGTCCCTTCCAACCTTAACGATTCTATGATTCTATGAAAGGGTCCATGTGCCATTATTGAATATAAGAGCTTGAGTGTAGTCCTACTAATTTAAGTTCCTAAATAGAATCTGGCCTTTTCCCTCTCTTTCCAAGCAGGAAAAAGGGGTAAAGCTGTGAATATTTTTGTCTTCCCAAAAGTGTTAATGGGGGAGAAGCTGAAATGTAATCTATTTACATTCAACAAAAATAGCTTTTTATGAAAAAAATATGGTCTTTCTGTTGCCCATATTTAAAGGACTGACAAAATGGTGATGTAAAATAAAAGCTGCTGTCTCGCACATTTTTAGTACTACAAATCACTTCCTCACTAATGGGATTTGGGGGTTTCTCTGCATGAGAACAGACTGCCAGTGGGTTGAGTTGCTCTTGACTGGCTGTTTTGTGGTCCTTTGAGGGCCTGTTGAGATAGATGGGTCGTGCTGATCAGTCCTGTGCCACAGTCCCAGCATGAAGGCAGATCTTTGGGACATTCTACCTCCCCATCACCCGAAGCGGTGAGGGGTCCGTGGCATCTAGCGGGACTGCAGGAGATGGGCTGTGTTGTGACACAGCTCTCCAGTACCACAGCTGGTGATACTGGTCTCTTCCACTTTCACCAACACAAAACGCTGAGCGAGGAGCCGCCCTTTCTCTTTTGCTGGCATCTCTATCAAGAAATGCATAGATAAATGTACATGCACAGAGGCTTTCTTACACAACTCAGTTACAGTTTCCCTCCTCCGAGTGGAGGGCAAGTGTTTATTACCCAAGGGCTCATGCATCTTTGATAGGAAAAATAGTTTACATAAGCAAGGAAGTGCCTGAGCCTTGTCGACGCTGGCACCTGAGGAACACCGCTGCTGGTTAATCTTGCATGTGCTCTGTGCTAAATTGAGTATTTAATCTGAAAATTTTATAGGTTATACTCATGCAAACTAATGTGCAGAATTTAATGGCAAATAACACAGTCAGTGAAGGCCTACTGATAATATTTCATTATTGCTTTTTTTAAAAAAAAAAAAAAAAAACTGTTGAGATTATACTGGGGACTCCTCTTGAACCTGTCTCCTTAGAGGGTAATGGTGACTTCTTCCCCTTTGCCCAGCAACAGCACTGGAGGATGGGAAGGTGAAAGTATCCTTGAAGTGTGGTGCAGAATATCTGTTTGCTAGATAATTACTGCATTTGGAGAGGGTACAGAATTAATAGTATGGTGTCCTTCTGGCAAAAAAAAATTGCACATATTAGAGAAACAGTGCTAATAGCTCAGAATGCCTCTGCAAATGCAGAGGTTTGCATAATTACACAAATTTGGTAAGTGTAAAAGCCATGTAAAAGTAATGATTTCTGATGGCAGTAAACAAAATGCCAAGTCTTTCAGTTCATAAAGAATTTGTTTATGCAAACTCTGGAATTTACTGAACTCTAAGGACTTGTTCCCTTTGCTTTTAAGTGTTTTACTAGGTGCTCTGGGGCAAGATGGTTTTTCCCTGCAGTTACCAGTTCATGTCTACAGGCAGAATGACTGGCTTTTGCCCACACCTCATATCATATGGTGAAAATCAGAGTGGTCTCCAGCATAGGCTGAAGACATCCTAAGATGGATCAGGAAAATGGTTAGCTCCTTACTTTCCAGTGAATTTTGGACAGTTTTACCACAGGCTGATAAACAGAAAGGAATTTTTCTTTCCATCTCACTAACGGAGCATCTCCCAGATCCCTTTTGGCCTTGCCTCACCTCAAACATGCCATTGTTGTATTTATGGCCATTTTTCTCCCATTATGGTTTCCCTTTATTACTGTTGGCTTCCAAATAACTCATGTTTGAGACAAGGGGGGAAAAGTATTTCTGTGTGTTGACTCTGTTCTGCTCTAATACCTGCAGTGGGGAAGGATGGGGGTCTCTTGAGGCTTGCTGAGGTCAGTCTTAATTTTGTCATTCTTGCTCATTGCTAAAAAGGAAATGTCCTTTCCATTTTCAGCACAAAGGAAAGGACAACATCTGGGGCTGAGTGATGCCAGCAGGCACCCCTCATGTTGGTAGAAAGCTCAAGAGGGCATTTTTTAAACAGGAGGGTGGATGGAAAATTGCTAGGGTACATTTGAGAGCATGTAGCTTAATTCATTCAGCTTCAGAGATTGAGAAGGGGAGAGAAAAGGTCTTTCTTAATATGTTGACTGCTAGTCTCAACCATCTGGTCAAGCCAGTTTTGTTATAGAAAGCTTTCTATCATTCAAAGTACCCATTTGTTTTGAACGTCTCTGTTGAGTTAATGTATTAGAATAGCTGAGCTGCATTAAATGTAGTAAAGCTGTATCCCACAGATGTTCTCGGAGAATAAAGAGGCGCGGTGACTCAGAGGAGGGTATGCTGATTTACCCCAAGGTGGTATTCACATCTAGAGTTTGGACTTGTACAAAGCTGAGCCCTTGCAAGCAGGGAGGCTTTAGAGGTGACTTGGTTGGCCCTTTGGGAATATGGCCAGACTGCTGGCTGGAAAGTCAATAGCATGATAGAATTTATGATCATTTGAAGCTGGAATCTCATTTGGACAGAGCATGGAAAAACATTTCTAGTGAGCATTTCTTTCCATTCCTTCTCTTACGCTGTTGCTGCTCCCCATAAAGTTTGGAGCAAGCACATGCTGGACCACATGAATGAAACAGGTTTAGGGCCGCTTCCTGTATTTCACTGCTTTTATTGCTTCTGTGAAGCTGTTCCTGAGAACTAAGTATCTCTCAAATATTAACTTGTTTGACAATAAGTAGGTGGGATATTATTCTCCTCAACATCTGCTACAGTTTCAGGCTATGTATAGCAACTGATAGGGTAAAAAGTCCTCCTGCAGAAGGACACATCGTCCTACTGTCTTTCTTTCAGTGAAGAGCAATCCCTCCTGGAGCTGTATTGAGACTGATAGATGGCTGCAACTAAAAGCCACACTAGGGTGGACTGAAGTTTTTTGGCACTGCATTCTTCATAGAGGTACTACAAAGAGGTGTGACACGAAGACTTCCAGCTCTCAGCTTCAGTCATGTTCCTTGTCAAGTCTGCCAGAATCATTTGTTTGCTCAGAAAATGAAGCAGTAATGGCATAAATTACTTAGAATGAATTCAGCTTATTTTAAAAGCAATAAAATAATAAAGTGAAGCTGAGATCTTTTTTGAAAGACTCATGTCTCTCCACAAATCATAGGATTTGTGTTCACTCATAAATTCTTTATAGATTCTCCTTCAACAACTTTTTGCCTCTTAAATGTGAACTAGCTTTTGTTAGTTTATAACTAATTGGTTTAGTCACCTTGATACTACAAAAGCTGATGAAAACTGTAGATACTAAGTACGACAAAGGCCTCTGCTTTCCCAGTTTGTCTCCCTAAGGCTTGATGATTGCCTCAGAATTTGCATCTTAGGTATGTATGCACATTAATTTTGACCATTGCAGATTACGGACTTGATTTTGCAGTGGGGTTGCATACAAGGCATCCACTGAGCACATCCATGATTCTCTGTAAGTTCAAAGCCTGGACCGTTTGCTGTAGCTGTCCTGTGCACAGAGCTCCTCTGGGCAGTGACCTAAATTAGAATCATAGAATTGTCTAGGTTGGAAGGGACCTGAAAGATCATGAAGTTCAACCATCAGCCATACTGCCAACACCACCACTAAACTATGTCCCTAAGCACCACGTCTACCTGTCTTATAAATACCTCCAGAAATGGCAATTCCACCACTTCCCTGGGCAGCCTGTTCCAATGGTTAACAACCCTTTCTGTGAAGAAGTTTTTCCTAGTATCCAATCTAAACCACCCCTGGTGTAACTTGAGGCCATTTCCTCTTGTCCCATTGCTTGTTACTTGGGAGAAGAGATCTAGCCCCACCTCACTACACCCTCCTTTCAGGTAGTTGTAGAGAGCGATGACGTCTCCCCTCAGCCTCCTTTTCTCCAGAAAATTAGACCCTGGTATCTGAATACTAGGTGCAATTCTGGGAGAAGCTGTGCCCTGCTGACAGAGCTACCCAAAAAGTGGGGACCACAATCCTTTTGGCAAGATTCAGCGCACTGCGCAGGCCCGCTATTAGCTTCTGTGGTAAGTCCTCCTCTTGTACTCATTTCTCCCCTCTACATCTAATCATGCTTTGGTATAAACTGATAGCATTTTTAACATTCCTGCTTATGAGCAGTCTAAAACCATTGGTCTGTTCTGAAATCTAGCTCAGGAACTATGTAGCTAGCCGCAGCTCGTGGAGGTCTTGCAGAGAGAGTGAGCTCTATGCAATTCATTATTAAAAACTCTCAGGCTCTTTCTTTCACCACTGGGATTGCTCCTGATGGTGAGCCTGCTCCTGATTTCCCCATGACTGAGCACTCAGGAACGTGTGGGAGCCCCCTGAGGAGTTTGCTCCTTCCTGCGAGGTGCAGCAGGTCTGGGCGCAGCCTCGTGCTCAGGGTGCTCTGCCTCCCAGGGGATGCCAGGTGGGTGCGTTGCTGTTGGTACCCTTCAGGTGTGTGTCAACTGAACTCATTTTCCTTCCTCATCCTCTCCACAACTAATTTCTTGTCAGCCCATTGTACACCAGGACAATGTGAAAAGGACTCTACCTTCCTGATTTGTGATAAAAGTGTTTCTAAGAATATCCTGAAGAGATCCCCTTGGTCTCTTTTCCTGCCATATCAAATCCAGAAATCGTATTTGCCATACCCCTGTTTGTTTTGCTTTCTGCTATGAATTTGTGTCGTCTTCAGCAGTCTTTCATAACATTACATGTAGAGCGAGAGGAAATGATCAAGGGAGTGGAACAATTAGTGTATGAAAGAACATTAAAATACGTATGAAATGCTTTGATTTAATGATGAGTAATGTGGAGACGGGTTTATAACAGTCTACATATTTATGAAAGATGTAAACATGAGGAAAATGAGAAAATATTTGTCATAAGAAGTTGGAGTTTAATTTATGTTTAAGGAAAGAAATTTTAAATGGAATAATGTATGCTGAATATAAAGCAAAGCTTCCTGCCTGTAACATTTCTTCAGCTATGGAATAGTTCCCAGGGGATGCAGCTAAATCCCTTTACCATTATATGAAAATTTTCAACTGACCTAGAGGAAACACTAAAATATTGATTTAGGAGAACAGTCTTGCATCAGTAAAGAGGTGGTCTGAATGATCGAATGGTTGGGGTTGTTTTCCATCAGTAATTCCCAGGATCCAATGGTCTCTGAATTTGGCAAGATCTGCGGAGGGTAAGCAATCTCAAGAGATGTAGTTTCTAGTTTTTGTGCTATGCAGTGAGGATAAACACTGCAGTGAATTCCTGCCTTCATGAGTCTATGATGATATCGCATCTAATTGCTTCGCAGACTATTTTATATTTTAGCTTGATGCTCCTTAAGGAGGAAAATAAAAGCTTTCTTATTTCCGTTTTTCACCAGCAGTGCTTTAATGGAGACATGCTAACATTGTTTTAGCAGAAGCAGTGTCTGTGTGGTGTGGCTGATACAGGTCCAAAGAAAACCCCCAGTATCAATACAGGCTGGGGGATGAAGGGATTGAGAGCAGCCCTGCCGAGAAGGACTTGGGGGTACTGGTGTATGAAAAGCTGGACATGAGCTGGCAATGTGCGCTCGCAGCCCAGAAGGCCAACTGCATCCTGGGCTGCATCAAAATAAGCGTGGCCCACAGGGCAAGGGAGGTGATTCTGCCCCTCTATTCCGCTCTGGTGAGACTCCACCTGGAGTGCTGTGTCCAGCTTTGGAGTCCTCAGCACAAGAAGGACATGGACCTGTTGGAGCGGGTCCAGAGGAGGGCCACAGGAATCGTCAGAGGGACTGGAGCACCTCTCCCATGAGGACAGGCTGAGAGAGTTGGGGTTGTTCAGCCTGGAGAAGAGAAGGCTCTGCGGAGACCTTATTGAGGCCTTCCAGTACTTAAAGGGGGCTTATAAGAAAGCTGCAGACAAACTTTAACAGGGCCTGCTGCGATAGGACAAGAGTAACAGATTTAAACTAAAAGAGGTTAGTTTTAGACTTGATGTAAGGAAGAAAATTTTTACAATGAGGGTGGTGAAACACTGGCACAAGTTACCCAGAGGGGTGGTAGATGCCCATCCGTGGAGACATTCGTGGTCAGACTGGACGGGCCTCTGAGCAACCTGATCTAGTTGGGGACGTCCCTGCTCGTTGCAGGGGGATTGGACTAGATGACCTTTAAAGGTCCCTTCCAACCCAAACTATTCTATGGTTGTATGATTCTGTGATTCTAAAACAATCTGTTCAGACTACCTATAGCAAAAGTTATTCTTCAGCCCTTGCACAATATTTAGAAATTTCACAGGACAGCACAAGCAGTAATTAATTCTCAAGCAGCGCTCTGAGGCAGGCAAACATCAGTATCCTCATTTTACAGGCTAGGCTCCTCAGAAAGACCTTAAATCTCTCCCAGAGTTAGAGGCATCATGTGAACCTCTGCTGCTGTATGTGCTGGAGTTATTCAGCACCTTTCAGAACCAGCTCACTTGTGTCTACAAATGGGCTTGGACTCCTAGCATTAGTCTCCCAGACTAGAAAACTGTATCTTTACACACCAGCCCAAAGGAATTGATGGCAAATTCAGAATTATAATATAAAGTACTAGCTTTTTCCTCTACTCCAACTTTTATGCCTGTCTGCTTTTAAGCAGGCATCCCCCATTCTAGTGCTAGCAGTTTTTTCAAAGGTTTTTCAACAGCATCTGCCTGTCTTGCAGCCCTGGTGAAGCTCTCCCTGCTGAATATGCACTGGGCAGATGAGGGAGATGGACCCAGCCTGCAGGTCCATGGGCCGTGATGCTTCCCCAGGCGTGCACAGGTCAAAGCACTGCCATCCTCTGTGGCCTCGCTGGTGCCCGCAACCAGTGCAGACCCCACGGAACCTCGTCACACTGCTGCTGGCATGGCAGCTCCTGAAAGCTTAAGTGCGTCCCTCCCCCGAGGTCCAGTGCTGAGAATAGTCTGGGGTAGCATTTCATCTGATGGGAAATGTGCCATAATGGAAGCGAAGAGACACGATACCTGTGCAAGGCTTTCAGAAATTGATCATGTTTTACATTATCAAAGTGCATATACCATTCAAGATAACATACTAGTATGCAATTTGCTGTGTGGGCTCCAGATGTGAGTTGGGAACCATGAAATTCAAAGGAAGAACTTTTTCCAAAGAAATGGAGCTCCTACAGTACTAAATACAACTAATTTTACTTTGAATTTTATATATTTAGTAAAAGATGATGATGTGGCAGATTTATGTATTACAGTCGCACAGAATATATGAATGCGTAATTATGTGGATAGTAAGTGATAAAGAAAATAAATGTAAAAAAGAAAAGCATTTGTTAAAATCAAAACAGAAAGAGAACAGTAGCAGGCACATAATGTAATCAGGGAGAAAATCTTCCCTGACTTACCTTAGTTCAGAGGTATACCTTAAGATTCAGGAGAGGTTTCAGGCCATCTGCTAATGTGAAGCAGATTCAGAGCCAAGGAACACCATCTTGGTATGAAACCAATCTGCCTTTTATTATCCTATAACTTGTATAAAGTTAGCTTGATTTCTCTAAGGCAACTAAATATGGTATTATTAAATTATCTTAATGGAAGCATGGTAAACAAATATCCATACTGCTAATATGAAGTTATTTTACTCTCTATAAGGTAATGAATGTATTTATTCACTGATTTGGAACTCAGCTGGCTTTCTGACTTTGCCCATAGAAAGCTCCAGGCCACTTCTTTTGAACCTCTTTACTTCTAATGTTTTCTGGAAATCTTTATTTTCTATTAGCATAACTAAACGGAACAGATGAAGCCTACAGTTATTGCTCGTCTATGCAAAGCTCCTTCATGTATTGTTACATTATTCTAGATATCTTATTATTGTTCCTTGCATTATCTTTTGCTAAGTAATACATATAGGAGTACAGAAAGACTTAAGATTAAATGATAGGACTGTACTTAGCTCAGTGTTTCTGCCATTCTTCAGTGTTACTTGAGATTTAGGTCAGTCATCTAAGGATTCATCTCCTAACTAGCAGATAGGTTTTCTTTGAATCATTAAGTCTCATAGGTCTCTTCTTCCCACATCTCTGAAGAGGTTCATGAGAGGCTCTTTCATTTATAAGCTCCTGGTGTGCTCAGATAACTTTCTTACATGGCTCAACACAGTATCAAAGTCCATTATTTACTTACCAACCGTAATCCCTGCTCTGGCCTCCCTGCAGCGGAATACAGCTGAAGCACCAGCCTGTCTGGGACTCAGCCGAACCCTGGCTGAGGGATGCTTCGTGCAAAAGAGCTTTTCATAAATGGCAAAATCCCCTCGTTTGCAAGCCCAGTGCCAGGAGCAAAAATTCCTCTTATCCTTACAAACTCGTTACAGGGGAAAAATAGAAAAAAAAGGCAAAGAAATGACATACTCAAAAACAAAATAGCAGTTTGATATAGATATGGAGTCCTTGGTATCAAATGTGATTCAAAGGAATTCAGAAGCAGATTTCCCAAATCTTTTTATTTGTTTTTTACGTATATATGTGTATATACTTACATATACACACAGACATGCAAACTGCGTATATGCCATAGTCCCATTAAGCATGGTCGTGTGTATGTGGATGTACATGTACAGTAGTCATTCTCAGGGAGGAGAGCTGTATTGCTTCACCTTTTGGTGTTCAGAGAGAACTTTGAACGCTGTAGCGGTAAAGCCATTCCAGCAGTACAAACTTGGGAGAAGATGAACCTCTCTTAACTTAAATGAACTCCATGTAGGTTGAAAAACCTCTTTTCAACACTGCCAAATCTTTGAAGTGGAAATCTGCGCATTGTGAGGGAATGATTGAAGTGTGAAAACCACCTGCCCGTGAGAAGCCTATAAAGGATACCCACCTGCACCGATCAGTGTGACTGTATAATACGAGCTATTGCTGTATGCCGGTCTTTCTTTACGCTGCATATTTCTCCAGCACCAATGTGAGTATACGGCTAATGCCGCAGCAGTATGGAGTTGCATATCAAATGCAATGTCACACAACCACCCTGACAATGTAAAGGGCCGCAGGACACAGAACTGGGGCAGTCAGCTTTGCTGGTGGGCTGACACAGGGTAAGAGGATAAAAAGCTTCATAACATAGGGACACAAAGGAAAGTCTTGCAATGAGCAGAGATCAGATACCCGAGTGGTGCTGTTTGGGTTGTATAAGCATGGCAGAATTCATGGGGAACTTAATTGGGAGGAGAAGTTGACCCAGGTGAAGATTTCCTCTGTTGTTTTTTTTTATTATTATTAAGAGAGAGAAACCTTCTTGTTCCAGTTTTGCAAAACTCCTTGCAATAGAGTTGTGCCCCTGCAATCCCTTTGGTAAAGGGACCAGCACCTTCCTACTCCCATCTCCATAGACACAAGGCACTTGCAAGAGTCCCATTCCACAGCACCAAGACTGTGCTTGAGACCTAAGGCTACATTTCCCAGGGGATGTGCACGTCCAGTCTTGTGACTGGGGTTTGTCTTTGTCGGCTGTTCTCCATCACAGTCACAAGCCAAATTTCAGAAAAATCTAATCAAGATGGAAGGATGGTGGCAGGCTGCTCAGGTTATGTGATGCCTGTGCAGACAGTAAAATAACACTTGGGTAAAGGTACTATTAAGCACTTGTGGTAGATATACATTTTTTCTTCAGGGAGAAAATAACCCTTTTTTTTTTTTTTTTTTTTACAGTACCCTCATGCTTCAACTGTTACCATAGAGCAACCACTGCATATATAAAAAATGAAAGGCACACTATGATGGCTGTTCAGAGAGTTTGACAATGTGATTGGTTGAATGTCGTATAACTTGTGAATTGTGAATGTCCTATAAATATTTTAAAACTCCTGCTTCAGCTACAGCCTCACTGAAATCCATATTGAGGCTTCATTTTTCTGACAGCTGCCTTCGGAGTTGCAGTTTTGTCTGGTCTTGCTGTTGCAAAACTTAATCAAGAAAAACAGGTCATTCCTGGTTTGAGCCTCTTCTTGAAGTATTTGGTTTAAGCTTGTATTGCAGTCATCACCACCTTCTTGCATAGTCTTGTAATCTCAGACCATTTTTCCAGACCAATGGGGTCTATGTCCCTTTGCAAATATCTTTACAATATTTTCAGGGATTAATTGCACCAAACATTTATTCTGAGGCTGTGGGGAGTAACTATCTGGAGGTTACAGCCCTCTGATAAAAACGGTTCCTCTTCTCCCCCCTTCTTTCTCTTGGGATATGTTGCGTGCAGTGTCCTCCATGCCTCAAACCTAAAGCTCCACGAGAAGTGAGTGAGGACAGTCCCGTGGAGAAGGCATGACTGCAGAGCCAGGCCCAGTTCCCTCCTTAGTCACAGATGCTTTGACAAGTATTTGCTTTACCTTGCAAATTGATTATTCCTATTTTTGGAAAAAAATGGTTATAATAACATTTCCACGCTGCACAAGCATGCTGGGAAGATAATATCCACGGAAGAGGGAAAAGTGTGCAGACACAGCAGTGATTAGGATTGGATTTGTGCATAGATCGATGACAGCGAAAACACCCTTGAATAATCTCTGCCTCAAAGCAAAATTTGACTTGCCTAATGATCTCATTTTGTCTTGTTGGGTGACTAAAAGGTTATGATAATCTCAAGGGATCCTGTAATTCATCTGCTGAGTGAGTATGTGCAGTAGGGCTACTTTTTCTACACAAACATGAAGGAAATTATTTCAGAGCTTGGTGGCTGGAGGAATTTCCATAACAGTTTGGGGTACAAAAGGAATACAGCATCTGCCCCACGCTCATTTCCATGAGAGTCACTGGCGGAGAGGTATAAATTAACCCCAGCCTATGTGTAGCAAGTCAATAATAGCAGGACTCACAGAAAGAATAGAAGTGAAGCTTTTAAACAAACATATGCTCTAGGATTCAGCATAATTTTCTGGTTGATTTACATATGACATGCATACCTACCAATACCTACCAATTGTCTATAAATACTTGATAGAAAGCTCCTAGACTGCTGAAGGATTTAAAATTATATTTTACTATTAACTGATATCCTGTAATATGTGCATGGCTTTTACTTTTGCAGACCTAGAGTCTTCCACCATCTTCTAAATCCTCCAATTTCAAAAAAATCCCAAAATTCTCAGCTGACTATCCCACTGAAATATTTCAGAGTCAATCCAGTTGTGTCTTGTTTTCTGCACTTTGTAATAAGTACTGAGCAATTACTCTGTGGTTATGTAATTTGTAAAATTGATCTGGTAACGAAAAGTCTGATTCACTGACAAAGAAAAAGTAAATGCAAGAGAAATGTCTTCTGTAAAGGTTAAGTGCATATTTTATTTGCAACAGAGGGTTACGGATCTTCCCAGCAAAGTTTTGTGTACCTGAGCAGTCTTGTAAAAATGAAGTTTCTTCATATAAAAGCTGTAGTTCTGTAGTTAGTGAATTTTCTGAATCCTGACTGCTGTAGATGGTCTCTGGAGTAGATTCTCCAGTGCCTACTAACATGATGATGTTCATCACCTATCACTTCATTCCATACGGATGTTCTCTCTCATCTGTCTTCCCTACGGGGTTGCCCATTTCCATAAAACTTCTGGGACCTTTCATATATTTGTTAAACTTTACTTCTTTATATTTTGTTGAGTAGCCACAACTCCAAAAGTGAGCCGGGCAGACATACATACAGCATAGTCTCATCAGAGTTGTTTCCTTAGAAAACCAGGTTTAAAAAATCAGATTAAAAACAAGCAGCCAGTGAGGAGTTCTGTGAATTCCATTTCCAGTGATTTTGAGGACACGATCATAAAATCACAGAATCATAGAATGGTTTAGGTTGGAAGCAACCTTAAAGATCATCTAGTTCCAATCCCCCTGCCATGGGCAGGGACACCTCCCACTAGACCAGGTGGATACTAGACCATTGGTAGACAATGATGCTCTGCAGGGTCTCAGAAGAGTTGGTATCCACAGTCAGAAGCAAGAGCAGTGAGAGGGGATTTAGGTAACAATTCCTGAATTGTTCAGGATCCTCTGAGGCAGATTCTCTGCAAAGAGAGTAGGAGATATGGCAAAGAAAAAAGTAGAGCAAAACTTGTCTGAGCAGAGAGCAAAAGGTAAAGCTGGGGATGGCACAAAGTGTTTGCACTCTCGCTCTACGCCTTCTGCTTTCTGGGGGTCACAGGAAGAGAGGACATGCAAAGCTCTTCTTCCCTGTACTTAGTTTTTCAGGCTTTGCTGGTAACAGAGCTGCTTCCCTAAACTATGAATCTGTTGCCTCTAAGGACAGGTGAGACAGCATTAGTTCATATTGTGCTCCACTCAGTAAAGCACAATAAAATTATGTCCTGAAAAGAACCCAGGCTCGATTGTTGCATATAGCAAATCTTGCTCGAATATTTAGTGTGAAAAACATTTGTGTAACTTCTGTATGTGGTGTTTTGGTCTTGCAGTTTGCTACACCCCTTCTAGAGCACCAATACCCCTCCCAAATGACCACATGATGGAAGAGGAGGCGTAAGTCTCTAGTGTTTGCAGTCAAAAGAAAATGTGCTCCATATCATGTGAGATTCAACTTAATAGAGATATGGATCCTGTTTTAAGCAGC
Source organism: Ibidorhyncha struthersii (assembly GCA_013398815.1). NCBI lineage: Eukaryota > Metazoa > Chordata > Aves > Charadriiformes > Charadriidae > Ibidorhyncha > Ibidorhyncha struthersii. The sequence goes on from VZSZ01000221.1 coordinate 249,450, forward strand.
TTTCAACCTGTAAGCCAACCTGCAAACCAATGGCACTAAATTAAGCAGCACACAACCTTTCCTAGAGCAAGATGAAATGATGTTTAAGCACTCTGCCAGTTAATGGGTGATTAGTGTACGCCTTTGCTCATTACTCCATCAAGAAACTTGTTCTCAGTCAAATGACAAGCAATGAGAAATGCTTTAATTGTTCCTAAATTATTTAGTGGTAATTAGTCAGCTGCAGTCCTAAGGAAGAGAATAAGTTGAGGATAACGGCAGTATTTCCTGAAGAAATATTTGTACACAACAGTGATTACCTAAAAGCAAGTTAATGTTTTGCAGCCCTGTGTGCGTCTGGGAGGATGTGTGTCTATACCATAGTCCTTGGTCTTTGCTGTATGCTATCTGAGTACTTATCAGCTGAGCACAGATGCCAAAAATTCTGCCCCTTTTTACATCTTGGGTCATACTTCACACTTTCTCCAAGAGTTAATAACTACAAAAAGCATAAATAGGGGAACTTTATATATTCTTTAGGCTGTGTGACCTCCATTGTAAGGTTAAATCATGTAACCACACTTGTCCACCCCATTGCCCTCCAGTTTACATTGATGATTTGATATGTCTGTCATTAGTCAGTTGTTAACTGTTGCAGCACGGCTCTTGCGTGAAGGCTTCTTGGCAAAATTTGAAACCCACAGAAACAATGCTATGAATTGTGGCTACTGCATCTTAGTCCATCTAATGGTAGTGCAGGGATGGGTTTCAGTGGGGAAGTGAAAACCACCTCTAAAGCTGAATGTGTACAGCTGATTCTGTGAATGCATGAAACTTTTTGTATTTGTGTATTTGCACAAGTGGTTCGATGTTATTTCATTCATAATAATAATGGACCAAAAATAGGTAAACACAACAAATAGTTTAGAATCAGAGCACTCCACAACTTCCTTGATAACTTTTATTTTTCTGGGCATGAAACTTATAATTTCTTCTGTAGCCATACAAAATCTTCCCTAAATCTAATAAATGTGTGTTTACTTTATCTAGTGCTAAATACTATGTGAGTCTTTTTCTTTTTTTTTTTTTCTTTTTTTTCTGAGTACAGTTTCCAATAAAACAGTGTCTGTTCTGGACAGATAATTGAACTGCTGGCACTAGTCCTGTCAATGAGTACAAGAGCTACCACGAAAGGTAGCCCGGCAGCTTTTCTTCTGTAGTTGTAACTTGCACAGTGCATCCTGTTTTTCTCCCTCTGTCTAAATCAGGCAGCTGTACAGCAATTACTGTCAGCATAAATTGAGCAAGCTTGCAAATTGTCTTCAAAGTCATCCAAGAAAGCAACTTTATCCTTCAAAGTAACTGAAATATTATGTTGATATTATATACAATTATTCAGATAATTTATAAGTTTTCTTTGGGACAAGTTAAGTGCACTTTATGTGTTTTATCTGGATGACTCCTAATGCATGGAAATGTGAATTATTCATAAGTTGCCTTTTGGTTGTAGGAGTCTTTATATAGCTTTTGTTTGCTAATGCATTTTATAGGCTATTTTGTGCACTAACACATTATATAGATAATGCTGGCAATAAAATGAATGCTAAATTATACATTCTGTAGTCCTGCATTAAGAGCTAGTACAGTGTGCTTCATCAGTTTTCCTCTGTTCTACTTCACAAATCTAAAGATAATTGATACTGTGAAACTGTTGTCTAACTCATCAAAAATACACTGACGCTGAACTATTACTGTATATGTAGAACTGTTGTTGTTGACCAATTTGTTAAAGCAGTGAAAACCTAAATATCTAACCTGGAAGCTTCCCTATAATACCCAGAGTCCGTCTGGGCTTCTTAAGTTTGTAATATGAACAAATAGAGTTTATAGTTATCATCCAAACAAAATAACTGATAAACTTAAGTGCTATACCAATGACTTAACTCCCTTTTCCACAAAGAAAAATAAAAGAAAAAAAGAGGCGAGAGCAACCTCCTTAATTTTTCACCCCAAAAGACACAAGATCTAAAGGACTACAAACATTTGTTGCTTCTTTTTGTATCCAAAAGGTTTCTTATGGATGAAATCATTGCTAAGGCAGCATCCACAAAAGTCTTCCATTGCAAAATAGTGAATCTTTCCAGGGAACCTACTTAATTTGGTCGATATAGTGCCTTGAAGCTGCTACATGGACCGGAGCTCCATTTTACTAGTGTCTGTTATGAACATGAAAGGTAGTTCCTGCCGGGAAGAGCCTGCCCCGTGCTTTCCTGACATGTTGTTCACAGTATGAATGAGCCAAGGTGATTTAGGCAGGACTCTGCAAACACAAAGAGCCCTACACGAAGTGGGAATGGCACAACAGCTGGCTCCAGCTATGTCCTGCCAGATCCTCTGAGGGAGCAGCTCCCTCACGCCTTTCCCTAGTCAAGCATAGCTATGATAATAATTAACAAGCAGCTTTAATACAACATGGAGTTTCAAGTGCTTATCATCAATTAGTAACTGAGTTAACAGTATTCACTCATGCTCTAGGGCGCTTTGCACTATTGGATCTCCTCAGAGATATCGGTACCATGGCTGTTAGGCAGCGCTGAGCCCTTTGCTTTGGGTTGTTCATGCTGTCCTTGGAAATGATTGCCGGCAAGTTACCATTGCTCGCGGTCGCTTTCTGTGAGCAGGGTCTTCTTAATAGGGTTCTGCAGTCTCTCAAGGTCTTTATTAAGTTTTATATCTCCTCACTACTGGCCATCTTGATGTAGGATTGCTCTCCGACTCTGGGTTTGCGCAGATAGATTGGGCGTATCTTTCCCCTCAAAGGTCAGCATTCAAAGGAACTGTTGAACTTAAACCCTACTGCAGTCTCCCTGTACACTTGGCAGTGCTAGCTCTGCCCCAGGTATATAAAGCGGACTCTTGTGGGTTTGAAGACTTTGGGACCACAGCATCGTTCATCTTAGTGAAAATTTCTATTATCAAAATGTGGCTGCTGTGGCAGATAGGTATCCCTGAGGTACGCTGAGGAGATTTTTCACTGGAAATGGGTATTTCAGCAGAGACAGCAAAAGCAACAGTAACCCTAGAAGGTGAGTGCCAGACACAAATATACCTGAATTAACAACACAGGCAGGAACAGGAGCCATTTTCTAAATTAGTGAGATTACCTTTTACGTGGAATCTATAATTATGACTCTAGCCTAATGTCTTGGACATTTCCATAGCCATTTGGATCCTTAGGTCATGCTCTTCTCTACCATATGTAAGATACATTTCCTTACAACTACCTGAGCACCTTATAGTGCTAACACTATATTCTACCTTTACACTATCATTGAGAGGCACTGGAGAAGACGCATGTCCCGTTGCATATGTAGTAATTGAATCATGAGGGAAAACATTTGCAATTTTGCGCAGGTTGTGTTCAGCTTGATCCTGGCACCAAATCCATGCTCCAAGTCCAGCCTGAGTCCTGCTTAGTGTCTGGTTTGCTAGTGCCTGTCAAAAAGGTGTTCGTCTATTAAGTTTGTGTCTTGCCTCTGGCAATGATCAATATGCAATGTTTCAGAAAAGGGACTAAAGGGGAAAAAAACACAAACTAAACACAACCCACTAAACCAGTTGTACAACACTATTAATTCATCCTCAATGCCCTATAAGCATTTTTGTGAATTTTCCAGCCTAAGCTGAGTCTGGCCTCAGGCTGCATAAATAAAAAATAATCACTGTTAATGAATATTTTTAGCATCTGGATTCAAACTAGCCTATCTTAATTAACTCAGAGCTGCTTTTCCTTAGTTTTTTGAAAAAAGGAGCAGTCTGAAATACAACTAAAAGTCAAAGAGGATTTGCAGCGCATATTTTTCCAAGTTCATACAGACCACCAGAATTCTTATTCCATTGGCATCATTCAGATTAATTTATTAAACTTTTCCCATTCTTCTTTTATGGATTTACATACTTCCCACTCTGATATAAACCAAAAGGATGCTGTTAATGGTTGGACTCGTTGATCTTAAAGGTCCCTTCCAACCTAGACAATTCTATTCTATGATTCATTAATAGCATTATACCATTCTTAAGGATTGCTGTTTATCCTCACCTGTGAATTAAGCTTTTAAGTAGTTGAAAAACAGTGCATGTTAATGTTTCATGACCTAGATTAACAGTTATTACCTGAAAACAATCTTCCATTGATTTTTTAAATTTAGTAATGCCTTCTCAGTGATGTACTGAAAATGTTCTCCTTCCTTGCTGCTTTTTCTTTCATTTTATTATGGACTTTTATTGCTTCAGATAACTTAGTTGATAGTCATTTGAGAATATTCATTCAGGGGAGCTTTTCATAAAAAAATTGCAAGAGAGAATTTCTACTTTTGAAAAAGTTACTAAAATGATGTTTTGTTTTGTTTTGTTTTTCTAAAGGTTGTTTCATTTTATCTTAGAATTTCAGAGCTTCTGTAAATTTCCAGGGGAGCCATTGGTTAAAAGTCATCCAAGTGTAGTTATTAAACTCTCTTGAATTAAGAGCGTGGATGGATGAGCAACTTTGGAGGGAATCCAAATCTTCATAAACTTTGTGAATTAGGATATAAGCACTTATTAAAACATATCATTATTCAATTAATCCTTAATATAATGGGAGCCTTGTTTCTATATTACTGAATCTTTAGGCTTATTAGTCTACAAAATATTTCCAAGTGCAGTAGAGTATACTAATAAGGATTACTCCTTAAACTCTAGCTTAGGAACCTGTTTCTCCACTGCCTTGTGACTTGAGTGATCTTTTCTGTGAAAAAGGGGAACATTTAGGATGAAATACTCCTAAATGAAAATTTGCATTCACATCACTTGCAGTCTAATGTTACCCCATACTTTTTTCATGGAGATGTAGTTATACAACCAGAGCTGCAGGCTCATATGTGGCACAGCTTCCTGAGGTTGAGGCGAGCGTTGAGAAACTGAGCTTTAGAGGACCTGTAGGAGATAATGTGGTTCAGGACCAGAAGTATGTAGAATATAATCACAGTATCAGTCCTAATGAAGATTTAACAAGTGCTGCTAATGGAGAGGGGTCAGCATGATGTCTCATTGAGTAGTTTTCCCCCTTCTGTACCCTTTTGGTCCCTCTAGAGCATGTTATAGCTCAGAATGTAACAACAGAAGAGGAGTAGGGAGCTCATTAAGCTTGTCTTGGAGCGTTAGGACTCTCAGCATTCCCAGACCTGCTGCAAAGGCACAAGTTTGATAAAAAAATTCATTTACCCAGTTGTACTCTGTCAGCTGCCATCTTCTCATGGAAATGACTGCTGTAGACTAGTCCTAATCACATAATAGGTTTGAAAAGTCACTTTTCATGGAACAGAATATGGAATGGAGTGCTGGACGCTTTGGAGATCTTCTGGTTTAGCTTTTGCTTGGCTTGATTCCTGATTAAATAGGCTCACCCCCCAAAAAAAAGGAGTTTGTAGAATTGACTGCAACAGTTCATCTACTTCTAGAAGTAAAATTTAAGGTAGGTCAACTGTAGAATGACAGCAGAAGGACAAATGATGGAGAAAGCTGGGCAGCTCTGAAAAGTCAGGACCAGTAAGCAATATGCGGTTAGGAAAGCTATTTCCTCGATATTCCTATTGCTTCAAGAAGTAAGGGGACTGTGTACTTGTCCCTTGAACCCATCAGCAGAGGCTACTCAGTGTCTCTTTTTGTGTACCACACGCTTACCCATATTGAAACGAACATGGATTTGTTTTGGCTTGTGTTTTGGGGTTTTGGTTTGGTTTTTTTTTTTTTTCCATTTGCTGCTTCTTTCTTCTTTGCTTTCCTTGTTGGGAAAACAATTTATGGAAGCCAAGAGTTGTGGATTTCAACTCTGCAATTTATTTTAAACATGACACAGCAGACAGACTTTTCAAAAAGAGCAAATTTAATCTCTTCAGAAGTTCTTTCCTGTCAAGATGTAAATTGCAGACGCTCCCAAATATAGTGTATAGGATCATTGTTAAGGAGATTAGGCCAATTTGGACAATTGGTTCTAGAATCCCCTAATTTAATATAAACATAAAGTAAGTGTGGTCATCCTGAGGAGAAGAGAGAATATTAATGAGGCAATCATAAGATTTGATCTCCAAAAATAATTTGATTAGTTTTTATTTTAACAGGGTAATTAGAAAAATGATTCACATTTTACTGATTTCATTTCCTGTAGTCTGTATAAGGACATAAAAATTATTAATAAAATGTCTATGTGGAATACTAATTTAGGTATATCTTCTTACGGTCCCTACTTAAATTTTGTGTTCGTCATTATTCTTCAGGTATTGCAGTGCTTTACAGCTGAGATTTGTGAGATATACTCTTCCCACTGACATTAATGGGAATGGTACGTCAAAATCCACTAGGTGGCTTTGAAAATTTCACATATATTTTCAGTGTACTGTGGAAATACTGCTGAATTTATCCTTACACCGCCCCTCAGAGACAGGTAAATATCCTTTAAATATATTTTATTGAAGTTGAACTGTGCGGAACAGAAACGTGAGAGACATAATGAGCCTAATCCTATTGACTTAATCTGGCATTGGAGGCATAATCGTGAGCCAAAACCATTAAACATTCATCAGCAAAACTAGCCTGATATTGTATTTGCCTAATAGTATTTAAAAAAGAGGAGTTAGAAAAAATTCTGTGGCAGTCTGATTTGTTTTTTAGGTGTGTGAGGGTGTGAAGTATTTTGAAGTGAAAACCAAAATATGTATTTATAATTGGCACTGTAATCACTCATGGAAGACATAGCTCTTGAGCTGCATATTCCCTTCTTCTCCTTGGCAGAACTACAAGATGGTGGATTGTTTTTTCTCTTGGACTCAAGAGCATCTCTGCTCATGTCCGTCACAAAATAAATTGCCTGGTTACTGTGGGTAGTCCAGTTCACCCATAGGTAAACTGGCCAATCCTCCATTAGGCAAACCATCATTTTTTAAACAGTCATTTGGTATTAAAATTAACATTAGCTGCAAAAAGGAGAAACCTGCGAAGAATATTTTTGTTGTGTTGAAAATAGTTTGTCATCAAACCAATGTTGACCAGCCGATTATTTATCTAACAGAATCCTCTTGCTAGGACTGATGCAGAATTTTTCTTCCATTGCCTCTAATTTCTGTACAATTCCTCTGCACTCTATAACTGGTCTTCCCCCTCTGTTTACCACTTGTGAGACCTCATCTAGACTACTGTGTCCAGTTTTGGGATCCCCGGTAAAAGGAAGACATCGATAAACTGGAGTGAGTCCAGGGGAGGCCTCCAAGATGGGCAAGGGCTGGGGGAGAGGCTGTGAGAGAAAAGACTGAGGGAGACGGCTTTGACCAGCCTCGAGAAGAGCCAGACTCAACACCTCTTGGAAGTGCACAGGTGAAAGGATGACAGGCCAGGGACACAGGTTACAGCAGTAGAAATTGATGCATTGCTGTAGAATTTCATTTAAATCATTGTGCAGTATGTCTTCACATAAGAGATAATAACACTGCAAGGAGGCCTCAATTAAGAGTGCTGGAAAAAATTGTTACAAAGCATGGACTTGTGATTACGACAAGAAATTACAGGCTTCAGTAATGCATGATTGACCTCAGACAATAGGAAATAATGGTAACATTAAGCAAAAGGGGGATAGGGTCATCTTTCAGTACTGTGGGATCCCCATTATTGGAGGTATTTTAAGACATCTTGCACAAACATCTTTCAGGAATGGCCTAGGGGGAGTGTACTTAGGTTTTGGGGACAAAAACCTCTCCCAGGCTCTTCCACGCCTGTTTTCTGTGTTTTTTTGATAAAGTGTAGGGCAAAACTTGGGGTTGGTACCTCATCTCAGCTGCAGTCTTCTAGTGTGACCTTGGGTACATCAGTTAATTTGAGCTGTGTTTCAACTCTCCATCTCCAAAATGGAGATTATTATTGGTGTTTAGCATGAGAGGTACAGTGAAGGTATAATCCATTAATGCTTTTAAAGCGCTGGCATATTACATTAATGATAAAGATAAAGAAATGTCCTGGCCCTGCAGAATTTATAATCTGAAAAGGTCAGACAAAGAATGTGAGAGGAAACATCAATATCCTTGCCTTACAGATGAACAACAGAGCCGCAAGGAGAAGTAATTTGTCAAATGTGGTAAAGCAGGACTGGGACAAAACACCCAGATTTGTCATGTATTCCTTAAAGACAAGACCGTGCTTCCCCTCTTAGCATAAGCAATCACAAATATTGTAAGCGATTTCCTTTAAGCTTTAAGCTCCTCCGTCAGTATTTCTTCACAGGAGTCATTTTTCCTGCCAAATTCAGTAGGAGTAGTACAACCTGCAGACATTCGATTTGACTTTATTTTAAGACAGCAGCAAGTATTTCAAAATTAACAGGACTAACCCACTGGCGTAGCACATCCTCCCATCTCCTGCCCAGCCACAACCTCGTTTGCACTGACGTCTTTCTCAAAGGGTGGCTTGCTTTACACTGTGCAGGCACTGCTATTAATAATCCATACGTTACTCATTTGTTATGGCTTCCTGCTATTGCCTGGCATCCCTTTGTGCTTTTTGACTTCAAGATCTTTGGACCAGAAATTCTGCCGGTCAGTTTGATCCAACACTCACTCGTGCTCAGAATAGGTGTCCTCCAGGCTGCCAGGAGTGCTGCATCAGTACTGCTCTCTTTGCATTTACTTATGAAGATGATCTCTCCAGCTTTGCTGGGTTTTGTAGACTTTACTGAGGCAAACCACATTAAATAATTTATCTATTTTAAAAAAACAAATTCATCCGAGAAAACACAGGAAAGGGCTGGAGAGCACTTCACCTTCAGGTGGGAGCTGTTTTCTCTACACCAAGTGATGATGACACAGACAACTGGTGACTCATAAGATTATTGTGCTGTTGGAACAGCCTGTCAGAGGCTGATGCATGATGCCACGGCAGGACACTGTCTCCTAGCAACTGCCCGGAGTTGCTGTCTTTACATTTAACCCTTCCAAATTTCCAGACACACCAGGATGCCACCAGGATGCGTTTGCACAGCAGCTTCTGCTGCAATTTAATCAATACTTCTCTTCCACTATTCTTTGAACAACACGGGGCAGGCCAGAGGGCTCCAGCAAATTGACTCAGCTAAATGGGATGGATGGATCAATCTGTGATGCCAGTGTGACAGAATGAAACTTGCTCCCCTTCTTTCACCTTTCTGTTTCTTTTCCCTGTGCTTTTTAGAGGTGGGATAGTTTCTGCTTTATCATGTGTCCAATAACTGCTATGTTTTCACTGAAGTCTACCTTAAAACATGCTTCTCTGGAAGGCTCTGAGTTCATGATGTACAAAAGGAATATTTTAAAATGATCGGCTGGTTTGAATAAGACGCTGGAAGATCCAGCAGCAATCTGAACTTTAAGACTTCCACTTTGTTACAGACTGGTAGATAGATGATGCACCTCCATGATGCAGCAGCTCCTCTCACAGGATCACAGAATAGTCAGGGTTGGAAGGGACCTCTGGAGATCATCTAGTCCAATCCCCCCGGCCAGAGCAGGGTCACCTACAGCAGGTTGCACAGGATGGCGTCCAGGCGGGTTTTGAATGTCTCCAAAGTGGGAGACTCCACAACCTCTCTGGGCAGCCTGTGCCAGTGCTCCGCCACCCTCAAAGTAAAGAAGTTCCTCCTCATATTAAGATGGAACTTCCTATGTTCAATTTGTGCCCATTACCTCTTATCCTAGCACTGGGCACTACTGAAAAAAGACTGTTCCCATCCACCTGGTACTGTCCCTTTAAGTATTTATAAGTATTGATAAGATCCCCCCTCAGCCTTCTTTTCTCTAGACTAAAAAGACCGAAGTGCCTCAGCCTTTCCTCGTAAGGAAGATATTCCAATCCCCTAATCATCTTTGTAGCCCTCTGCTGGACCCTCTCCAGCAGTTCCCTGTCCTTCTTGAACCAGGGAGCCCAGAATTGGACACAATACTCCAGATGCGGCCTCACCAGGGCAGAGTAGAGGGGGAGGATGACCTCCCTCGACCTGCTGGCCACACTCTTTTTGATGCACCCCAGGATGCCATTGGCCCTCTTGGCCACCAGGGCACACTGCTGGCTCGTGGTCATCCTGTTGTCCACCAGGACTCCCAGGTCCCTTTCCACAGAGTTGCTCTCCAGCAGGTCAGCCCCCAACCTGTACTGATGCATGGGGTTATTCCTCCCCAGGTGCGGGACCCTACACTTGCCCTTGTTGAATTTCATTAGGTTCCTCTCTGCCCAACTCTCCAGCCTGTACTCCCCAGCTGTCCCATTAGCAGTTCCTACCACATATGATAGTTTGTTGCTCTCTACAACCACCTGAAAGGAGGTGGTAGAGACGTGGAGGTCGGTCTCTTTAACCAAGTAACAAGGGATAGGACAAGAGAAATGGCCTCAAGTTGCACCAGGGGAGATTTAGGATGGGTATTAGGAAAAATTTCTTCATGGAAAGGGTTATCAGACATTGGAACAGGCTGCCCAGGGAAGTGGTGGAGTCACCATCCCTGGAGCTATTTAAAAGATGTGTAGATGTGGTGCTTAGGGACATGGTTTAGTGGTAACTTGGCAGTGCCAGGTTAATGGTTGGACTTGATGATCTTAAAGGTCTCTTCCAACCATAACGATTGTATGATTCTATGATACATGTGCAATGTGACAGCAGGAAAGATATTTTCATGTGGAGAGGTAAATTGGTAATGAAATTCTCTGCAAAGTCTGTCACTAAACTTTTTTTTTTATATATAAAAAAAAGGATATAGGTGACTTTTATGGAACTAATTCAGTCTCAGCAAGCTGAGTAAAGGAAATCATAGTATCATTGATTTAGAGGTACATAAGAGTTAACAATGCGAGAGAAGGTACTTATCAGTTGTGTAATGGTAAAGGGTTGGCTCATGCCTAAGTCACAGGGTTTAGTAAACTGACTTTCATCCCAAATCACGGCAGAAATCAGCTTGGGTCTTTGTTCAACACTTTTTGTATGCCTGTGCATTTGTATTCAATAGCACTTACCTGAATGAAAAGAAAACTTTTCATATTTTGCTGTAGATCTAATTCCTGAATCATTTAGGTGTTCATTTAAACAGCATTAGGGAAGTTGGTGCAGTCCAGTTGCTGTTGGAGGTGTGCTGTTCGTACCAGTCAGGTGTACAAAGTGACATCATCCCTGTGCTTTGGCCTTAAGAGTTCACATGCCTGTTGGCTGTCCCATCTGGAAGCATACACAGCATTTAGATCTCTCACCCAGAGCCAGTGGTGCTGAGCAACTGGCACTTACTGAGCACGTGCAACTTGGAAGATTCATTTGAAATTTGAAAATTAAGACCAAGGAGAGTCCTTGCCCCTCATGGTGTTTCCAGGTCAAGTTGTGAATGACTGAGAAGGGTGACAAGTATGCAGAGACAGGGTGCGTACACTGCCTGTCTTCCCACCATAACCTCACGATGGTCGCACAATCAAAGGTCCTTCATTTATCTCTGTTCACCAGCGCTAACATCCCTGCTGCAAATCACTTCAGTAGTAGCTGCCATTTATTTATTTTTGTGAATCACCTCATTGCAACAGCACCGCTGCCAAACAACAGTGCTTCGCTGTAGTGCGATCCATGTTCATTAAAGAAAAAAGTTTCAGACTCTTCACAGGTTTGTGTAATATTGCATATCTTTCAACATGTATTAGAGCCAAAGCTTGGGGCTTGAATGCTAATGGTACTGAAAGTTAACAGTGAGGTGATCTGACAAAGTCGCCTAAGGAGGTTTTCATAAACCTTTTGTACAATATCTCTGCTTCCTTGCCAGTGAAAATTAACCTCTACTTGCACAAAAAATGAAACTTCACCTAACTCATTTAGAACTAGCAGGGGAAAAGAGAAAATCAATTCATAATGAACGGTATCACATTAAGAAAATCTAATTAGAAATGGCTTCTCTTTTATTGCGCTGATAATGGTTAAGCTTTAAGAATGACATCATTACAAAATCCAATAGCTTATAACTGAGTGAATTTTTTAAAAAGTGTTTAAACTACCAGATCAATAAATTCACACACCACATAATTAAATTCTACAGAAATTTTCAATAAACACTAATGTTAGAAACGTGGTACTCTATTTTAAAATAAAGTGTATGTTATCTTGTGCTGCACGTACTTCTGAAAGTTGCCCTGATATTTCCGCAGTGAGAATTTCTCTTTAGACACCACACTGAGGAAAAAATCCTCTCTACTTAGTCTTACTTATTTGTCTTCAGCTGGAGTTGAGTGGAATAGTTTTCTGGATCTATGCACCAATTTCTCCCTAGATATGTTATTTAGATTTGCATGGGTTTTTTTAAAGACTGGGACTTGAAGAAATAGTAGAAAAATTCAAACTTCTTCAATGTAACTTCCAATATTTTCTTTTCCAGTAATTCTCCTAATTTCTTCAGAAAGAAACAAAACTAAGAACACTTCTACTAGCTGGAAACAGGTCCTGATTGTAAAATTTTATCCAGGGTTCCCTCTGTTGCATAGTCTTCAGTTTTACAAACTGAAGTTTTACGAAAGTAAGATACCCACTACTGGGTTTTTACCCAGCCACTGCACGATTTAATACTTGGGATAATCCTTCAAGGTTTGGATGCAGCTAAGATACAGTAACGTGCGGCATACCTGTTATTTCCAATGGCCCAAGGAATAATTTACCAGTGGCAAAATTATTTTCTCTAAATGTGCACAGATAATCCACACTCCCATATTGTGCCCGCTGAGGGAGCAGTATATCTAATGTGTAATCTTTTTGTAATGAGCCTATTACTCTGGTTTCTAGGTAGAGTTCCACCAGGCATATCTGTGGGCAGTTTTGTTCGTACCCTCATTAAAAAACATCTTAGTAAGATTAGCTGCTGTTTGGCAATTTGCATGGCTAGATACATTTGTTTATAACAAGAGCAAGAGATAATTAATACACTTCATACAGAAAGCTTCAGCCATGAAAATAAAAAGGAACACGATAAAATCAGTTCTGTTTTCTTTTTAACCAGTCAAGTGTTGCAGGAGTTTCAAAAAGTGTAGCAAAAGGATTCAAGGTTACACAACAAAAGAATTTCTCTAGCATGGAACTTGCAGATAAGAAACAATGTGCTGCACATAATACTTCTGAGATTTGAATTAAAACTGCCAGGGATATTGGCAGTGGAGATGAGCACTGTAATGCACTGTTCTGCAAAAGGACTTCATCACTGGTAACAGAATTTGAATTATGCTTTACTAGATTTCCTGCATATGTCAAAAATAAGTAATTGCCAATTATCTTGCTCAAAAGAGCTGGTGGGATACAATCATTTCACTTAAGCGTAAGTGCAGAGCTGCAGAGCGCTGAGGAAAACGCTCTACAGAGGGAAAGCTTCAAGAAATAGTTGCTGATAAATCGAGATAACTTCAACTAAAGCAAAGGCTAATTTTAACTTCGTCCTGGCATGCAGATGTTCAATAGTACTTAATAATCTGCAGCAATGCACCAACTAAAGCAATGGGTTAATTCCAACAATACACTTGCTCACTGAGGCAGTACCATTAACTTTATTGTTCAGGCTTGATCAGAGTAATTGTGAAAGCCCGAGGATGAACCTGGGTCTCTTTAGCTCTCCACCCTATCCACTGGAGGCTGCTTTCTCTGGATGACCAGAGGGGAACTAATGACAAAGTACGGTTCCTTATGGAATAGGCACCTTTTTTCTTTCTTTCTGTCTGCAAAGTTTATTGAATCCATATAGGAGTGAGAATATTTAATGGTTAGATCAGAATTCAGAGCCAGAGCTCCAAATTTAGAAATTTGGAGGTTCTGCTGCTACTTCATTTTAGGCAGGTCACTTGTTAGCATTCCCAGTGGCTAAAATGGAAATAATTATATGGAGTTTATAGTGGTGCTATGAAACATACTTGTTTTAGATTGCTTTGGGATCTTTGCAAGAAAGATGATAAAGAAGTGTCAAGTGTTGAAGTACTGTGATCTTTTCAAAATCTGAAAAGGTATGCCTAGAAACTGTGCACACAGTAGAAAAAGAGAAAAAGAATAGACACCCCCCCCCCAATTATGTAACCATATCATAACTGTATAGGTTTGCCTATAAATATACTTATCTTATACAATGCTTGGTATGACTAAACTCCCCCTGGCACAAGCAGGAATGAGTTTGGCTCAAAATGTGAAGCAGTTCTTGGTTTTGCAGATTTTGGGGTTTCTGTATATGTTTGTGTGATAAATGTATTGGATTAAGAAGGGATTTTGTAAATAGATTTCTGTCACTCAGGCTTGATTGCAGTTTAGAAGTGTTGGGAGTTCTCTAAAATGTATCCCCCTGATCCTCAGTGCCTACACATAAATTCTTGAGACCTGAGGACTGCAAATGGGGCCCATAATAAGTGTGTGGGAGGCAGCCAGAGAATTCTCCAGAAACAAAGCAAACAGCCAGAGGGTCTCCTACATTAGCGAAGAGAGTGCTCTCAGCTGTATTGAATAGGAGAGACTATCATCTCAATCTCCTCAACCCCAGCCTGCTGTGGGGAAGATATAATTAAATTCTATATAATTAAACACTGTAACTAGCACACCTGTGCAGAGGACCTGGCAGATCTGCCCCAGGTGATCCTCCTTGACATCTCAGGATCCTGGAGTAGCTCTTTTTCTCCCTGAGCACAGCAGGACAGCTGTCAGGGGGTTACGCTGGTGCCTCCAGGCTCACAAGATATTGCAGTGGGACCTCATGAAAATCTGTCAGGTTCCTGTCGCCTTTGGGATCCGCTCAGTACAGAGCATTTGTGGGACTGGAGTTGGAAAACTAAAAGCACTGAGAGCTGCTTATGCAGGTTGCACATCCTGGCGTCCCAGGTGAGCATTTGATCTCTGTGATTCCCTGGGTCTAGCCTTGGGTTCCTGAAAGGATGCGCTGACACTGCTAAGAGCAGCACAGCAAGTGGTGAACTTCACCCCTGAAGTTAAATGGGCCTTGGATTACCATTTAAATTAATCTGTGAGTTTTTGCCTGACCCCTTCAAACTGTTTACCTGACCTGACTGATCTGGCAGCCAAAACCCAAGGGACTACAAGGATTGTTTGCTCAGAAATTTAGGAGAGAAGCTGTGTAAGGTAATTGTCTCTAAAAAAATCTTATTAGCTTCTTAGTTTGACGGAATCCTAAATTTAGAGAAGGAGAATTGAGGGGGAAGAGGCTGGTAAATTTAGATGTCTGTGAAACTACAGCAAGATCTGAGTTAGTTGCTACAATTGTGCCATCCCCTTTGGGGTTTTGTAGTGGAGCACATGGCTTGTGGTCTGCCTGAACCTGTTACTGGGGTTCTGTGGTTTCCTCTGCCAGCTCCCATGTCAGCTAAAATAGCCTTGTCATGTACAGTGAGGTGACTGCAACTTTTATTATCATCATAGGATTGTGCCCATCTTAATAAAATAGGGTCAGAAAAAGATGATCTTTCAGACGAAAGCAAGAACAAATAAGGTAAAATATTTTTTCAGGTTCTGATTTTTTTTTTAATATTTTTTTTTTCACTGCAAGTAAATAACATGCATATTTGCTGTCAATCAGCTTGCCTAGAGGCTTGATAACTCATAAGCTAGGCTGACCCCTGCAAGAGAATCCATTCCCTTCCCCTTCCATGTGGGACTGTGGCCTCAGCAGGATTCGTCTGTGGAGCGAAAATCCAGCTGTGTTCGCAGCGCTGGCTTCCACGGGGAAACAGCTGCTGCATTTTAATGTCTGACTGGAGAGAAAAGTAGGTTAGAAGGTTTTGGTGTCCCCCCTGGAGCTTCACCCCTGGCTGAGCGGATAATAACTCTCTAGAAATGTGCTCCAGCGGTCTGGTGTTTTCAGTCCTCCCTCCCTGCAAAACCTGCTTGCTGCCCTTCCGTAAGGAGGTGAGGAGGGTAAACCTCTGCAATTAGCAGCTGATCCTGCATGGAGGAGCTCAGGAAGATTTGATTCACGTTTCGGGTATGGGCTGCCTTTGCAATAACTGATCCGTAATCTTCACTTGACATCCCTCAATCCTACAGAGCAACTAACATGCTGCAAGTAGGACTCTGGTTTGCTGTGCATCTGGTCTGCAGTTTTTACACAGCTT
>VZSZ01000221.1:273834-297360 GCA_013398815.1 Ibidorhyncha struthersii
GGGAGGGAGGAATTACATGAATCTCCTGTGATCAAAGAAAAGATTTTGTGTGCTTGTTTCACCAAGAGGCGCATCTCCTCTCTAGGCTGGATTACACAACTTGCTTTTGAGCAGAGATTTCTAAAGCAAACGCAGGTAGTTCTTCTCGATAATCAAACAGCAGAGATGCATAAAGTTACCTGATTAAAACCAAATCCCCCCACACCAAATGCCCATGCTGACAATTGTTTCTAAATATGAGAAGTTTTGTGCAGCTGTATGCAGCCCATACAGACAAAGCTATACCCGAGAAAAAAAGGATCAATTAATATCCCTGGGGAAGCAGAGGAGGAGGTGGCGGATGCATCAGGGAGCACAAGCCAGAGCAGAAGCACTGCTCTGAGGAAACCAAAGAGACATGCACTCTGAGTGCAAATTAATTACGCAGTAGATTTAATCTGAGGTTTATGGGCATGACTGTGAAAGAAAACATGTCAGACAAATTACAGATAAAGTCTTTATATCTATAAATAGATTGTACGCATTCACAAATCCAAGAGAACATAAAAAGCAGCTGTTCTAGAGTTGGGGATGAGATCTAGGATGGTAGATATTCCTTCACCAGCGTGTTGGGAGTGGCTAGGAAGGGTTTGTGGGGACTAGTACCCAGTGTGATAGCTAAGGAGAGATGAGTGGAGGATGATGCATGGCCTTGATTGTTAAGGAAATGAAAAAAGAGGGAAAATGTTTGTCTCTAAGTATTAGCAGAAATAAAGACTAGAGGTAAGTGCTTTGAGGTAAGTGATCTCTGGTAATAAATTGTGCTAATGACACCTCTTCATTAGAGAGGCCAAGAGGATGGTTAGAAGTGTAAAAAATGCCAATAACATAACTGCAGCAGGACTTGAGGAATATCCTGCTTTGGCAAAGGGCAGACTGAATCATGTAACAGACCGCAACGCGGCAAGTAACTTCCCTGTTCTTAGTGGGCCACCAAGATCTCCCTTTCCAGAAATTATTGATGGGCTGTTGGGTGTCTCCTTCCCCTGTTGTTGGTGTCTAAGTAGAGCATCCAGAACCAAAACACACTCTGATGCCCAGTGGGAGGACTTTAGCCTTGGCCTCGGTGTCCTGAGGTGTAGTAGTTCCAGCCCTTGCCCTTATTATGGTGCTTGCTGATTTTCCTGCCCTTGAAATGCAGATTTGGCAGGAGACTGAGCATCCGCTGCCGCAGCCATGGGATCTGAGGGGAGTTGCAACCCCAGAGCAGCAGTGGATGCATTTTGGGTCTAAACTGCAAGGCTCGGGGCTGCAGGGCTTCTGGCTGTGACGGCTGCTGTCTGTAAGAGAAGTTTGGGCAGGCAACCTACTCAATCAAAGCATGAGAGAAAAGAGGGATGGAAAGGATATCTAAAGGTCATCTGGTTCACCCTTTTGTCCGAAGGCAAGTTTAATTATACCCATGCCGTTCCTGAGAGATGTTACATCTCCTCGGCCTCTGCCTCTCTAAATTAAACCATCTGAGTTCTTTCAAGTTTTTCCTCAGATATGATGTATTTTTGGAAATCTGTGAGCCTCTTCTGGACTCTCTCCAGTTGATTTGCATCCTTCAACAGCCCAGGGCTGAGTGTGGCTGGTACCTTATACATGACCTCTCTGACTCCGGAGAGAATCAAGCCATTGATGGCTCCAGAGACGTATTCAGCTATTCTTACTGATTTGGAGTGAGCGTCTGCAGAGATCTGGGGTTGTGGTATGGGCCCCTTTTACTAACTTCTGTCAGGGTAAAATAATGGGCTAAGTCTAAATCTGAAAACCTGTAGAAATTGCCTTAATGTAAACAACTTCGAGTGGATTGAAAATTAGTGCAAAGTTTTTGATAAATGGCAAAGACTTTCTTTACAAGGAAATGCTTATTGCAGCTGTCTGTGTTAGGTCAGGTCTCATTTAGCATCTTCATTTAATGATCCTGAAGAGGGAGTAAACAGCCTGTTAATGAATTTGTGTGTGAAGCTATATAGGAAGGAACTGTGAGTAACGGGCAGAAAAGAAAAAGACTACAAAGGGACATAGAGGTGATAAACACTCACAAATAATGGAGTTAATTTAATCTCTGTGTAATATAAATTAATGTGTTTGGGTGAAGTGGGGGAAGGGAATGTGCTCAAAAAACCTGGCCTAGTTGAAATCCTTTTATTAGAAAAGTGGACTTATGTTCGTCATGTGATATTGCTCCCAAAAAGCTGAATGCCTGTTTGGACTGTGCAAGGAACAGGTCACAGATAGGTGGAATGTGGGAATCTCTCCTCTCTGTTGGACTGTTACTGGTCTGGGTGCTTTACTACTAAGGAGATATTTGAATATATACATAAAACAGTAGTGAAGATGAAGGGGGAACCACTTAGTGAGACTGGATTAAAAAAAACTTGGATTGGCAGATTACCCCAAGGAACAAAGCAGCCTACAGATACAGATTTCAGCAGAGAAATCAGAGGTAACATTAGGGCAAAATGGAAGAAGTATGAGAAAATGCAGTTAAGAATGGGGAAACCAGCACCGGCAATAAGGCATTTGATCCGATCACATGTGATGGATAGTGTAGCCTGGTGCTTAGAAAGGTCTGTGTAGTACCTGGGGGAAAAAAACAGTAGGGAATAGCTGGATTGGTGGAAAAGACGGCATAAAAGATAAGGGGTGTCATCCTCATTGTTATTTTAATTTATTTTAACTCCCTCTCACATCGTTCTTAAGAGAGTAGCACAGGAGGAAGCTTAATGTAAATGAGAGTCTGGCCCTAAGAGTCTCTGCTGAGAGCAAGTTCCCTCCAGTGTTTCAGCTCTTCAGTCCCTTCTGTGTACAGAGATGAACACAAGGATCAGACATGTCCATGACATGTCCATCAGACATGTCCATGTAAGACTCAAAGATTCAGATGTAAAGACTCACAGGTTTTTATTTCAAATTATTTCTTCTCTTCCCCTTGTGAGTGTCCCAATGTGCTGGAGGTTTGAATAAAGAAAATTACCTATCTAAACTACAATACACCCAAAAACAATTCCCAAATGAATGTGTGTGTGCACGTGCATAAAGCGAGCAAGGGAATGTTTAATTATGGATTTCCTTTAAAAAAAAAATTAGGCCCTTTGTTCAATGCAGCTGCCAGTCTTGTCACGTTATTGTTGTGAGAAAAACTTAAAAAAATAAAAATCTGCATAGAGAAAAGAAAAAGGCATCTGAAAACTAACCTGGGCCAGTTAGACAGTAACTGGAATACTGGAAAACAGCCGCAACGTCCTTAAATATCACAGAAACAATGTAGGAATGCAGAGGTCAGTGAGGTTGTTAAGAGCCATGAGGAGGGAGTGACAGATGAGGTTGTCATTGCAAAGAGTCTCCACAAATTCTTTGCCTTAGGTATTAAGAGAAAAAGCTGAAGGTCACTTCAGAGACTAGAATACATTTTCCTGGGGGCAATACAAAATGCTAAAAGGTTTTATGATTTTGCCAGAGCAGACAGTTAGGCAATTAGAGCTGTTAAAAGTTGACAAGGCATTGGGTGCAGATGAGTTACATCCCAGAACTGAGATGGAAACAGCAAGTGGAATTGAAAGCTTTGGCAGAGATTTTGTGATCCATCTGCAAGGATGGGGTGGTTCAAGAGGATTGTGCAGAAGGGCTAATGCAGTTGCTATATATAAGCAACGTTCATGAAAAAATCCAGTGTCAATGCAATTCTTTGGTAAGAATATAACTGATAAGGGAGAAATATGTTTCACTTCTGCAAGAACATGACAGAGGATTGTTTGCCTGGCGTTGGGAAAAGGGACTTCTTGGCTTATAAATTTACTTGAGTTTCTGAAACACATTATTGCACCAGAAGACAAATGTCAAGCAAAGTCTATAATTTATCTGACTTTCCTGAAAGCATAGCATGCAAAATATTGATCTACTTAATGTGCGTTTATTATCTCCTGAAAATGATTAAAAATTAGCTCAGGAAGAAGAACAAATAGTGTCAGTAACATTGCAGAGGGATACAGAGAGCCGGAGAGCAAATGTGTTGTACGCTATATACATTAGGTGGGCTTTTACAGATCCTTAGGCAACATTTGCCTTCTTTTGAGCATTAGGCTTAAAGTGTTGTAGAGGAAAAAGGGGGAAATCTTGTCCTTCCTTGCCACAGTTCAGGTTCAGTAAGGGACAGGACCATGACAAGCCATTAAAGACTGTGCATGATAACCTGTGTAAAATCTTCTGTCCACTGATTGCAGAGGCTGCCCTTGAGGCACAATTCCATATTCGAAGGAGCTCAGCTCTGTCTGGGGCGCTGATTAGCCTCATGAGTATTAATGATGGCAAACTAGATTGTTTCAAGCACTGCTGAACGTGATGTCAGAAAATATTTAACAGAGGATGAAGAATGCACTGTGATGGTTTCAGCATTTCTCTCTGCGCTGGGCTCTTTCCCCAGGGAGGATTCCCACACTTGTTTGGAGATAGGAGCCCCCAGAAGCAATGGCAGTGGGCAGCTGTCCATCCCCGTCCTGTGTGTGATGTTCTGCTTGTCTCCTCATGTCTCAAAGCCATAGAGGTCGGTGTTACGTCAACCCTGCTGCTTCCTGAGGCAGTAGATGTGGGCTGGAGGGACAATCTTTCCCCCCTTCCCCCCTGCTTTTGGTCACGTGCCTTTCTTTCTTGGGGCGTTTTGTCATCTTTTGCAGACAGAAAAAGCTGTAACAGCTTTCTTGCAGGTGAGATTTTTATTCAAAGCAGATGAAGTGCAGTCAGACCTTGACGCTGTAGGATCTGTCCCACGGTATAAAGGGAGCACATTCTCTATGTGTACCTTCACTGCAACTCTCTGTGTTGCACTCTACCATGCCAGAACAGCCCTCTCCACTGACCCAGCAGGACTGCAAATAGGAATTCTAAGTACTCAGCACCTTCAGGGATCTGGCACTGTGGTAATCTCCTCCTCTAACATAATCTTCATAGCTGAACCACTGTAAATGTGTTCGCTATTCATCTGTTCTAGCATTTGAATAGTAATTATTAGTGGCACATTCTTTTGGGTGATCAGCCCAAAGCTGCAGTGGAATGGTGTGACCTTGAGTTTTTCTATAGACAACGGAAATTAGTTGATAATGGACAACAGTAATTGCTTGGATGACAGTGCACCTCTGGAGCTACATCACCACAATACATCACCGAGGCCAGGAGCTTAGCAGGATTCAGAAAAAAAGGAATTAATAAAATGCAAACAAGATGTTAAAATGCATAAAAAATGGGATGGAGGATAATACAGAGGGTAATTATAATGTAATTATATAAATATAATTATATAAGTAAGCACTGTAGCTTCATTGGGAACACTGCATGCATGGCTGGGCTCAGAGATGGCTGATGAGGGTATTTTGAGGCTTGAGCAAATCTAACACATAGGGAAGTTCTTAAATATTGGTGTTCTTTAGTTTTGGAAAGGAGACCACGAAGAGGACATCAAACTGCCACACAGGGTTCTTTGGGTGTCAACCTGTGGGCCAGATCTCCCCCATGAAAGGCAAATGTCCTACCAGGAATCAGCATCCCCAGTTTTAACCCATGCATGGGGAGAATAAAAAGTGATGAATGAGGAACTGAGGTCGCTGCAGAGAGGGCAGATGTGTCCCACTGCTGCCTGTGCCTAGGGTGATGAGGAAGCCTGGGGCACAGAAGGAGGTTGCAGAAGAGGGAAGCAGTAAATGGGACCTGTGGCAAGGCTGGGGGATAGGAAGGTCCTGAGGTGGGGGATTTAGATGAGTGTTTGAGAGGTGCTGAGGTCTGAAGGAGCTGGGCAGATGTGGATGATGTCCTGCACGAGGAGATGGTAGGTTGTTGAACAAATAAAACTAAATGGTCATTCAGCAGTCAGGCAATAAAAAGTGTTTCTGATTGGGGATGTTCAAAATAACCTTAGGGCAGGAGGAGGAAGGGTGTGTGTGTGTGTGTGGGGGGGGGTGTAGGACCAAGGCACCTGGATATTTGGAGCCCTTTTCTCTCACAGTAGAAGAGGGCGAAGGAAGGGGATGGGGTTAAACAGATTATCAGGACATCTTTCCCCTTCCTCGTATGCAGATGGACAAATGGCCATGGTCATTGTTGAGCAGGTGCACAAGAAGCTGCAGGGAGGAAAAACTGCTTTCTTCTCGCTACAAGAAAGACATTGAGGTGCTGGAGCGTGTCCAGAGAAGGGCAACGAAGCTGGTGAGGGCTCTGGGGGACAAGTCTTCTGAGGAAAGGCTGAGGGAACTGGGGCTGTTTAGCCTGGAGAAGAGGAGGCTGAGGGGAGACCTTATCACTCTCTACAAGTACCTGAAAGGAGGTTGTAGAGAGATGGGGACTGACCTCTTCTCCCTAGTGACAAGTGATAGGACGAGAGGAAATGGGTTCAAGTTAAGCCAGGGGAGGTTTAGGTTGGATATTAGGAAAAATTTCTTCACTGAAAGGGTTATCCAACATTGGAATAGGCTGCCCAGGGAGGTGGTGGATTCACCATCCCTGGAGGTTTTTTAAAAAAGGATAGACATAGTACTTGGGGATATGGTTTAGAAGTGTTTTTTGTCAGATTAGGTTAATGATTGGACTCGATGATCTTCCCTCTTCCAACCTTAACCATTCTATGATTCTAAACTAGGGTAGCAGAAACCAGAGCAATGACATTTCCCACCCAGACTCCTGTTAAATAGTCTTCCTTCTTACCCACTTCCCCCAAGTATTTCCCTGTATCACCTGAACTTCTGCTGCAGGACGTGATCTGGAGAAGGGAAACCAAAAGCTTCTGAAACAAGTGGAAAGCCTGACATTTCCAATGTTTGAGTTCAAATCAAATATAAGGATGTTATTCTCACACATGGAGCTTGTTGCCCCGAGAATGCACTGACAGAATAATTCTTCCAGATTTGGGAAGAGCATGAACATTTGTATCACTAAGAATATTGCTGCTGTTCTGATTAGTAGTAACACACTTTAGGAGAGAGAGTCAAATTCCATGACTTAAGTCAAATTTTAAGTACTAGGGATGAGGATAAAAGCTAAGCAGGAAGCACACCATCCTTCCTGGTTTTTATGATTTCTGAAATGGATTATGCTCTCTACACAATTAATTCTCCCACTTGTACTTTCTGGTCAGGTTTTCTTTGTGCTTCTGTGTTTGCATGAACATTTATAATCATAAAAGAAATTTATAAAAAGCTTTTGGAAAGACTATTACTATCTCTTAACAATGGAAAATTTGTGCCTGTAAGTAGGTTTGTGAGAGGTTTTTTGCACTTTGGCAGATTCTGGTTGTCGTACTATAAGGTGCGCTAAACTGATCATTGGTTTGATCCGATGTGAAGTGTTTTGTGGTTTTTATTTTGCCTGCTGCTTCAAAGATATCCTTCATTCAGAAAGGGCTTCACCTGTAAGGTGGCTGTACTTACAGGCTCCAATTTTATTACAATACTTGACAGACTGCACTTGTTTGATTTAGCATTGCTATATCACAGATAACAATAGCAAAGCTAACTACAAAAAACAGAAAAAGCCTTTAAATTTTACATATTGAAAACTAGCTTAAATTCATTTTTGGCCAGGCAGCCTACTTCAAGCTGAGGAGAAAATGTATAATTTCATTACCCTGTGTTAAACTGTTATTTTTCCTTTAGAGTTTCTCCAGTGAAAGCAGCATGACCAAAATCGTTTTCACTTTTTATTGTTTTTTTTTTTTTAATGAAACTTGAAAATGGGTAATATTTCTGTGATTTTTTCCATTCTGTGATTTTTTAATGCTGGGACAATATTGTTTCTGTTACGGCTTGTGAGCAGTACTTTGTATCTGTTCTTAAACGGATCTGATGCATGAAATGATGATGTTCCTGGTCTTTCTCGGGCTTTGAACTTATTAGAGCTAAGTATTGTCAAGTTTGCTAAACATTTGGGTGGACAAGCTGCTGTAATGTCAGACCTGAACATTCAAGAAGTAATAGTACATACTAAAAAGAAAGAGAGAATCGGCATTTAAAATAAGGAGTATTGGCATTTTGAAAAGGAATGTATTTTGAGGCCTCTCTATCTCTCTTCTGGCTTTTGCACTTTTTGTGTTAATGAAGTCGAGCTTTTCCCTTTCTTCAGGAAGGCCAGAAATTGGTTGTTTTCTTCTTTTTAATGGAATCTGGGCTTCTTGCATGCCTCACTGAGTGAGGCGTTTAAAGAAATCTCTGTACATTTTTCTTTCCTGAAGGTGTAGTCGCACCTTCTAGCAACCTCTCCAAACACGCCTGTCTGCACTATCCTTTATCATAAATACTTTCCCTCTTTGCAAATGTATTGTAGCCCTGAGTAGAAGGTTGATAGATCAAGGAAATCCTGAAAAACCCCAAACAGCCAGTGCTATTCTGTCGTTGCTGACTAACTTGTCATTAGGGGCTGCTGTGATTAGGGAAGAGCTGCCTCATTTCACCCCAGCGCTGGCTGTGTTTCCGTAGTGGGCAAAGCAATTATTGTCGGTTTGCCTTGTAAATGTTGAAAGGCGTCTGCTGTTCCTCTGAGGTGAATGGTGAAATGGAAATTGATGCTGATAATAAACATAATTATAAAGAAGGCTGCTGGAAAGACTCCTGATCTGTAAGGGAAAAGTGACATTTTAAGAGCTGTGCTGTGGATCTAATGAGAATTGGTATTTCCTTTTATACCATCATGCTGAGACTGGAATGATATGTCTGATAAAGTCGCACACATTATGTAACACTATATTGCAAAAAGTTCTTGTTATATCGAATGTCCATGATGGCACAATGAATTAGGTTGGAAATTTTTTCTTCCTGTATCTCATTTTCAAACCTCTGGGTTTGGGCTTTCATTGGGTTTTGGGTTGGTTGCTTTTTTAATACAGAAGGGAAAGAAGTCAAACAGATTCCCTTTGAAACCTTTTCTGAATTCAGTAAGGCTAAGACTAGCCAATTCAGACCGTTGTCAGGGAACTGTAGGGTTGCAAAATGCAAAGAAGTATGTCTGCGTTTGGTACAAAGCGTCTGGCTTGATGTGCCTGAAGGATCTAGTCTTGCAAACAGTAATACCGAAGAGGATGAGAACACGTATTATTCTAGAAGATTCGCGCTACCTGGTAGATTATGTGCCAGGTGTCTAGACTGAGGTCACAAAATACCAGCCTTTAAATTAGAGGTGGCTTTGTGCAAATGTCAGTGGCAAAAGAGTCGAGCTGAATATAACATTAAATAATTACTGGAAATTAAAGGACTATTTTGAAGTTGTAATTGAGTTTGATGCGTCATGATTATGTTATTGGTAGCAGTTCATGGCTCATCCAACATTGTTATTGTAGAATCGATGTTTTCGTTTAATGTTTTCTGGATCACTGTAATCTTCTGTGGTACTTAATTGAATAAAACACAAGATACACTTGGAATAGATGCAGATACAAAGTACTAAATTTCTCAGAGGAAGAATGTTTTCACTTTGTTTCACCCAAAGCATTAGTTTATTTGCAAATGTAATTGATACTGGCTTGAAGAGCATTCCTCGAGTACATTAAATGGGACAGCCATAACAACAGTATTAGATTTATGGCAGATGAGTGTAAATAGTGCAATATTAACTGTAATGGATTCTGGACTGTAAATACGCCATCATGTCCCACTATGTATGGATCAGGCGTCTTATTCATGAATGACTCTCTAGATCTGCATTGTATAAAAGGAAAAAAGCCCTCTACTTTGAATTACCTCCTGATACTTAACATAAAGCTCTACATTTCTGTAATGCTGAGCTGCAGGGTAAAGTCCGGATCCTGGCCCCCAGCACGGCTGCGGTCTCGGTGTCCAAGCCCAACTCTGCACAACGCTGAACCTGTGCAGGGAACTGCACCTTTTAAATCCCTGCTCAACCCAAATGGAGATGGAACAGAAATGAAACCTATTGAATGATGATATGAACCATTCCAGCTTTTTGTATCTAGGAAAAGTACTTTGAAATAGTCTCTGAAAGGATGGGGAGAGATGCAACACTGCACACACAGAAGGAGTCTTTTAACAGGGTTCCTCAGAAGTGAGTACTGGAAAAAGAAATGTCAGTCCTATGTGGACACAGAAACTCACTAATAGTAAAAATGGTCTCTTTAGGAATAGACAGTAGCGTGCTGGGCAGATGGCAAGCAGAATATTCGTCTTGGGACTGTAAATATTTTCAGCAGGATCTGTTGTTCTGTTGGAAACGTCTCTAGCCCAAAGCACATGGAACCCTGGGCTGTGCAGCTCCTGGGTGCTGCTGTAATACAAATAATTAAAAAAAAAAAAAACAACAACACCCAAACTTTTTGGTTTTTTTTTTTGTTTGTTTGTTTGTTTCATTACAATGAATTCCTAATATGTTGACTATATTGGTTGCATGGAACTATACTACAGGACTATTTTATGAATAGATGCTTTTTGGTTGGGATTTCAGCACACAAAAATGGATTTTCATTATACTGTGTCTGCATTGCACTTCTCTGAATGTGTAAGGAGGCTTTAAAATTGATGTGTGTTGCACTTGCAGCCACTTATAGGCACTTTACAGAGCCAGAGTAACGTCAAGCAGCTTAGAAGAAGATGCATAGGATTTTGCCGGGATGGAAGCTCTATCACCCTTTTAAAGCAATCAAGTATCTTTTGATTATAGAAATTTAAACCTCATTTACAGTGCAAAATCTGATACTTAATACTTAAGTTTCTCTCTCTCAGAAAAGTATTCATCCCAGGTAAGTTAACTACCCCTTTTTCCTCAGGTAAGGAAAGTCAAAGTGAAGCAGCATTCTGGTACCATGTTCCACGACACAGTATGGGCTCCACTCTTTCAGCAAAGACCTTCATGTATCATAAGGATTTATTCTACCATCTGTGTTTGTGTTAACTTCTGTTAACATGTCATACTCTTACTGGGGAGAAAATGAAACCTTTAAAAAAGGTTTCTTTAAGGGAACCGCTTGAATCCTCTACCCATGTTGCTAAAGAATGCGTCTGTACCAAAGAAAATGATACTGCAGGGTTTATTTAACGGTTCATTTTTGTTACAATTCATGTCATCCTAATAGACCAGTTGATAAGAAAGCATTACAATGTAATGCTGGATGGACTGTAAATGAATAATTATTTGCTTTTCTACACCTACCGCATGGATAAACCAACAATCTCAGGCTAGTGCCTAACTGGTAAGCTGAGCTATTGAATCAGGTGTATCTCATTCTTCTGCCAATACTATCTGAAGCAAAATCAGTTTGAAGAAAATACCCAATTAAAGCATCCTTTCAAGACTACAGTTGACTGTTCTGCTATTTTTGTATCTTTTAATCACATGCAGCCTGTCTCTGGTGTCTATGAAGGGGAAAAAACATTGAAAATACATTAATCTGTTTTGGAAAGCTTATCTCTTGACTTCATTTCTGGACGTAATTAAAAGCCTGATCTGTTGGTTAGAATTTTCCCATTTACTTTGACTTTTTTTTTTGATTACTGGAAGGGGCAAAGTGATCAGGTGAAGTACTGCTGAAGAATCCTGTCCATTAAAGCTTCGTACAATAGTTTCCCTTTCATGCTGAGCTCAGATTTATGGGCAAGCATGAATGTGTTATACTTTTCCCACCAATCTATTATACTTTCTCCTCGTATTAATCAGTGTAGCTGTTACTTGTTCTGATATCACCAACCCACAACATGAGGTGAAAAGTAGTTAACCAACTATTCGGTGCTCTGGATTGCTTTATAATGCAGATGGAATTGATTTTTTTTCTTTTCTTTTTTTTTTTTTTTTTTTTTTTTGGCCAACTTCTATTTCCACTATTCCAGGCTCTTGCAGCTTAAGCCTCTAAATGTCCCATTCCACAGCCACTTCCCACACCAGCAGAAGTCGTGTTCTATAGGTGACAACAATAGAAATGAAAAGACTGCTGATTCCATGAATAAATATAAGCCCTTAGCTGCCTTATTATCCCTGGAAAATATGTCCAAAAGACTGTCTTTAGGTAATGTTTGCAATAAAAGGCTGATAGTGTTCTCAAGTGTGGTGAAATCTGCCCTTTCCAGTTTTAAAAGGTTTGGTCTGCTCAACAGACCATGCAGTCATGGGTTTTGCAACTGCTATTTCTTCTTGTTCCTCATGTATGAGGGGTGAGACTTCATACCCTTTCCAAGTTCAACGCGTTGCAGTTGCAGATATTTCACAGGTAGAGCTGGGCAGTGACCCAGAGCTTTCCAGAACACATTGTTTACAGCAAAGCCTGATCCAAGCGCATGGTATTGATCTGCTCATGCCTCCTACTGTTGACATTTAGCCAGCGGGTTTTAAGTCCTTCTGTACCTCTTCCTGTAACTAGGCCACAGGTGGGGATAACAGAAGGCTTGGCTGACAACTGGAAGCAGGAGTGGGCAAAGCTTTTGGCTTTTGGTGGACGTTGTTGTTGTACTACAGCATGTGTAGCCAATCACATGTGTCACTTGCATCTGTGATGTACATGTGGTATGATTTTTATACGTGTACATATGATGTGCATATAACGTGTAATGACACACATAGATTTGCAAGGTATATGAAGAAGATGTGCATTACTTGTTTGTGACAAGCATATGGTTCTGCCTGGTATGCTTTATTACACTCAAGCTCAGATTTCATACTCGCATGGCTTCCTAAGGGACATATGTTCAGGGGGGGAAAATGCACATTCTTGCATAACCTTTTTTTAGCTCCTAGGATTTGTAGGAGTTGCATAGCAATGTTATGGAACTTTCTGTTAGTCTCCAGGTATGTTGAGTTCCCATCCTTGTGCTATTTGCTAAATTAAAGGAAGTCACAGGCTTGGGGTTTTTTTTTTCTTTTTTGTATGGAATAATTTAGAGATACGCTCATTTATTCAGCTGTAGGCTACTTTGAAATGTTTGTCGTTAGTTCTTCTTCACTGTCTTTAGAATATGGTGAAATGGAAAGGTCATAGATACCGTACCAAGCAATAATATGGTAAACCCCATGTTATTGGAGACCAATTCACTTGTGAGTGCTATAGAAAGAATGCATTTGTTGATTTGGGTTGTGTAGAGGAAGTTATGATTAAGTACATCACAGTAAGTAGCTGTGTAATGTTTTGGGGAGGCTGCCATGTATTTTATTCATTTTATTCACAAAAATTAGTGAAGCTCTGCAAACTGTAGTGGGACAATCTCAAAGTCATATTGAGTCACTGTGTGTTAAGTGGAGGTCCTCAGTCCCTTAATGAATGCCACTTACCACTCCTCAGACCCTACAGTAGCACTTAGACATTCCGAGCCATTACATGTACCCAGATCACTGCCATTTATTCTTACTGCTTCACCCTTCCTCTGATTCGCTGCTAGACCTGAAAGGAACAAACATTTCAGATGGGAGGACACAAGGAGTAGTCTTGAACCCTGGCAAGAGACCTTTTATGCCCCCTGTACATTTTGGACATCCCACCGCTGCTGCTGCTGCTCTTGTGCCTCTGCCAATTGCAGCCTTTTAAAGCCTTGTTCTTCCTTCCAGCAGGGACAAAGTTGAGGCACTCTTTGCCATTCCAAGTAGAGAAGTGAGGGGTTTCACACCTCCTCTGCTTGCGGCACATCAGGTGCTGTGCAAGCTGCCCTTGCTGCAGCTCTGCCTGAGCGCCTGTGGTGGTATTGCTGAATACCTGCTAAGTCTCTGTAATTAATGAACATTATCAATGCTAAGTAAAGGATGTCTTATCCCCTTTTAGAGGTCTTATGCTGTGCTCAGAGCCCTACTCTTCTCTAGAAGGTTTCAGTAAGATGTATAGGATATATAGATCTTATGCATCCATTCTGCATCAATTCTCTTGTGTTACAAGCAGATCAAATAAACGGATGGGAACAGGACGTTGCCGCTACATTGCTTGAATTACTTATGCTATTTAAGTTTGTATTGAGGCAGTTATGTGTTGTATGCATTTGCACATCATGCAGTAAGATTTCCACTTTCTTTACTGTGTCATCTGGTTTCAAGTGAGTTGGGAATCTGGTTTGGTGCAGTGTTCTCAGAACTGAAGAGTACTCCGCTGAGGCAGCTAAAACAAAGAAAGTGCTAGCATGCTTGTGAAAAGCACCTCTCATGCACTAAAAATGAAACCTTTCAAAGGTGCTCTAAACTGCTGATCAATTTTTTAAAATTAGAGCAAGGCATTGTTCTCTTTTCTGTTTGCTTCATCACAAGGAAAGCAGACTATTGAGGTTGTACTAGTAATAAGTCAAGTCTGTTTATCCCCTTCTTTCTCTTTTTTAATAAAGACATACCTTTACCTCTGTGTTAGGTATTCTGGGTAGGCTTTTCCAGTTGGCCCATTTTCCATAAAGAACGTTTCCACTAGAGGGAGTTCAAAATACTGGTAACAAGTTTCAGCCGTCCTCTGCTTTAGTACATGTTCTGTGGAAGACCTACAAATCTGGAAAGGTGAATGCTGGGGGGGAACTGAGGCACAGAGTGGGAAAGTGAGAGAAGTGACCTCTATCTGTGCACCATTTGTTTCATCCAACTAGGGAAGTAGAGCTATGCCCAAAAGCTGTTTTCTGCCTTTTCCTTACCCTTTCAAAGACTTGAGTACAGGAATGTGAAACTATTTTGGTTTTGCTTTCTCCATAAATAAAGAGGTGAAGCAGACAGCAAGGGCCTTGGATTCCTTTGTGCCTCTTTTAGAGAAGACAAGTGTCTGCAGTGTTTTCATTGTTCAGACTCTTGAAAAGGCAATTATTTTGGGCTAGTGGAAAAGCTTATCTACCATAGAGCTAGTAGGAATGCAGCGACATATGTTTACCATAACAGATTTCATCCCAAGAGATCTAGCAGTACTTGAGGAAAAAAAAAAACCACTAGTATACAAACACTTGCAGCCATTGCAGCCCCCACCAGCAACTGAGGGCAGTGACCACCACAAGCCATCCGACTCCAGGGAGTGTTTTGGGGAGGCAGTAAACTCCGATGAAAATACTAGCACAGGTGGCAGAGCTGACACCTTTGCCGCTCTTGGTGTTGTTCGGGAGCGTTTGTGAGAAGTTATCATGAGGCTACCATGGTGTTCAATGGGTCACCGCTCATCAGGGTCCAACGGTCACAGCCTTTGCTACCCTCTCCGCTGCGTAAAGCTGAGCTCAGCCCTGCCCAGCCTAGAGGATACAGTGCGGCCACCTGTCAGCTTTTACCTTCAGAAACTGAGGACATTTGGTCCTTATGCCTGCATCGCTTGTGAGACCTCATCAGTTGTGGTGGTATAACTCCCAACTAAATGTGACATCCTTAAGATGAATGTATGTTACGTGCATCTAGCTGCTTTAACACTGCCAGTATTTCGCATAACCTCACTATTGAAAGTGTACAGATTGCACTGTAAGTTCAAGTATATTTTTCCTTTTTTTTTTGCTTAAAGCTGATATAAAAGTAAATGAAAAATAACAACCATTGACATGAAAAGTGTACTTCATAAAACAAATGCTTAAAAAGCCTCTTGCTCCAGCTGTGGCTTTTATGCATGAGGTTCTCTCAGGCAATTGTATGTGCTTACATAAGAAGTCTTTCACAACATTTACATTTAAACCAGTCATCATCTTATATGCAGATCATTTATTCATCCTATAAATCACTGTTGCAGCTAAAAATGAAGATGAGGCTCTCCCTTTTCCAAGCAGTAAGCTGCTAAATAGCTTAATATGGTTGCAGCTGTTTTGAAGATGGGGATTCTCTGACAGTAATTTGGGGGGGTTATTTTGTTATCTCTGTTTTCTCATCACTGGTAGTCTCTTACATTTTCTGACCTGGGTATTTGAGTTACGAAATATATATTGTGGCTATTCTGTAAAAATGATGTTTAAATAAAGAGGAAAAAAAAAGTATGGAGCAAAGAAATAAATCCTTTCACTCCTAAACCAGCAGTCAGAAAGAGCCTGTACTGAATCAATGAGGGATTCAGCTGCTACCCAGAAATAACCAGGGAGGGGGGAAATGTCAGTGAAGATTGATCCCTAAGATTGTGGGGAGCAGAAATACTAAGCCAGACTGTGAGGAGGCAAACTTTGAAAAACCGATTTGGAGACGATTCACAGCTGGCACTGAAGTTGGGGCCTCAGAAGTCTCTCTCACATAGATAAACAAGTGAGAAAGAGGCATCTGTTGCATTACAGCTGCCAAGGTCGCACCAGCAGGAACAGGCAGAGGGGAAGAAAAAAGCCAGCGGTGGGGTCCGTATTCCTTGCAGGGATAACGCAGTGCCAAACAATGATGGCACAGCTAACCACGTGCCTCTGGGGCTGGAATGCTGTATTTAAATATATATGCTGACTCAAAAAATAACCCCACAGTGGGTGAAAAGTAGTGTCCTTGAAAAATATAATCCACTTACCTAGGAATGCTTGATTATCAGTACGCGTGCTTGATCTTTGGGGTGAGCAAACCAGAGTGGGTACCTAATCCAGAAGTGAGAAGGGCACAAGTACCTGCTGCGTTCCCCAGAGTCACACTCCAATTTAAGCCAGAAAGTGCTATGCAAAACAGCTCTAAGCTGCACACAAGTGAGCAGGCTTCTTCACAGCTGCATCCCAGTGTTATTTGTTTACCATGAACTGTGGGGTCCTGGAACTTGGAGCACCAGTGAGAAATGTGGAGCAGCAGAATATAGCGCTTCAAATAAAACTATTATAATCCCTTTAAACCACCTTCTCATGCTTAAGTTAAATGAAAAAAAAAAAGAGCAAATTGAGGCTTCAGTAATGCACAAACAGTAGCAACACCATGGGACTGTTACACAGATCCACAAGTTGTTCTTGCCATGCCCAGTGTCTCTGTGTCCTCCACTGCACATATCTGCTGTCTCAGATAGGAGGAGTTTTCAAGCTGTTTTGACGTGTGTCCCCTGTAGGAACAGATATTCATGTAAATAACTAATTAATGGCATAGACTAAATAAACTGGATTTGATCTGTTAAGTGAAAATACCACACCAAATTGCTTTCTTAATGATCTTGGTCATGGGTAATGGAAAAGTGATATATTTTTTTATCTATAACTATATTCATAATCTGGTATTGCCTCTAGTGTGTTCAGAGAACCTTTGAAATTTGGAAAATTGTCCGTCTGAGTGGATCCCTAAACCACAGAGGTTCTCAGTGGAGCCCCTGAAAATTCATTTGGACGTAGAGACCCCCCCCATGGCTAACCCCTGACAGAACCAACATGTTGGAGACAACTGGAGAGGGGTGACAGTAGCAGGGCTGGTGCAAGACAAAGCTAATTAATACATATCCTTAAAGGTCAAAGCTGTTTCCCCCTTTACAATAAAATTTTTTGGGGGATGCCCTTTGACAAGATGAGAAGTCTTGCCAAAGACAGGGATTAATTTGGAACAAGATTGTTTTTGTGGTCTTCTGATAGGAACAAGGTTGAGAAGCCGCCCTGGGAATGGTGTGTAAGCAACAGAGATGCTCTGAAGCCTTTGTAGGAATAGGGCCAATATCAGCCGATGTACCATCTAAGTGTTTCCAATTCCTAATTCAAACTGGGGACATTGCTGTGCAATAATGTGATATTACTGTTGTCACATTCTTGGAGAGGGGCAGGGCACAAACTGTGCTTTCAGAACAAAACAAAATTAAATTCTCCCTCTCCAAAGCTTATTCAAATGAGCACAGAACAGAGACCTCCAGAATGAACAGCCAGGATGTCTGACTGCTTTTGCAGCATCTAAAAGCATGAACTCCTGTAAAAAGAGTTTTTAACCATGCAGCCCTCATGGTTTTACAGCTCTCTGTTATGCTCTGGCATTCCCTTTGTGAGGAGTGCTTTACCTCCAGAAGGGTCTGCAGTGGAGGAGCACAGATCCCTCTGACTCACTGCATCTGTGCCATAGAGGTCCAGAATAAAGACGGGTTGTGCCGTTGCTTTTTGTGTGGATGAGATGTTGGCACTGGGACTGAGGAGAGTGAAATGGTCACCAGCATGCCTTGGCACATTTGCAGGACCATGATGATGCCATGGACAGCCTGCTTTGTAGAGACCCTTTCCTCTGGTTCCTCAGTCTTTGAAGTTCTCCAGGAAAGCTGGAATGGTGGGGCAATAGGGCAGCTGCAAATGTATGAAGTCATCCTTGGAGATTAAATGGATTTACCTTTGGGCGAGTATGCCACTGGTCCTAGAAGAGCACAGGTAAGGTAGACCTTCTCAGATAGTTGCTGCAGGAGCTGCCAGGAGCTGCCAGCCTTGTGTCCCCACCTGGCTGTGTGTCCCCCCGGTAAGCAGATGCATACTGAGCACTGTTCCCTTTGCATCCTGTAGGCCTGGTTTGATTCAAGCTATGTTAGTCACTTTTCAAATGACTGAATGCTAAAATCCATGGCTACAACATTTTTACAAGCTCGCCTCACCCTTCTTATGGTGGATGTCTGTGCTAGCAGACTCTGTCTCTCTTCCTGAGGTATCTTACTAGCATCTAGTACCTCTGTAACACTGTATCCTAAAATTGTACCCTTAAGACTTTTCCCTTGTAACCTACCTGTGAGTAGTTCTTTCCCTTGTCACAGCTTGTCAGAGCACGTGCTTTCCTGGGCCATGTGTGCTCCCTCAACTGAAAACAAACCAGACAAACCAATGGGAACTGGGAGTGAGTGTGAAGCTCAGAGGGACTGGCGGTAGGTGTGGGGTGTTCTGCTGGAGGTATCACATTACCACATCCCAGGTACTGATAGTTTAGACCCACTAAAAGTTTCAAATACGTAGCTCTCCATGGGGATTGGTCTTTATCTGGAGAGGAGAGGACATTAGTAGACTGTGCAAAGGTGTAGTTAATCAAGGAGAATTCATTTCTACCCATTCTGTCCACTGGCCTCAACTTCCTTGATGTGGTAATGAAGGGGGAATAAATAGCCCAGTGTGGATGAGCCAGAACCCCAGGTTTCAAAGGAGGAGAAGGGTTCTGCCTCCAGTAACTATGCCCACTTCTGCTGCAGGCTTATTACTGCCCTTGCTTTGTCTGTACTCCCTTGAGCAGATGTGTGCAGCTGGAGGGCTCCCTGTGAAGCCAGGCTGCTCTTGAGTTTGGCCTCTGTAACAGACAGGGGATGGGAATCCTCTGCACTGACTCCAGAGAGCCCATTGCTGCTTCCCAGGAAGGGGCTTCTCTGCATCCGTGGGCAGCAGAGACCTCTACCCACATGGAGGGGCAGGATCAAGAATGATCTTAGTAAACTTATCTGCTTAAAAACGTTTAGGAGCAATAACAAACCTAGTACATGTTGCTGTAATGCGTGGTCATAAACAATGGTTATTGTGCTTTAGCTCCTAAGAGTTCATAGGACTTCATGGTGAAGACTGGTAATGACTTTTTAAGGTTTTAGTCCACCTTGTTGTCCAGAGCCGTTGCAGCAGCGTTTTCCATTTGCAACATGAAAGGATTGTAACAATCTTTGCGCATGAGGGAGCTTTGTAGTGGTGGTGGAGATGCTCTCCAGGAACTCCTGGGAGTGTTTTGAGAATGATCCCAGACCACAATCCTGTTCCTGCCAGTCTCAGGGGAACGAAGCACTTCCGTTCTAACAGGAAAGGCTCTAGGACGTGTGTGACTAATTTGTTACAAGGTAATTAAAAATTATCTGTCTTAGTGCAGCGCTGCATGATTTTGTTGAAACGAGCAGTCTGGGTGAAGGTGAGTTGAGGAGCTGGGAACAGTTCCATTCACCTGTCACTGGTTCCTCTCCTGATGGGAGGGAAGTGGCTGTCTGTCCTGCCACGGTGCTGGAGGAGCTAACTGATGTCAAGTGTGGGGATGCCATTCATGTGGTTATAGTTGGCATTTTGAACACGCATCTTGGTTAACAGGGAGAGCTGTCTGTCTGTGCTCATAGCGGTGCTGCTGAGCTGTCCCAGTGATGTCACGGTGTGGACTGCATGGATTAATGGAGGATGCTCACGATGAGAGTGCAGCTTGTGCGGCAGGCAGTGAGCCTGGAGACAGACCCTGCACATAGCCCAGGCAGCCAGTGGAGGCAAACCTGTTGCAGATGATGGGTGGTAGGGGATGAACAGCCTGATGCATCTTCAAACTTGGCGGGGAGAAAAAATGTGCTGCCTGTATCCCTGTGATCAGCTGGGATGCTGTGGGGCAGGATGGATGGGAAGGTCATATTCCTAGTGCCAGTCCCTCCTGCAACACCCTAAATGGGTCGGTCTGTATAAATTCTTCTGCCTGAGCAGCTGCTGAGGTTGGTAGATACTGGTTCTTGTCCTGTGATACAGATGTATTAATCTTTCATAAGTGATGACCCAGCCACGCAATAAAGTTGGTATCCTAACATAGCGCAGAGGTCAGGATGGATGGCCTCAGCCCTGCTAATATGTGAGCAGATTATTCTGTGCCTGTCAGTAATGAGTATTTCTGAATGGCAATGGCCACTGCTTCCTCCTCTAGTGTCTCCCCAGGAGGTGTTTGGCAACCTCTGGACACCTTTGATCAAGGCATGATGGTGGCAGAGAGCTGGAGGATGTGACTGTCCCCTGCTTCCACATCCTCCTGGCAGTGAACATGAGCTCGTGGCCATCTGAGGGGATGAACCCCCCCGCATATGTCAGGGGTGACTACCACCGGGCGGAGAGACCAAGGCACTTCAGTAACACTGGGGTTGCTGTGCCAAAACATTGGGATGCACAGCGAGAACACTCAGCATCGTAGTGCACCTATGTAATGAGGCTAAGCCATATGCATTTGCATAGCTAACTGCTGGACTAATTAGCACAATTAACTTCCTGTGTGTCCAACAAGAAGCTTATTGGGAAAAATCTACATTCTAAGGAGAGTGGCTATTTCCAGAGCTATTGAAGACTGTGTGTCTTAAATTGTTAACCATGAAAGACTTGAATATGCATGGAGAGGGCGTGCAAGGGTAAACAGACAGGTACAAATATATTTATTTTCAATAATAGTGCAGTTAAGCTCAGTGATTGCCAGTGTAAGTACTGAGGGGTCAGGGACCCAGTGAACGGTCTATGTTTTGGAAGTGATCTGTTTTGCAGAAATTTCCAGGATATACTGTAAGGAAGTAAAAAAAGAAAATCCCCAAATACAGTTTTGTTTTGTTTGAGTTCCTCTTGGAAAGAAAAATAGCAAAAGCGTGGAGTGGAGAAGCCTTCATTATTACCCACAACGGGTAGAAAAATAGACCAAGCCAATTGGAAAATTCAAACTGATCCATTTATACAAGACCTTGAAAGCAATTGTGTTCTGATGGCTAGGGAAAAATGTATGAGCAAGAATAACCTCACTATAAACATCCACAAAATATTGTGACTAAAACTATTGGGACCAAAGAGATGAAATTGCAGTGTAAGCCGGGATTGTGTCATAGTACAGCCCAGCAAGAGGTTGACACAGGCTGGTAGATTTAAATGTAAATTATTGCTTCTTGTTAAAGAGGTGCTATTCACATTTTTTTTAATGAGCTGTTGCCCAGATCCTGGCGCCTGGGACCAGGCAAGGTTGTCCAGTTTCTTACCAGCACAATTCCATG
Source organism: Ibidorhyncha struthersii (assembly GCA_013398815.1). Taxonomy (NCBI): domain Eukaryota; kingdom Metazoa; phylum Chordata; class Aves; order Charadriiformes; family Charadriidae; genus Ibidorhyncha; species Ibidorhyncha struthersii. The sequence goes on from VZSZ01000221.1 coordinate 295,388, forward strand.
TCGCAGATCTTTTATGTTGTAGTTTCTATAAACTGATGTGGTACGTAACGGTGAAAATGCAGAAATGCTTAGGAGGTCTGAGTGGTGGCTAGTAGAGAATCTCTAGGAAAACTTGGCCTGCTGTTGATCTGTCCCTGAACCAAGAAGGATCAAACTCATCTCTGGTGTAAGGAGAGATTGCCTCCAGCGGAGCTGTGCTCCTGGTGAATGTGACCTTGTATAATAAATCTGTGCCGTAAAATTTAGGATCAAATGGGGCATAATCACTTCCTTGTCAGATAAATACTCTGATGTTCCCTTTCCTTAGCTGGTTATCTGCAGACTCAGCAGACATCCCAGTGTCACGTGAGTGAGAAAACATTTAGCTTTATACAGCGCTACGGCACAGAGGCAAGCTCTGGGCTCGGTCCAGCCCCGTACGTTGGGTGCGCTGGGAAGGAGGTGAGGAGGGGAAAAGCAGCAACATGGCAGTTTTGCGTCACCTGATGTTGAGGTGAGCTGGGGCTTGCATCAGTCCCGAGTAAACGGCCCTTCATGCTGCTCTAAGTTTTTTCCAACTATGTTTGGTCCCCTGAGGGTTACTGGAGAGTGGTACTGGCTTTGTGCCTCACGCTCAGGCACATCCCATGGCACCCCATGCTGGCAGCAAGGTGGGCGAGCGGGCTAGGAGGGCTTGTTTGACAGCTCTGCCGTGGTGGAGAGATCTCTGTTATGGCAAGGAGTCTGCGGGGAGCGAGCAGACAGCGCTCACTGGTGTGTCACCCTGCAATGTGACCTACATGGCTGCTGCAAGTGCACGGGAGGCAGCCACGGTACCAGAAATGCAAAGTGGCCCCCGTCACATCAGGGACATGGAGAGGGCTGGGGGAGACTGGGGGCATGTTTTACTCCGGTGAACGTGCCACCCCTTGGCAGGGAGGCAAGCAGCTCCCCGGGGAGCGTTGGTGCTTTCTGGGTCCCATCGGTGGGAACCTGCTTCCCTGGGAGCGCACATTGCATCCTCTAAAACTGCCTTGGCACAGCTCTCCTTCATAGCCGGGGACTGCCAGGGCATCGAAACCTCCGCAAGTTGGGAGAAGACGAGAGGGCGTCTGCCAGAAACTCCGTATCTGCGGGACTCCTGTCGCCGGCATCGCGGGGAATGCGAGATGTAATTCCTATGGCCCCTTTCCCTGGGCTGCGGGAGGGGAGATGACTGCCGAGCTCCGGCTTTGTACATCGCCAGCGAGCAGCACATTGTGCTACGAGGCGGCCGGTGCATGCGCAACGCGCGGGCTGCCGCCGTGGAGGTGGGGAGCGAGGACCACATCGCTGCCTCCCGGCTCCGAGCTGCCAGTTGCTGGTTGCCAAGCAGTTATCATTGTTTCTGTGACGATTGCAGAGGCTGTTGCTAATTGAAGAAGCCCCCACAGCATCCTTCTCTCTGCTCCTGCTCCTGCTTTTATTTTAGAGGCTCAAGGGGGAAGACAGCTAGACTAGTGCTTTTTTACATTGCATTTTTATTTATTTCTTTTTGTGGGGGTGGGAAATTTCTCAGCTGGTGATTAAGTGATGGACTAGTTACTCATCCTTATCCCTTCAGTCTTTGTGTGTGTGTGTGTGTGCGCGCGTGTATGTCTGAACACACAGAGACAAGCTTACACACACACACACACACACTGTAAAATCCTGTTTGCCACTGCAGTGGGCACAAATAGGTGAGCATGACTACAGCCAAGGAGCAAAATGCATCAGGGAAACAAGCCCAACAACAAGAACAGGTAATGCTTATTTTCCTCAATTTCAAACAAATACAGATTTGCATTGTATAACTCTGTGTTTCTTGTATGATGATCATTCTATTTTATTTTTTTTAATCTTCTTGGTGTGCATTCCTAAAATTGTCAACTGAGTCACCAGTCAGTGGCAGGAGGAAAGTACTGTGTAGCTGGGTTCAAGGTCTGCTTTCTCGGTGTGTGTGGAGGCTGGGGGGG
>VZSZ01000221.1:297532-327105 GCA_013398815.1 Ibidorhyncha struthersii
TTTTGCCTGACATTTTCTTGGAGGGACACTTCAGAGTACAGCGTGTGCTCAGGCTGTGCGTGTGCAAGCGGTGATGGGGGGTGGGCAAAAAGCAGCCGTAAGTAGGTGTAACTCCCATTGACTTTGGGGAAAACTGCAGTGCTCAGACCATAGCTGAACTTGATTCATTTTCTTTCTCTTGGTATGTGCTGTATGTGTTTTTGTAGAGGCAGAAAGTTAAAGACTTAATTTTCTCTGTCATGCCTGTTTTTTAGTGGGTATTTCTGTCTGACTGCACTTACCAGGACGGAATGAAGTCAAAACTTTCCCCTCTCAAAAAAGCAGCGGGTGGCATATAAAGGGGACGTATCCTCAGCTGTAAAGGATAGGCATAGTTAAAAAGTGGTGGCATGAGGGAAAGTCTGGTTGCGGTCTCTGAGCTCCAGCTGAGGATGGCGAAGGTTCGTGGGCTCCTGGCGCACCGGCAGATCAGCAGCTCCATCGTTCTCAGCACCAGCTTCCCCTCCCCACGCTCAGCCCCGCGCCTGGGGGGACCACGGAGCAGCCCGTACGCTCCAGTTCTTCCATTTTTGTCGTCTCCTTAAGACATTGGAAGTTCACTGCTTTAATCTTGGGTTAGGACAGCATGGGAGGATAATTTAAACAGATCTCTCAGGGCACAAATTAATTCTTAAAATAGTTCTTCCTGGCTTGATAGACTGAGAGCCTCGCACGTTGTTTTTCTTTTTTTTTTTTTTTTTTTAACAGAAATTGATGATCTGTAAGAACAAACCATACAGAAACGAGAGTCTTCNCTAATGGCCAAAACAGGCTCAACTGTTCAGTTAAAACAAGAAGAAAATAACTTTGATACTGAGGGTAAAGAACCTGTACCTTCATCTAACCTTACATCTGTTGGGCTTCTCTGCTTCTCTCTCCATTGCTTTTGGACTACGTATTTTTTCACTGTTTGCTGCAGATTAAAATTAGTGTAGCTGTGTTTCTGGGAGGCAGGGCAGGGGTGGATGTATAAGTGCCTTTTTTGAACAAAGAGAGCTGTGGGGCTGTCCCCTCCTCCTTCTTAGAGCTGTGTACAAGCACTGGGGTTTTATAAGTCAAGAAGTGTAAGTCAGTTGTCTTTTGTAAAGGAGCATTATTTTCATTTCAAGTAGTATTACCTGCCTAATGCCATTTGGCTCCTGGCATGCCATGTCTTTGCTACTTCCCGCTTCCCATATGAAGTATAAAATGCTCAGAATAGGTCTTTAGTATTATGCAGAGTCTCGACTGAATATATCTTATAACTGATTGAGTTGCAATTATATCCATATGGTACGCTTAAATATTCTGAAAGTACACGCACTCTCAGCTCTGCCCTAGTGTGAGCATGAAATAGAAATATCAGGCATATATAAATATCAATGATATCGATGAATATTAATGTTTGAGTCTGCAAGCAACTTTGCTCACTCCCATAATTATTTTCTTTTTCTTTTCACAATGCATTATTAGTAAAATGGCTTAACAGTGTGGGGTTGAATCCAATCTGTGTCCATTGATTCGAGTGCACTTTTATCTTCTAACACCAAACACAGATCTAAACCCTTATTTTGTATAAAACAGTTCACAACTGAAAAAGGCTCTATCCAAATTCTGTTCCAGCTGAAATTCTATTTCCAGGCTTGTGTATATGAAGAATTGCTGAGATTTTTTTTTGTGCTTAAAACTGATCAAGAAACTGAAAATTGTAGCTGGGAGACAATTGCAGGCAAAGTGCTAGTGTGTCTGTAGAGGACTGAGTCTTTTTCAGAAGCAGCTGCTGCTGTCGTAAGAGATTGTGACTGTCCCTTTTCTCTGTTCCTTGCTGTGACATTCCCTGGATCCAGAGGCAGGCAAGTGACACAGTGGGCTTAAGTCTATGCTGTCTCCTACCATGCTGACCCAAACAGAAGCAGGGCATGAAAAGACACTGAAGAAACAGGGTGGGAAAAGTTTTAAAACATCTGCAGAAGCTTTGCAGGCATAAATTTAAAAATCCAATTCAGACCCATGTGTTTATATGCAAATGAAAGCATGTTCTGTCTTGAGATTTACAACAATTATAATAATTAGAAAATGATTGGGATGGGGAGATAAGCGATGCACTGCCTTACCTGCTTGAAGACATGCAATAAGCATCCCTTTCTTCCCTTTGTTAATTAAAAATGTTTCTGTACAGTTTCTTTCTGATAAGCAATGTTGCTCACCTCCATGCCAGGTAAAATATTCAGAATTTTAATCGTTTGTCTCCCTGCTTATCTGTTTCATGGGTCTGAACTTTAAGTCTTTTGGGCATCACGTACAGAAGACACTCTGTAAGTGGTATGTAGTACTGTCTCTTACTGTCAGGTTGTGATTGCTTGATCAAGATGTAAGTTGAATGCAGTTGCCTCTGTACGCTTAGATGCTTTTGACACAGTTATGGTTTCCTGTTCAAATGGTTGGAGTTGGATACTGTACAGTGTTCAATGATTACAGTGGGTTTGTTGCTAGACCCAATGCTCAGAAGTCCGTAGAAAAGCCTGCAGACACTAATAGACTTTGGATCTGGCTCAAGAGGACTGGTGAATCTTGTTTACTGTCTTGGGGATTGTTAGCTGCATGTGTGCATAAACCATTAAACCCACTTTTCCATGAAAAAAAGGAGAAGAAAGTAACAACAAGTCAAGTACTCTGTCAATGTTTGGTAATTTACACTGGCTGAAGATCCTTGTGTTTTAACATGTGCCTGTAAATTTGTTATCTTAGTTTAGCCCCATTCTTGTTACTTTTAGTGCCCTTTGGGATTGCAAATAGCTCTACAGTCATACATAAAAATAAGCAGGCTGGGTTTTTTATTAAAATGTGGTAATAGGCATAATGATAAAATGAGACTTTTAAGTATTTTTAAAAATGAGTCAGCATATCAAGGATAACAGGAGCACAGACTCTCAGAGAACACCTGTTATAAAACATATTTAAAGGGTTGATTGGTTAATTGAGTACTTGAACACTCAGAATAAATGATTGTTCCCGTTTCTTTTGCTGTATAGAGAAGAACTGTCATGGACTTACAGGGAGTGAGATCCTGCTCTGAAATGCGCACATGTCCTAGAAGAGGTTGTTAATGATTGTTTGCATGCAGCTCCATGTAAAAGACCAAAACGTAAGGAGGCAAAATAGCTTGAGGGCTGCCTTTTATTGAAGTGGTCTCCACGGAGGAGTGGATTCAGATCGATAGAACAGTTCTGCCTATTAGCTGTCATTAAGGTAATCAATTTCAAATTTTACCGAACAGATGAAATTCCACATAATAGGTATCTTCAATGGGAGCGAGAACACATTTGACTTGGAAAACCAAGGCCAGACTCAGGAATAACATGACGGAAAGATTAATATTTCATGCTGCTAATGTTCCGCTGCCACTCTGTAGTTCACAGAAATAGCCTGTAGTATGTTGAAGAGTGAGTACAGTTGGTGTCTGTAATGTACTATGCTAAAATGTGCATTTATTTGAGTAAATTTATCCAAATCAGAAAAAAAGGCTGCTCTTCAGGTGCATTATGCAGACTTTTCCCTACACAGCTAAAATCCAGGTAATTCTGGGATTCCTGTAGCAAGGGGTGTCAATGCCCTCGTGCCCTGCTGTCTTCCTTCAAGGTCATAACTGTCCTCAACCATTGTAAGCTGACTCCTATGCTGTTACTTCATTCCCAGAGTAATTTAAAACATATGGGTGTGCCCACGTTGGGAAGTAGTGTGGACACACCCCATAAGCGTGAGAGAGGTGGTCCTGAGGTTCCAAATACACATTTTGGACAGGGGGTTATTTCAAGCTAGTTCCAGACTGGTGTGAATGTCTACTGGTGGTTGAACAGCATCATCTGATTTGGCTTCGTCCAAAAGGAAGCCAGTTTGTGTGCCCTGAGGCCACCACAAAATTGAGTTAGAGCATGGTAGATGGGTACAGCTGAGAGATTTGGTTGGTAGTGCAGTTCTGTATTGAACAAAAATACCAGATGTGCCCCACATGTCTTTAGCAGGGATGGGAGATGAAGTTAAATAAGTAACTTCATGTGATCTGTGTTCCTATACCTGAAAATATCTTTAAATGTTCATTTTGTTGTTGTTTTATTTTTCTGTGAGGGGTGAGAGAAAAGAAGATTGAGGGGGGATTTTATTAATGCATTCAAATACTTGAAGGGAGGATGCCAGGGGGATGGGAGCAGTCTTTTTTCAGTGGTGCCCATTGATAGGACGAGGGGTAATGGGCACAAGCTTGAACATAGGAAGTTCCATCTTAACATGAGGAGGAACTTCTTTACTTTGAGGGTGGTGGAGCACTGGCACAGGCTGCCCAGAGAGGTTGTGGAGTCTCCCACTCTGGAGACATTCAAAACCCGCCTGGACGCTGTCCTGTGCAACCTGTTGTAGGTGACCCTGCTCTGGCGGGGGGGTTGGACTAGATGATCTCCAGAGGTCCCTTCCAACCCTGACTATTCTGTGATTCTGTGATTCTGTGATCCTGTGACTTAAAGTCATTCCAGATCTGCTGTGCTCACCTGAGTGCTATCTGGCAAATCATCATCCCTGGGTGGTAAATGTCTTGGTTAGTTCAACATGCTTTACCTGAAAGACTGCAGCAGTCCTGACTCTCTGTGACACACAGCCTCCTTGTACCACGTGAGCCATACCAATTGACTCCAAAGAGCGCAGGATCCCTTCCCGTTGTACACAGGCTGTAGCGTACAGCAGGTTCAGGCGCATATTAAAAGTTTTGGATTTTATCTGTCAAAATAGAGAAAGGATTTTGTCCTTTTATTTGTCAACGCCATCCCTGGTGTATGCTAAACCACGAAGAGTCACTAGTGAATCTTCTGTTTTCTTAGCAAGGTTTGAGACCACATATTGCAACTTTATGTCTGGGAGCAGACTGAGCTTTGAATGTGTTACAAGAAAGTCCTGGTTTATGGTGCCATTAGCTGGCACAGTCAGGGTCCCCATTGTGGCACCCCGGTGGCATAAAATCCATGCAGATGAACTGAGGAGCACTGTGACATACCTCTGCAGTACCCAGATTCAACAGAGGGCTGAAAGGAGCTTGGCCTGGAGCTGTTGAACAGGTGGGAGTGAATCTCCCAGGAGATGAGCTAATTTAGCGTATTATCTCAGTGACTTGTGATAGCAGAGCTCCTACGTTCTTGGCTGGAGTTGAAAACTGTCATATCCGAAAGGTGAGTCCCTGCTTATGAGAATCCCTTGTTCTCACTGACTTGCTGCAGTATTCTGTCTGTGATTATTACAGCTGTGCAGAAATCAGGGAGCAATGTCCACTTTTGGAAGGTGTCTGCCAAAGAGAAGGGAAAGAGAAGAAACCTGACTCTGACTTCCACAGAAAACAAGAGGGTTGTTTTTTTTTTAGTTTTAAGGGAACTGTTTGGTGTTAATTGCTTAAGTGCGTAATTTTTAAAAAATAAAATTGTTGATATGAGACAATACTTTTTTTTCTTGATAACAGCTCTGTAAATTACATATCTATTTTAGGCCCAACATAGGCTTTCTCCAGGAAGTCATAGAGAACATTTGTGTTTCATTCTGTTAAAGGTATCAGATCTATTTCTCAAGAAATTAAATTTCCATAATAGTGCTCCTGAGAACACTGTATTCAAGAACATGAAATTGCATCAAACTGGAAGTCTTTTCAAGCTGTTAATTTGCCATGAGGAATGCAGGCAGCTGAGTAATGGGGAGGGTGAGACCGATAGAAAGGAACATGTTTGGCGTAAAACTGAAGTCTCAAAAGGAGACAGCTTTTTTGGTGTACTGAAATGGAAGTGCTTCTGGAAGGCCTCACATGTGTCAAGATCGCATTATGGTTGGTGATCGTCTAAGCACACAGGTTCTAAGGGTTGGTATACTTCCATAGGATGCTCCTTGAGATTGTGCATGCTTTACACTCTGGCTATACCTTGACAGGTCAAGTGGGATGTGCTCTGCCACTTGTCCTTGGGACGGTGTTGGTTGACTGCCGCTTCCTCCACTACTGGCAGAGGTACCTTGTGTTGCAGTCTTTCTCAGTATGTCTTTCTTTTACTGTTGGATCAAGACAGAATAATTTGTCTCTGAAGTTCACCATTTATCTAGGAGTCATGAGACTGTGCTTGAACCCCACAAGAAAACAAGTCTTCTTAGGTTTGTTTTTTTTTTAACTATTAGATTAGAGCATCCGATGCTTCATCCTGGTTGTGGTCCATTAGCAGTGCTATGCATTGCTACGGTCATTTTATGAACAGTGGGTTTACCTGTTTGCAGTTTTTATGCCTTTTATTCTGCTTCTTTATGATCTTTATCATGCATTAAGATGTGGTGGATCATGGTCACTTTGGGTGATGTGAGAGCAGGTAGCAGTTTTTAGAAGATGTAGAGTACAGTAATATCTATTATTTATGTAGTTTTTTCTGTATGTTTTGCATTCAAGTCTTTTGTTCTTTTGTCCTTTCCTCTTCCCTTCCTTTCATCCTTTCTTTTGTCCATCTGTCCTTCCCTCTCTGATTCTTAAGTGGGGTTTAAGTAAGTGAAATAGATTCAGAGAGAGGAGAGTGCAGGCAGCAACAGAACAGGAAAGCTGAGTGCACTCCTCCAAACGGCTGCTGCAGGTGTGGAGAAGAACTAAAAGCAGAAGTGAGAGGAGGACACTGAGCAAGTTTGAAAAACCTTTGTTAAACAGAAATTTGGAGAGGGACCTGTATTTGAAATTAATGGAGGTGGTCAAGAACGGAAGGGTGAGTTAGTATCAATTTCTGATTTAAAAGCAAAGTTTGAGTGGGATTATCAGGTGGCTTTGCATGATGGTTCAGTGCTTGGAGCACGGAACTTTGTGCTTCTTGTGCTGCAGACTTTTGTTGTGGCTTTGAGCAAAAGTGTTAAACATAGGTCCTTGGTGGCAGTCAGCAGCAGCTCATCTGAGGTAGTCCATTGTCACCTTAAGTTGTGAAACAAAAAAGACCTGGGGGTCTCCTGAGGATGAAATATGAGGTTCTGAGATACTGTCATAACTCAGGCTGCACAAGTAAGTACCTGAGATATCAGAGAGATGTACTCCTTGACATTTAGAGAATGTAGGGAAAGGGTCATAGGAGAAAACCTGAAAGTTAAAACTCGTTCTGAAGATTTAGATATGAATAAGAATTTCAGCAGAAAAAGATCAAGATAAAGGTAAATCCTGGCAGGACTTCAGGTAGTTACAAGCAAACTTGCAAATGAGAGAGAGAGAAAATGCATAGAATTTGGGGATTTTATCTGATCTGGGGAACTTGAAGCAATTTTAGAGTTCGAGGTAAGACAGAGATACATCTTTCAGCTCTCTGTTGCATAATACAGAAAGAAGTTTTCCGAGAAGGAGTAATTAGATTTTTTTCAATAGGAATACTGCAGTGTAATTAGGAGCCATAGAGATGAAATGGAAAAGTAAATGCAGGGATGATGAGCCAGGGATATGTGTGGCCAAGGGTAAAAACAAATCCTTTCAGAAGTGGAAAGCAGATGCTGAAGTTTGGGGCCCAGGAGACTGATGAAGGGCATATTCCTGAAAGGCAGGATGAGACTATGATCCAAGGCTGAAGCCCAGAGCCTGGTACTTGCAGAGAGAAAGCACTGACAAAAGTTGTGGACGTGGTGGACAGAGCTCTTAAGCATGATGGAAGTAAAGACATGGCTACTTCACGCCACCGTTGGTGAAAATCCTCCACAGACCAAGGAAAATGAGAGAGGAGAATATGAGTGGGCTAAAGAGTAACTCTTAGCTATCTGGAGGAGTTTGGGGAATTAGAGCAGAAGTATGACTGGATTTCGTGGTGAAAGAGGTTCATGGAGGAAGAAGAAATTGCAGGTAGGCAGCTAGTTCATAAAGGAACCAGGGAAGAACACATGGCAGTACCCTTCCCAGTCCCACAGGGAGGTGGCAGCAGGAGCAGTGAGGCAGTGGAAAGAAGAAAATCAGCTACGACCATGTTGTTCAGGGTTATAGTTAGGGTGATGGCTCTCTGTACAACAAGCAAGTTGTACAGAGGAGCAATGACACTTGTCATTATCAGGAACGCATTTGGCGGAGGATCTCAGCCGGCTTTGCAACCTTCCTGAGGGCTGGCAGTGAGGGATAGTGGCCCCTCTCCAGGGAGTATGTGGGTGATGTGGTGGCACCATCAGAGGAATGAGGTGCAAGGTGAGGACTTGTGTGCAAGCCTTGTGTGACAGAGGGAGTGCAGAGACTGTTTCTTCTCTTGTCTTTACTGGGCATTCATGTTGTGGCCTCAGGTGATGCATTGTCTCAGTGTCTCCATCCTGTAGCACACTGGTAACTCGTTACCTGCCTGCCTTGAGGGAAGCAGTCAAGATGGCTATATTTTTGCCATCTCTCAGATATCCCGTGTCTCTTCAGAAATACCCTGCCTTCAAAAGTAAGTTCTTAAATAACACATTAACTAGAGCCACTGCCTTCTATTCTGTCACACGGAGGGGTGCAGCGGAGAAAAAGCAGCAGCGGTCTTTGCCAGGGGAGAAGATTCCTGGAAGAACAAGAGGAAGAAAAGGGTTCAGCTCCTCTTCTTGCCCAAGGAAGGGGCACTGCTTCCCTCAATTCGTGCTTGTATTACCCATCTCTGAGTGCCCTGATTGCCTGTGCCCTTATTGCTGCTGGAGTAAAGCTTTTTTTTGAGAGACAACCTGTGTGCTTTATGCATGATGTATGGTAACTGGCAAGCAAGGTATGGCTATTACTATTATGAGATACTATTTTGTGATGGAAACTGCAGGTGAAAACTGCAGATAGACCCTAATTTCTCAGAGTGGGATTTGTCCCGGTCTGCTGGACAACATCTGGTCACAGAGGCATAACAGGGACTCTGTTTGGGGATCTTGTCTTGTTACATAGCCCTGCGGTTCGAGCATCGTGGCTGTGCCTCCGGGCTCAGCAGCCTTGGCGGGAGAGGCTGGCGAAAGGATGGGGCAATCTCCCTGCACCCCTGCGAGTGAGGAGTGCTGTGGGAAGGCATTTCCCCTGCCTCCACAGCCACCTTAAAAAAGCCAAACTGCAGATACCACGTACGGAGGATAGGCTAGTTTTGTTAGAACTGGCATGTGCTGGGGTGGAGAGTTAGTGGAGAGGGGACTGTGATGAGTCACCGAGGGAGCAGGAGAGTCTGGACATCACCTCTCTACTGCTGCCTCAAACTTGGGGTGTCGCTTACAGCTCTTTGGCCGGCATATGCACTGCCACCATCCCTGTGTGGGAAAGCCCCGTGCCCTCGTTACATCTGCTTTCACGAGTGTGAGTGCACAAGTCTGAGTGGGGGATTAAGCCCCGAGTATGTCTCATGGTGACGGAGGATGAGACAGGCTGAAGCACGCACTTAAGAAGAGTTAAGCTGAGCTCACACATGAAACGAGCATGCGAAAACCCATTAGGGGAAGAGGGAGAGTTTGAGTGAAATAGTAAAAACAAGCAAATCTCAAGGCTCTACTGTTGGTTGTTTGGGGTGTTTTTAACCCATCAGTTTACATCCTTACCTTTGTCAGTCTGAAAGCAAATGGCTGTTGCTTTTATTGTTTATAAAAACTAAAAGAGATAAAAACAAAAGTAATTTTTATATAAAGATTTACAATGCTTTGACTAAAGTAGTTTATATTACTGCTTAACTGCTGCTGAGCTTGAAATTGGAGAGATAATCAGCCTTCATCTGAAGCAATTAGTCTGTACTTTTTGACTCCATTACCTTCACTTATGTCTGTAGCTGAATAGTTACATGCAGATATTTAAGGCTTGGTTGTAGTATATTATTGTCAAAAGTGAAATCACAACTTAGACATTAATTTATTGTTAATTTAGGCTGTCAGAGATACCATAATAAACATGTAATTGACTGGGGGTAAATATATACAGTGCATATTATGTGGAATACATTTTGGGTCTTTAATTTAGCTTAATCAGACACTGTGACCAACCTCTCAACTCCTTTTGTGTAGGGTTTAAAGGGGTCTGATACTTAATCTTAATGTGGTTGTAGGAATTAATGAATGGTACGTTAAGTTGTAACCAGCCTTAAGTATGCTGACAGCCTCGCACTTTTATCTTTCTGTTTTCACGGCCAGGAGCAAACAGGTTATTTCAAATGCATATGCAGCATTTTGTGACTACTAGAGAGAAACTAAAGGATGTACGGAGAAAACATGTTGCAACTTAGCCCATATTAAAATGAGAGAAGGGAGAGGCATGAAGTCGTGGGTTTTTAATTGTGCAAAACAGTCTATGGCAAAGCAGATGATATAGCTTGAAGGATGTAGTAAGCAAAAACTTTAGGATTTTATCATTCTGAGATACTGTGGTACTAGATAAAATGGAGGAATTGCTCAGGGTTGGGAAAGATAATGAAACCACTTTTTATTTCCTAATTTTCAGATTCTGTAGATGCCATTGCACTGAATGTAATAAGCATTGACTGCTCCTCGTAGCAGGAAATTTGTATCTAAACTTTCATCTACTTAAGAAATCCTGGCACTTCACAGTTTAGTAGAATCTAACCATACTAGCAGTCGCCTTTTTTATAATTTTCATGTCCCAATATCTTTGATGTAAAAGTTAATTTACAAACGTTGCTGAGAATGCTGATCCATTGAATCTAACGAGTATTTGAGATTAAACTTTGTGAGTTTAATCATTGGAGGCTTCAGTTGCATTAAATTGAATTATTTTCCATGGTCTTTTCCTTGTAAGGTATAATACATGGGTTTACATGGATTATATTGATGCTTGACTTTGCTGTTGCAAGTCATGCTATAATTAAAAGTTTTGTTTCAACACTCCAAGCTAAACCAGCCAGATAAAACAAAGAGCAGTTGTGAATGTATGGGACAGCAAAATCCAAGGAGAAATTGATTTAAATAGCCCTGGAAAGTACTTAGCACATATGGTTTCTGCATTAGTAAAATGTATATTGATTAGGAAATGTTTTGACTTTCGTTGCTGAAGGCTTTTCAGTTCTCTCTTTTTCAAATGGGTATCTCTTGGTAGGACTAGCTGACTTCAGTTACTGCTCATCTGAACAGAAATGTTATCTTCCTTCCCGTAAATTCTTTAAGGTTGATAGTAAGTAAATAGACAATGTCTTCATTTCGTTTTGTTCCTTGTTTACATCCTGGGCTTTCCAATGCCCTTCTGGGACATTAGGAGACTGTGTTGTTATCTACTAGGTATCTTTCACTCAAATGCGTTGAAGAATTCAGCACTGATACTGCGCTGCATATTGACAGAGTGTCCCTCTTTAAAACAGAGAGCTTTAAGGAATTCTGGAAAGTGCATGTGTCTGAAATATGATGATGAGATGTTTGGAGCGAGTGGTCAAATTGAGAGTGAATCTATTGGCTTCATCAAGCCTTGAGCTGGCCTCTGTACTATCTTTCACTAGTCTGAAAACCCTGATGTAGAAAACTGAGACTTTTCATCTACAAGAGAAACAAACTTATAACTAACAGTTTTATTCCAACTGGCCCATTCTCTTTTCATGTGGCTTTTATGACAGAAAAAGCTAAACACGGTAAATAGCTCTTCTCTGTACAGTTCTGCCATGCTGGGGAGAAATACTTCTTTCAGAAGTCAAATTTCTCTTAGTTCCTCTGATGAATGAACTCTGATGGAGCTCTGTCTGAGAATGAACTTCAGCATTAGGACCACAATATAAATCAGGCTGTGTTTACATGCTGGAATAAGGTTGCAGGCTTGGTCTCCTCATCATTTGTTTTAGGAGATTTATTTTAGCACCCATTGGCTCCCATCCTCTTGTTTGTGAGGAAATCCTATTCACGCTGGTCTGTTCCTGACCTTGAGGTGGAAGGTGACTAGAATTCACTTAGGGACCAAGTAGGTCCACTGTCAAACCTCTATACTAGATAGTGTTCTTCCTATAAATTCCTGTGGGTTCCTATAAATTTTAGAACTTCTCCAGACAGTTATAATGCTTTTAGCATCAGGGTGGGTCAGTAAATAAATTGCCGTCCTGTGTGTCGTGCCAGAAGGGAGCAATTTTCTTTGCTCTTCACAATCCTGGTGGGAATTCCAGAAGAACTACAGTGATCAAGAGCACAGAGTCACTGTCACAGGCTAAGCCCAGATTTTAAGTCTTCAGTGTTCACTTTGCTGTAAATTAGAGCTGCTTGAAACTATGATGTGTTGGCTTTTTTTTTTCCTGTAAAATGCAGTTCACCCATGCAGGGATATTCCCACCAAATCATCTAACTCAAAATATTTTGAGGACACATTTCAAATCTCCATGGTGAACATATTTGGACCCTAAACCTAGTTTTACTTAAGAATTTATATGCATCTACATTAAAATTGAAAACCAAAAAAGACTGAAATTGAGATTTGATGGGATGGGGAATTACCAAACCAAAAAATTCACATTGTTCTAAAAATTGCTTCTGCTGGCAATATATGTGATAAGCTTCTGGTTTTATTCTGGAGGTTTTAAAATATCTGAAAACTGAAACTTTTTGTCCCAGTTTGTGATACAATGAGGGTTAATTACACCCCCCAATTAATATCAGAAAGCTCTTCCCCATCTTGCTCTAGGAAAGAAAAGAGGGCTTGGCTAGTTGCTACTTCTGTAATAAAACATTCTGGAGATACTGTTTTATGTACACAAAGATATGAAGTAATTGAGCTCAACAGGCCATGTGAAATACACATGAGAAATAACATACGTACTTGAGGCTAAAAATATAAGCTTAAATGAATCCTAGTGGGATGCTTGGTGCTCATGCTACTTCCAGTCCTCTCACTGAAACTAGAGCTTATTTCTCTTTGCTGTTGTTTCCCAAATAGCTCCTTTGTCATCTTTTCCTTGACCTCTGTGAAAAAGTTTGAGCAAGAATCAATTCTTTCTTCAGCTAAGTTGCTGTGGCACAGGCTACTGTAATACACAAGTTGTGCGTAATCCTTCAGAGAAGAAGAACAGATGTGCCAGAGGTTTGGGGAAGCAGTTAATGAGAGATTATAACAAAGCTACACAACTGTGCTCTTTATCTGAGGAGTCACTCTGTAGGGGGACAGTGATACACATTTTTCAAACCATGTTCCATATAGTGTTTCATTCTGTCCTATCTGGGCTCTCATGGTTTTGGTCGCAAACGCCTATGGGTTGCCAGAAACACAGCCTCCAATATCCACTGAACCTATGTATTGCCTTTCCTTGGCCCATTTCTTCAGCAAATGCTTTGTGTCAAAGAGAAACTGTTTCTGTGAGAAACAAGGAAGTAACTTGTTGCAAGCTGTTCACCCAACACTGTTTGTACTTTTACGTGTGGTTGGCTGCTCGTCAGGTGAAATGCATAACTTTTATTTATTTTTATTGCTGAAACGGATGAAAAAACAAGAGATGACAGTTGCTCTGAGGAGACTGAGTTTAGATGACACTCGGATGTTTATACTTCATTACTTTTCATTGTCTTGACAGTTTCCATAGAGTTTCTTTCCATCATATAAGCCTTCAATTACCAAATGAATATTAGTCCATGGCCCCAAGCCAAAAACCTGTTGAACAGCATTTTTTATATTATTCATCAACATGGATAATACAATTAACTCAAGAATAGATCAACTTCAGTTAAAGATTTCTTCAGGACTGGTTGTGTTGGCGGTGTGCAAAGGTGAGGACCAAAGTCTGAAAAAGGTGTGGCGTTGACTCGTCCATTTGTGCTAATTTTCTTTGCGAATGTTACCTATCGCCACGTTTTCCTTTTGCTTTCATATCCTGGGAGGGAGGAGAGAATACACAAAAAAAACTTGTATTACACCAAACTATTAGCTTAAGCAAACAGACCAACAAAATAATTGATGTCTGCTTTGTGAAATTCCAGTGAGCGAGAGAAGGCTAAGAGCTTTCTTTTTTTTAAAAAAAAAAAAAAGAAAAGAGGAAAATCCACCTGTGACTCTTGCCTGCAGGAATTATGGATTTAAGGGAAGAAAGATTTTTGCAGTAATAGCTGCTGCTGTTGCTAGCTTCTCCGATTCCCTCCTCCCCACCTGGGAGGTGGTTTGTAAAGGGGTCGGGAGTCGGGAGACGGCCGCTTCCCGCTGCCTGGCTGCGGGGTCATCCTCCCAGTGCCCCAACTGCAGCACTCCCCGACACCGCCGCAGAGGCAGATGGCTGAGGGTGGCAGGGAAGGCTCCCATCCATTTTAGCAGCAGATTTCAGTGCTTGCTAGCTATTTACTTTTTTTTTTTTTTTTATCAATTGGGCAATGCTTCAAAATTTGGCTGCATATTCAGTTTTAAAAAAGCTGGGTAGCTCCTAAATATTTTTTTTTTTAGACCTTTTGGGACAAATATCCTCCAGAGTTTTGTCTGGGTAATGCCACTGAAAGATGCGATCCTGTTTGTTGCAAAACGCACTCTGCATGCATGAAACACTGCTGAACAAGCTGCAGAGTATTATTTAGATCACTGGGATTTGGCAGGAGATGACCAGTTAACACGAAAAGCCAGGAAGAAAATCAAATAGCTGTGGGAGATGTTGAAAGTAACAGATGAGAAGAGGTTGCTTGCAGAATTTTGATTCTGCACAATAAATTATTGCTAGCAAATTGAACTGCTGCCTGCTTTTCAGTGATATTAGAGAGCTGGAAATAATGCATACTTTGTCCAGGCAATCATCTACTGTCTTTTATTGACAGGCAAGTAAAACCTGAATGGGGAAAAAGACTAATTAATCATTACTTTATGTAACCTGTACCAGCATGGTACAGTTTTGACATTTGAGTCCTAGTGTGCAGCGTTCATTCAAATTAAGTATGGGGTTTTTTTGGCTGTAAGATCCAGGAATAAAATATGTGGAAATACTTGGGGGTGGTTTGTGGGAGCCTAATAGAGTTAGGAGTCCAAGTCCAACCAAAAATGACAGTCTCAAATGTTTTAGCTTTCTGTATACCACATAGTTGGTAAATAATGCCCAGGGGGGAAATTGTTGAGTCGTGATAAATTGTTGAGCATCCAAAAGCTATTGTTGGTCTCACTGGGGACTGCTGAAAGCTCAGTGCTCTTGAAAATCCAGCCAATTATGTAGGTGCTTATGCACTGGCTTTGAAGGCTCACTTTTCTTGCGTATTAAAAAGGATGTTTTTTTAAAAGCTTTCTGCCGTTACTGGCCATTTATTTTTCCCTCTGTTTTCTTTTGAAAACACGTAAAAAGGTAGCACACTTGAAACAAACACATTTGAACTGCTGTGTAGTCAAATTACGGCATTTAATTCCGGGAAACTGAGGGAGGTCTGCTGGTCAGTATTAAGAAGGAAAAGGGAGCAGTTTCTCGGATTTTAGGGCATTAGATAATCCTGTTGAGTTTCGTCTTTTTCTTTGCTTCCAAGAGATAATAATGGAACTGAATTGCCATTTTAGTGATAGAATATAGTTTGTTTTCTTTTTTAATTGGAATGTAACAGACTCTGAAAGACCTCAGGACAGGAGATGCTCTAAAATAACTATTTATACTGTTAATGATAATGAAATGTAATTATAGGGTTATGTTATTTAAATATAGTCTCCTTACAGAAAGGTGTGTGTTGCTAAACTGGCACTTTCCACATGTAATAATACCTAACACATTCTTCGTGCTTTATGTCTTCGAATTGCCTTTAAAAAATATTCTTTCTGACATCTCAGTGACGTAGGTAAACTGTATTACCTACATGCGGCAGAAAGGGAAGTTTAATACGACAATAAAGTGACCTGCCCAGGGCTAAATTGCTCCTGTGTTTCAGCCTCCAAGCCCGTGCGATGCAACACTGTTCGGTGCTGTTGGGGATGATTAGTTTGGCTCAGCACTGTCTTCAGGCAGTTTGTTGCACGGTGTAGACATGTCCTACATTGCTTAAGCATTCTGAAAATGTTAGCAATCATTCATTCATTTATTCAGTCAGTCAGGTTTTGGTTCTTGTGTATTTGGATCTTTAGAGGCACTTGTAGAGATTTGACAGCCATTTAAAGAAACTCCTCCTAAACCAGACTCTAACAAGTAATTGTGGAAATCAACACTCCGGCAGTAACACTTGTGCACACTATGGTTATATGTGTTCATGCATACATGCACATCTACAGAGACGTACAACCCTACCATGAATATCATCGAATGAATCCTTGTGCCTGCCAGCACCTGTTGAACTCTGAACCTGAGAGCAAGAAATCACTGTCTTAAGGCCAAGACGCTTCCAGAAGGGTGTTGGGTAGTATCTCTCCCCTTTGAGAGACAGCATTTTCTAGCTTCCACTGGATTTCACTGGTCTAAGTAATAACTGACTTGGGAAAGAAAAAGCAGACCGGTACACCATTAAAAAAATGTCTTATCTCTAGAGTAAACAAAAGTGCCCTTCCTCTGCAGATGGTTTTAAATTTGAAGTGGTTTGTTATTTGCTTCTGAAGGAAGAATTTCATGATATATGCTGGTTTGTGTCAAAAAAAATAATAATCCAAGAGCCATGGGTGAATGCTTTGCAGTGACAGGAAAAAATGAGCCCCAGAGCTGTCTCGTGGATGCGCTGATGTAACATCCTCCCATATCTGAGTGCATCATAACTGTTAATGAATTTAACCTCAGCGGTAGGGATGCTGGCATAGCTTCTGAAGCCTGAACAGACCATTTTGGCTACCTGTTTAGTCTTCCTAACTATCACAGGCTGCACACTTACCTTTAATTCGTGCTTCTCCTTTTCACAGGGAGAGGATGGAGGCACAAAGAGATGATCCAGCTCTGTCTCAGAGCCGGCGCTTAACCCTTGCTTCCCAAGTCTTCAATGCTTTCACCACCAAGCTAACCTTTCTCCCAGAAAATTCAGTATCTCCTGTCCTCACCTGGCAGTGACAGCAGTATTTTATTCCCTGAAAATGTGTTTGCTTCACTTGAGGGGCAAAATATATGTCATTCCTTAGTGGACAAATAGGAATGGCGTGGGGGACGTGTGAACAGTGCTGCTTTTAACACTGTCCTACTAGACAGACAGTTCTGTGGCCACGGGTTGCTGGCCTGGGGAAAAGAAATATGATGAGGTTTTGAGGAAAATCTCTTAAATTTCTCTCTTTCAGGTTTTCATAGCATGGCAAAGCAACTGCATTTTCAGTAAGCTGCAACTAATGAGGACAAGGAGGGCCTAGAGAAAGTGTGGAGGCTGGAGGAAAGGGAGCCTTCCCTTGAAAATAGATGTAGTAGTATGTTAAAAATATATATGTGGAGAAGAGGAGAAACCACCAGTGAAATAAATCACATCATCCCCCTCTGTTTCCTGTTCTTTCTGGCAATTCTGCATCTGAAACTATAGACATTTTCTGTCCTGAAATACTCCAAGTGGGCTTTCCCCTTCCCTGTGGCTCTGGCGGTGTTAGTGGCGTATAGCTGACTGGACAGTCCTGCATTTTCCAAAAGACAAGTACTCTGGCACTTGGTGGACTGAAATAAATGCTGTTTTCAAGAAATATTTTCCAGTTAAATGAGATAGTCATTTGCCTCTAATAATTTCAAATGACTCTTCGTCTTTGGCTTAATAGTTCAATTTTAAATGTATTTATAATACATACACTTCTGGTTGTTTGACTAACTTTAACTTCTTTGTAAAGGTTCATAATATGGAAGACTACCCAAGATATTCTTTTTATTTTCATTACATCCATGTATCATCAAGCAATACATATAAATATGCACACGTAAATGGGCATACTCACCAACCCAAACCCAACCTCTGTTGTCCCAAGAAACAACCAAATAAGTCTTGAGTCAAATGGTAGGAAACTTGAAAAAAAGCCCACATGTCTAATTTAAGGGTTTTCAGCAAAGCAGTCTTTGATATTTGGGTGAATTATGGGTATGTATGATTTTGGAGTGTGATACTGATGAGTTTACTATCCAGGACTCGGGTTCAGTTGTTGAAGGTATCAGAAGGGGTGGAGGGAACAAAAGAGATAGATGGTCTGGTGGCTGAGGAGATGAAATGCTGTCATGGGGCCCCTCACTCCCTTGTGCCATAATTTCTATGTGATTCTGAGTGATCTCACTAGACAAACTTTTTACAGATTCCATAGTTCTCATTTGTCCCATTTTTTTTCCAAAGCTCTAGTTGCTCTGTAAGACTCTGGATTGTAAACCAATATTTTTTTTCCTGACTTTCAGAAGTGCTAGACATTTCTAGCTGCAAATGAACTAGAGAGGAGCTATACTTAACTGTATAAAGTTATGATAATTACTCTGAAAAAAGTCTGATCTTAGGTGTCTGAAATTGGACCTCCTAAATTAGCAAAATGTTTGACCTTAATCATTCTCTGACTCAGCTCCCCATCTGTGCAATGGGATAATATCTTCTCTTCACCACGCAGAGGTGCTGTGGAAAGAAAGTGATGATGATTTGAAGCACTCACATATTGTAGTGATGAGCTCCATAGAAACCGCTATGAGAAAATTGATAAGTCTGACTTTAAAGCTGGCTGGGATTGTGTGCCGCAAATAAGTCCACACACACAATGGTGAAGATCAAATGAAATATTGAAGAGGCCTCGTTACGTGTGAGCACCAGCCACTTGGTGCAACATCTGAGGCAGTTGAAAGTGTGTAGGATATATAATTAGACCCTAGCACAATACATGCCCACAAGGGGCTGAACTACAGCTTGTGGACCTTGAGGCTTAAATCTGACATTTCCCAATTTAGTGCTTGCGTGTGAACCTTAACCTTAAGGTAGATTTTGTCTGTTATTGTTGAATACAGGTGAGATTTTCAAAAGCACTTGGCTCTGTCCTGTGTTTGTTGCCAGTAAAGATAACAGGGCTTTATGGATGCCTTTAGTGGGAGCAGAGTTAAGGCCACTGTTGAGTACTTTCAAGTCACAAACCATGATTTATGTTGCAAATTTTCTGAAAAATACAGTGGGTAAAAAATGCTTGAACTCAGTGAAGCTCTTGTCATTCCTAAGGGCTGTTAGCTTTCTCTTTTAAGAACAACCTTGTATCTGAGATGCTAAAATGAGGTATTGGCAGCGTTTATTGTTGTTTGGTAGGGCATAACATGAGTATGCACAATTTCTCTTATTAACCTTGATACAGAAATTCATTGACCCGATTCTGAACATCAGAAAACTTGAGGTAACCTACAGAGGTTTTCATCTGATATGCACCGAGTGGTATTTAAATGACCCAGAGTCAAGTTTTAGTATTATTTATATTACGACAAGCATCAGAGATCAAAACCGTATTGTGTCAGGTTCTTTATCAGACACTGCCATGAAGATCTGGCAGTTTAAGTTGACAAATTGAGTTTTCTTATTCCTGTTTTACACACAGAGGAGGCAGAATCTGGCTGGCAGAGAGCTGAACTTGTTTTGCACTCGCTGAAGAAGAGGAGAGACTTCCTCAAAGTCAGACACAAAAATGTGTAGTAGAGTCATTCCCAGAATCCAGAGCTGTTGGCTCAGAACTGTAATTTTAGCAGCATTAATTCATTCTCTTCTCCTTTGTAGATACAGTCTTTCAGCCTGCATGCTGAGATTTTGCTTTTTTTTTTTCTCCACCCTTTTAAGACTTTTTCTATCCCTTTTACATATGCAGTGTCTTATGTTAGTAGCAAATAACTGTCTTCCTCTGCAAAAGAATTTTTTTCATCATAGCTTTACCCATGGCACCTACCATGTCTCATTTGGACTTTGGAAATCAGAGTGTACTGAAGTCAATGTTACAGTGCATTCCTCCCACCCCCAGTATAATTTTCTACCATACCCTTGGCACAGACTCCCTGACCCTGCACATTTTCTTAGCGGTAAAGAAGAAACATTTTAACTGCTAGAATTTATGGGACCTCAAAGGGAAAACATTATTTCCTTAGAAGCTGCAGAAGCAAATAGAAATATTCCTCACGGTGAGACTTCAAGTGAGCTAGCAATTGAATTGTAATACCTGTCTTGACTCCAAGAAGCTGTCCACTTTCACAAACTAAGGGAGTGCTTTGGAAAACATCTGTCAGATCTCTCTCCCATGGAAACCCACTGGTCTGGCACACTATCTTTTTTCTGTTGTTTCATGGGTTCCGCCTACCGTGGTGATTTGTGATAGCAAAGAGCAATAATAATCTTCTGCTAGCACAGATGCAGCCAGGTACAAACTAAGATGCACATCATGGAAGAATGTTTGCCATGCCGGACAGGGTCTATCACGCTGAATTCTGTTTCGGAGACAACCACATCTAGAGGTGGCTAGACTAGATGAAGATACTGTCCTTTCTGTGAGAGTCTAAAAATAGTCTAAATTTTTGTCTAGTTGTTCTAATTCAACTGACTTTCCAACACCCTTTATTCTCTCTTGGCCACCAAATCTAACTCCTATTTTTAGGTCATCATGTATTTATTCATACTGTAATAATACCTAGTGGCTCTGGTCATTATGATGGTCTCTATTTCCAAAGAAATGAAGATCTAAGTGTAAAGCAAGAGAACATGTTGATGATGAGCACAAACAGTGAAACAGAAAGAAATAGGAAGACAGTAGAAAGGCCACTCTCTTCCTGGGATTTGATAAACCCTAAAGTACGGGGTTATACTTTGAGCACATTATAATACCTAGGATCAAGGAACAGAAATAAATAACATGCTTATCCCCCCAAAAGGGTGACTTTTTGGAAATTGGTGTTTTCTTCAGTGGGACTCTGAAAGGGAGGAAAAGCGCACTTGCAAGTGGAATCCCATCTCCTATTGTATTTGGGAGGGAAGTTCAACCTGCAGCTCAACAAGCCTGGCTGGATGGTGGCACAAAAGAGAGACTCTGCATTGCTTATTGCCTGCACTGGTTCTGGCAACAGGATTCAGAGGGGAATTTGAACAAAGTGATTTCATTATTCCGTCTCTCCTAGTATATCATCTCTTTCTGTTTTATGAGTACTGAACTCTCTACTTTAAATTTGTTTTAAAGCGCATTTCTGTATTGTTTCATTTTTTTATTGTGTTTATTATTGCCCCCCAAAAAATTCTAACAACCCTAATGATATAGTAACAGTCCATATGATGATGAGATTTTAAATTTAGATATAAATTAGTCTTAGGAATAACAAGGTTTCATTCTTATACACAACAGGAATTTATCACTAAGTTTGTAATATTACGCGTTTAATGTGTTCCTAAAAGCAGTGGGGATTTCACGTGGTGTGCACTCACGTAAGCCCATCTTACGTGATGAGTCAACTTCTGGAAGTCTCCGTGACTTAGTAGCTTGAAATCTCACTCCTCTGTCTACCACACTTCAAAATTTGTTCTTACAAGGAACAAGGTTTTTATTGCTGAAAGACTGAGACCAAAGTCCTTGTGCTAGTGCACACCTGTGGGTTTTGTGGGCATCTGTGAGATTGCTGTCTGTTTCTCTGATGGAAAAAAAAAAAATCAGTCCTTTGTTCCAACTTTGCTGATTTAGCAAGGGAGAGAGTAAAAACTTTCGTCCCAGTAAATTTCTATAAGATAAAGAAAACATGAAAATGAGACTTCACCAGAAATTGAATTATGGTGTGCACTATAAAGCTCTATTTAATAGTGAAGTTAATGACTAATGTATTTTCATATTCCATTTCCTCTGAGACTTCAGCTGTTTTTCTAGAGCTGGATGGAGAAGCTATTCCTCAGCTGAATAGGAACAGCATTCATTACCACTGTGGCAGGACGACTCTTGGGAGAAGTTTGTAGGAAATAACTTTCGTCAGCAGATAGAAGGGTTCTGCAGCTCTTGAGCTGTTCCATTTCTGCAGATCGGTCCATTGAAGGACCTGGATCATCCCACTCTTTGCTGAGTACCTCTTCGTCTGCATGAGCTGTTGCAATCATTGGGACTATTTTGTTAAAGTGAACAAGATACGATCTGCCATATCTATAGAAATCAGTATAAATACTCCAGTTACAACCTTCTCCAAATCAGAATGTAAAACACTTATAACCACACCATTTAAACAAACAAACCAACCAACCCAGTTTTTAATTCTGGGAAATGGGATCACTATTTATAAATAACAAGAGAATGTAGAGTAACCAGTAATTGCACATCAGGCTTCCTGAAATGTTAGGATTATTTTAAGAGTACCTACAAGGCAAGTCATATTTGGAGCTGCTAAACTCTACTACTTGAAACGCTGTTATCCTTTTAGTTATATTGATTTCTTTTATGACTTTTGGTTTCCTTCCCAGGAACTTACAATGCTTGCTAAAGCTTATGTTATTTATCTTCCATGAACTCTTGCAGATCTATGATATTTCAGCAAAATTCTGTTTCTTAGCAATCTTCTCTAGATGAAATATTTTTTTTCCAGAATTTAGCCACAGGATAGATTATTTTTCATCTGATATCCAAATTATTCAAAGACATGATGTCTGAGAAACACTATGAGCAATAAAAGGGAAGGATTCTGGAATTCTGGGGTGCAAAGCTAGTCAAAATCAGTATTTTTTTTAGTACCTCTCTGAATCTGTGCTGAAGCACAGCTGTGATTTAATATTATTCCATGCTTTCACCCTTCCTTGCACCTCTCTGGAGCTAAGGATGCCAGTCATACCAATGTGGGAAAATGTCTGCAATCTACTTACAAATGTCTACTAGCAAACAATTCTGGGTTCAGTTTTGCTGAGAGTATGCCTAAATTATAGGAGCTATTCAATAAGTCTTAAATGACACATTTACTAATCCTGCATCTACTACTGTCTGGTCTGTTGGTAACTCTGTTGCCTTCATGTGATTTTCTCCTCAAACACCTTTCTGATGCTGAATTTGGGTGAGACACCCTCTCTGTGTCCGCTGGGGCAATGTCTGCTCTTGAGAAAAAGAAAATAAACTGTTGGTTTTGAGAATTTGCATGTTTGCAATTAATGTACATATCCTCTATTGGCAAATGCGCAGGAATGAGCGCCTTGGAAGCATTTTCTCATGTGTACACGTTACGAGCCTTTCCGTGTGTAGTTCTAAGAAAATACTTTTTAGTGTACTTCTTTTAGCTTAGATACATCAAAGACATTATTGATGTCTCTTGATAAGCAGACTTCTAGTTATGCTTAGTGGCTGCCTTTTATTATAAGGATATGTCCATGGTTTTGGTTCTCAACCCAGGGTAGGATATTTTGCAACATTTTGTGTGTATGACATGAATAGTTCACTGCATTTCAATGTGCTATTTCTGTCTGTTCAATTTTATTACTAAAAATAGAAAATGTGTGGTATTTAATATTTTTATTTGATATTTGTAAATAGAAAATGGCTGCTCAGCACTGCATGTACCTTGATAAATATTTTTGGTGTAACATTATTGCACAGGAGAAGACACTGTTACATAAATAGGATGTCGGAAGTTCCTGTAGGAATAGTCTTGCAGTGACTTGGGCATGTTCTTTGAAGTGCTGTGTTGGAAGAAACACACTGTTTCTGATAAAGATATTCTATTTGAAATGGTATGAAACAATCATTACTCACTTCAACCCCTTTGGCCAATGAACCTGAAAACATCCTCATGCATTAAACTTGCATTCTCCCTAACATCTCTACCGTACCAAGGCAAGGAGAACATTGAGAAATTTCATTTCTGGTTACAAGCAGGGATATCATTAGTCATCAGAGTCATCATTAAATTATACGAGTTGTTTAATGGACCTACAGTATATTTAAATTGCCTAAAAATCAATTACCTTTTTTTTTTTCTACATAGGGAGTTACAGCAGAGGGCCCACAAACACACATAAATAAAAATTTATGTGAGACGGTTCTAGTAGGAACTAGACTGCAGACTGAATTGCTGTGATAATTGCTAATTGTATAAAGCCTTTCTTATTTCTAAGAGCTGGAACTTGGTCCAATTGAAAGATGGTGTTTATGTCAGACGTGTTTATACTTTGACCTTAAGTCAAAGCTTGAAGTTAGGCCAAAACGACATTGCATGTAAGCAGTCATTACCTCACAGTCATTCATTGTGCCTGCAAATGACTTCAGATATGATTGTGTTTTTTCCTAGAATTAGGAATGGCATTCAGTGATTTAAACATAAATTCCTAGTGCCATTTTCATGCCTTTAGTTGTCCAAGACACTTGCATGGGGTAGACATCTGCCATACGTAGAGAACTTAAGACCTGCATCTTTTTGGAGTGGCAGAGGGAAGCCAAGCAGGATACCCCATGGTATCTGAAATAGTACGTGACATCTGTGATTAGGGAATGGAATCCTACGCTATCCTTTTAGTAATATTCATTTTTGTAGTGACCTTTCATTTCTTGCTGGTGTCCTGCAATGCTCTCTAACTGCTGATGTTATTTGCCTTCCATACAGTCCTGCACAGTACTTCAGCAGCATTTAGTTTCTTAGGATACTATTTCAGCTAATAATCTTTTTAAAGATCTTACATGAGTTGTCTTTCCCGTCATGTGTTTTATATCCCATAAGTATAGTTTCATATTAGGTTCTGTATACCTCATCTCAGATAAAAATTTATGTATTTATGAATGACAAACAAATGTTTTGTTTTTTTTTTTCAAAGTATATGTGGTTATTTTTTCAACTTCTGTTGAAATGAAAGAAAGCTGCTTGCCATTTACAGACTATTTCTTGTCTACCTGAAAGAATTACAACTAGGATTACCTTCTGTATTCAAGTTTCTAGCATGCAAAAGTGATTGCATCTTCTATTTTTATCATAAGGTAAACATTGCATATATGAACCACAGCATCTGAGATCTATTGGTTGAAGAGAATGTGGGCAGAATAGACTAAATGATTATGAACCAAGTTAAAAATACATGCTGTTTATGCAGTCCTCTAGAAAGCAGAATTTTTGCATTTTGCAAGAATGATAGGACAAGTAGTTTTGTATGGCTCAGCAAAGGACAGCAGTAATTGCCAAAAGATTATGTACCTGCTTGCTGTAATTCATATAGAAGTAATGTCTCAGTTGCTTACATTGAAACTAGATGTAAGACAACATGCAAACGGAGAGGACCATAAAAATAATTCTAGTGTAATTTCAAAGCCCAAAATTACAGAACTCCTTTTTATTCAGGAATACAGCAGGAAATACAAAAAGTGGTAGTGGGTGCTGAGGAATGAGAAAAAGTATACCAGAGTCATTCATATAGACAGCTTGGAATATGACAAAAAAATGGACTAAAGTTATTTGTGAGATTAATTCATGCCTAAAACGATACATTCTGGAAACAAAATCTTTGCATATTGATACCAAAAGCTTTTAATTGAAAAACACCTCTAGGCTTGATTCGGAAGGATACATACAACCATGCTCTTTGTCCGTGCCTTCACCTTTCTGTCCATCTCTGCCAATAACTGTGGAATCCAGCAGCTGATTTCAGCCGAATGTGACAGAGTGGGCAGTGATCTCAAAAGTATTAAGTCCAAATGTGAAAATTAGTGGCTGTGTAGGGATAAAGAAACTCAGATTAATGCCTCCACGGCGAAAAAGGATGGAGGATGAACCTGACAGTTGCATGGTCTGGCTGTCCTGCCAGCTGGCAGATCAGCACATGGAGTAGTTTCCTTTTCCATGGCCAATTTTCTGGCTTGGGCGGTAACTCTGTCCCAGATCACAGCTGTAAAGTTCCCTGACCCTTTTTGTGTGGATTGGAAGAGATTTGATACTCCCTTCTCAGCAACAGTAACTTTCAGGGGAACTAGATAACCAGAGTTCATAAACTACGTAGGCAAATGTTGAGTTAATGTTTAAAAAGTGTCTAGAAGGTGAAGTTTGAGGTTCTGAGCAAAAAAAAAAGCAGCGGAAGTTGTTCGGTTTGGCTGCAATCCTCAGGATTCCTGTAGGTTTTAGCTCTTGTCCCACAAGTTTTCCTCAAGCAAAGAAATTCGGATTTCATAGTGCTTAGTGACAAGAGTATTGCAGCTTGGGAAGTGGGCTCTAAATCCTGGGTGGCCATATTTCCCAAGGGAGTAGCATATGTCTCCCCAAATGAAGTGTGAAGCCGATAGCTTTTCTGTCTGAGATACATCAGAGAGAAAACTCATGGAGTAAGAACTCAACAGCTATGTAAATCTCCGCCCGAAAGAATGGGATTTGCTCGAAGGACTCCAGGCAGACTAATGGCTCCCAGCTGGAATTGCACGTATGTGCGGTTTTTTGTATGTTGGATAATCTTATATTAGCAGAAGTAATGGGTTTCTTTCCTGTGAAGGTCTGAATAGGGAAACAGGTTTAGAGCTTGTGTTATGGTTTGAGAAAGCCCACAACAATCTATTGTTGTTCAGACAATTATTCTATCAGCTGATGACCCCTCCTCACCCGGGAAGGGCAATCGGGAAAAAACAAGGAAACCCAGGGGTTGAAATATAAACAGATTTAATAGAATAAGACTAGATAATTAACATTAATAACACTAAAGAACCAATATTGATCCCGATAATGATATAAAATATACAAGGATTATACTCAGCCAATTCCATCAGTAGGAAGCCATTCACTCCCAGCAGTGGACAGCAAATGTTGGACACTGCAAACGCTGCGGCTTTGGGAGGGAAGGAAGGCCTCAGCGGCCCGGCACTGGGGCACGAAGTTCTCTGGATTGCAGCCATTAAGGGAGAGAGAGAACTTCGCAGCAAACTTTTTAATTTATGTTGAAAGTTACGTTCATGGTATGAAATAATCCTGTTGGCCAGCTTGGGTCAAGTGCCCGGGTCTTGCTCCTCCTCATCCCTGCACCTGGTGAGCTCGAAAAACACTGAGGCCTTGAAACCCACACACCATAGCTGACTAGAAAGTAAATATTTTCACAAATTCAGACACTGAAGTCTTCTAAAAGTGCAGTTTTCCCAAGCATTAAAAGAGAAATTAGTCCTGTGTCTCTCAAACCAGGACAGCTTGACAAATCAAGAATCCCCAAACAGAATATAGCCACTTGAGATTTACTGCTGTAATGTTTAGCTTTCCTTAATTTCCATAATTTTCTTTCTTTCTCCTCCATCAATCTGCTCATCTCCTCACGCTCTTGTAACAGAGAGGCACTGGCTTTCTGAAGCTGTTTTTTTTTCCCTCATCATAAAATCTTCAACATTCTTTGATTCAGCTCCTTTTTTTTTTTTGTCCTAAATAAATTGCAACCTTTTGTTTGTGGTGGTTTTTTTCGTCTTAATGCATGAAGTCAGCTTTGCATATGTCATCCAGACAATCAAATTACAACCTGTGCCTAAAGTTTTCAGCCAAAACAACGATGACTAACATTGGCCTTCAAGTGAGTGTGCAGAAGTCACTGTGTCATTCCCTTTGCTCCTGAAAATTCAGGATTTGACCAGTGCCCAGAGCCGGCAAGTCAATAATCACGCGTTGGGAGGGTTCATGGCCCCAGACCTTTTTCCTGTAGCTGGCTGCTCTCAGACTGGATGTTTGTGCCCACGCAGCCCTGTGTGGTCTTCACTAGGTGTCTGCATAGAGGAAAATGTACCTTTGAGCAAAAACTGTTGCAAATGGCCCTAATCCTCCTCTGTGATTCATGTATACCCACAGGATATACTCATGGAGGCAAGGCTGCCAAACTGGCTTTTGAAGTCATATGCAGTTCAGGGGAGGATCTGTATTTCTGTTGATTTCTGTAAAGCATCCAGGATACTCCCATCCTATATTAATATGCGTATTGAAATACCACCTGAAGGACAGGAACAATTTAAGCTGTATTGTGCTGGGCATAAATGAGAATAGCAGTAAGCAACAGTCATGGCCCCCAAAGGGCTGATGTCTGAAAGACAGCGTGGACCGTGCAGAAGAGATGGGCAGAAGAGGAGGTACTGAGGGGAAGGAGGAGCAAGTAACTACTAAAGAGATATATGCAAACACAATAAAGACTAATATCAGGTGTGGAATAACTCCAATTAAAGGTAGAATTTATTCAATAACAAATATTGTTGTCTTGATGAGCTGCTATCTCCAAGAAGCTAAGCGTGGTAGAGTGAGGATATATGTTTTCATATACATTATTGTGATTCCGTATGCGTGGCAATGCTTCCGATTTCTTCCATATGAAGTTGAGACAAGGAACTTAGAGCTACTTCAGAGCCAGATAAAAGCGCCACCAGGAAGCTTAATTTTTCAAGATGTGTTAAGAATATGCATGATTTAAATTGTAGACCTAGGCATTTATTAAATGCTGAGCTGCTCTATGCCCCCTTTTTCACCCATATCTTTTTCACTTATTTCCATTTCTAGTTACATAAACATATTAATTATGTATCTGTAATGAATAAAGTATGTTGTTATTGCAGTTGCTACTTTCTCAAGCCTTTATATTACTGGTTGTGTCACATTTACAGGCAAATCCTGCACACCTGACTCATGCAAGTAGATCCATTAAGTTTAGAGGAGGTATTTTGAATTAAAAACTGTTCCTATAACAATGATATATCAAACAATGGCATTCAGCTGAGAATTTGTCTGTCAATATTCACTCAATTTTAGAAGTACCCATGAAAACACATTTTGTTTTCTCTGACTCTCCTCCCTGTATGAAGTGCTGAAGAGAGAATCATAAAATTCTCAGTAGTGGGGCTTTAAATCCTTCATCACTATTGGGATATCACAGTCTGCATTCGTCTGTGCAAGGTTTCTCTGCTGTCTGCAACCCAAGGGAAACAATCCACTGCAGGAAAACCAAACCTTATTTTAAACGCTCATGTGAACTCAGCATCAAAGACCATTTATTTTATGCATAGATAGATCTATACTTGCATTTTCTGTTTGGTTTTTTTTAAAAAAGTTTGAAGCGTCAAGAATTCTAGGTTTTGATTTCTTATTTTGAAGGGCTATAGAAAGTTAATTGTGCTGTCTCTTATTTTATGAAGATGGAGTCCAGGCTATTGGATCTATCCCAAAATCTTCCTTTACTGAAAATTGTAGGTAGTCATTGAAAGACATTATAATAGCTGTATAAAGCACAATATTTTCATGGGCTGTCTATTTATCATAGCCACCATGCAACAGAAGGATCTGTCTCAAGTGGAGGATGAGAAAGGATTATGGAAGGGAAGCAACCATTTTAAGTCTTTGTTTTTCAGAAAGAAGCATAACTAAAGCGTGGAAGTAAAATAAAATGCCTTGGTGTGGGAAAGGATTCAGGTTCATGCGTCTGCCTGTGTGTGTATGCACATGTGCATGTATATACATACACGTATATGTTTTGCATGTAGCATTATAGAAATATTAGCTCTAGTTTCCTATGTATTGCACACAAGGGTTTTTTTTCTGCATAGAGAATTTTAAGTCTTGCTGATGTTGGGATTATTATTTAAACTTGTGTTGGGTACTTTGCTGTATGTTTGGGACATCTATTTTAAATGCTCTACTGCCTATTTGCTGCTTGTTTAATAGGTTTGTCCAGGTGTAAGGCCCCTTTACAAGCTGTATTTTGATTCAAGAGGGAAGCTCTTACTATGGTAGCCTGTGTTTCTTTCACCGAGGCAGCAGGTGTTGGCCTCAGGGCACTCATTGAGCTGGCAGTAGCGGACGGGTTGTGATTAGGTGTGTGTGAGAATGATATTTTGC
>VZSZ01000221.1:327141-586286 GCA_013398815.1 Ibidorhyncha struthersii
TTTTTTTTTTTTTCTCTCAGTTTTAACTGATGGCATTTTATTCTTCCCTTCTGCAAAATAGTTATGACTATCCTATGTCATGTCTTAGTAAATCTATTTTTTGGTGTCACTATCAGTTGCTGAATTATCTCTTGATCAAGCAAATCAGTGTTATGAAGGATGAATTTTTATCCTAGTTTACCAAAAGCAAACAAGGGGACAGCTCATAACCTTAAATGACAGTACTGTTAACCTTAATACACAAACACCAATACACACAACCTCCCTTGCCAGAAAGCAGATTAATAAGGACACATCTCTGACCTGAGATTAGTCCTTAACTTTCATCATAAAATCAGAACTGAAATGATGGAAATGGCATAAGAACCTAAATATACTTAAATGTTCCTTTGGTGAGCCTGCAGTATCTACTTTTTTTGAAGTAAATAATGTTACTGAATTATTTGAAATATTCACTCAATTTGGGAGTTTTAAGCTAGTCCATATAGGGCCAGGATTTCTGCTTATCTAATCCTGCCTGCTCTCTAAGGCATAGCTCTTTATCCTGAAAAGTGCTGTTATCAAAGAGTTATACTTGTTCTGGGTTTCTCATAGTTATCTGTAGAGGACATATGCATCTCTCTGAGGTTAAAAGTGTCAGTGACACTTGGAAATAGGGTACCCACTCAGCCAGAGCATCGTTCTGATCCTCAATATAGAATCCAAGGTTCTCTTTGTTGTTTTGTGCAGTTTGATTTTACTTGACTGGAGTTTGAAAGTACTAGGGGAATTTTGTCAGTGTCCTATTTCAAGGAAATCTTATTAATCACTTTCAGTCATGCTGCATAGTTTCCTGCTGTGTATTGTTGCTGAAGAAGGAAATTCCAGCCTGATATTTTCATTAATGATTGCAGAAAGTTGGACTGGCACTACTTACAAATGTTGAACCAAGAGGGGTTGTATGAAGACTTTTCATAACGTGAACTACATCGTAAAAGAAAAGTTGTACCATGGTCATGTTCTGTCTCCATTAGAGATCATACTACATGAAAGCAACAGCTAAAGCAGCTACCTGCAGAGAATAGTAGCCATAAGAAGGCACCGTAGGTATTTCTAGCTGTCTCTTAATACATTGGAAACTTGCAAAAATATAGGGAGTCAAGCATGCAATGTGTTCTTATAAAAGTGTTTTTTTTTTAATGCAGATTAACAAATGATAACCAAGGTACACCAGCACCATGTGAACATCTGCTTCTGTGAATGTTCTGTGCGTTTCCGTAGACCAGTATCCTTGACCTTTCCTTTCTTGTTCAAGGGTTACATACTTATATATATAAAAAAAAAGAATTCCATACCTTCTTGTGAAGAATTGCATAAGAAAATAAAGTTTAGGCTAAAAATTGAATTTTCCTTTGTTGTTGGTATTTTTCTCTGTTTTATTTGTGTTCTTGTTGCCCATGTGGGAATCTCTGTTACTATTTTGGGGGCTGTTTTGTGAGCTGCCTGCTGGTGACAGGTGGACCAATAGTGGCCTAAAGACTGTTTGGTGATGGTACACTGCCAGGCACCATAGTTTGGGAATCCATGGGCCAAGCTATTACCCGATGAGTCATACCTCATGACATGCTTGTTCCTCTAAAGTCAGAGGATGAGACCCCTCAAAATCTTACAAAAATGTAGTTCAAAATTAGATGCCTGCAGTTACTTAGGACAACTAACTTGCTCTTCTACTCAACCAGTTAACATGAAGGGTCAGGATTTTGCTTCTACTTAGAGGTAGTTATGTATTTGCAGACTCCTGATTCATTGCTCGTATTGATACATGACATGAGTTGGTTGCTGAAATGTATTTCAAATCCCATTATATTTGCGGAATATTCTAAGTATAGAGCTTAATGCAGTGATTCGTAGTGATTCAGAATAGATGCAGGTGACTCAGAATCAGGGAGAAGTGACTAAATTGTTTTGACTGCTCCTGAAGGCATTTCTGTCATAAGGAGATACTGGGAAAGGATACGAATATTGCATCAGAAGGGTACAAATTAAGTCAGAGAAAGAAAATGGAGTGTGCCAATGGAGAGTATTGATGCTCTGGACTGGATGGAAGATAAGAACCCTTTAGAACATATAAAAAACAGTGTTGCCATACTCCAACATTCCATTTGGAGAAATGTAAACTACAGCCTCAGAGATTTTAGAGAACAAAGAATTTAGAGAGCAGTAGTTATGGAGGAATATTGAAAGGGAAAAGAATTAAAAGTTTCTCTGTGAAGACAGATATAACTCATTTGATACACATGCTTGCTGATTTTAAAGTTCATATAGTACGTATGAAGAACTGTTTGATGTAAATTAGGTTCTGTATCCTTGCTTAGCATTTGAAGTATTGTGTAAACTGCAGTGATACTTTTAAATACTTTATCATACATAAGTACTGAAAGTTGTCTCATTTTTTTATTTCCTTTTGATAAATGATTTTCTTAGCTTGTTGAAGCAGGACTTTTTTATTGAATTCTGGTGGAAGCCTCCATGAATGATGTATAAGGTCTCACTTAATTGGTCTTTTGGTCTTTCCATTGTCTGCAGAACTCCCTTCACTTCCTGACTGAGTTTAATGAACTTGCTGTCTGTAGGGAACATTGATATTAAAGCTGTGGTAGTCCTCAAAGGCTCCAGGCAGGACTGGTTCAAGGTGCTGTGCAAACACATAGATGTGATCATGAGCACCAGTTTCATTTTGCCAGACTCCTTGC
Source organism: Ibidorhyncha struthersii (assembly GCA_013398815.1). NCBI lineage: Eukaryota > Metazoa > Chordata > Aves > Charadriiformes > Charadriidae > Ibidorhyncha > Ibidorhyncha struthersii. The sequence continues at coordinate 329,874 of VZSZ01000221.1, forward strand.
TGGAGTTTCACACGTGCAGCAACTTTAGCTAAAAAATGTTTCCTTTGAAACCACATTATGTTAGTGTAATTACTGCTCTGCAGTGACGAGGGCAATCCATTGAACCCCGTAGAGTAGATTCAAGGGGCTGAATAGCTGGGACCATTAAAAACATCATGAAAGCTCTGTCCATGTCCTCAAATGTACAGGAATAAGGGCAACAGGTCCTTCTGCATTGGCCTCAACAGCTCAGCTTTCTAGAGTGGGGGTGGTAGGTTTAGCTTTTCTGCATCACCTGGTTCACTCATATTACTGCATGGATCACCATGTTGTGTGATGAAGGGACAGGAAAAATATCCTAATATTGAGCAGATATTAAGGTCTTGCTAGAGCTCTCATTCTTCAGTTTAATAAAAGAGTAGTGTGGAATAAGAAAGTGCTGGAAAGGAAAAGTCATTCCTCTACACACATCTACTTTAATGAGAGAAGAGGAATTTTACACATTAGTGGACACAGAGCTGTGTCCAGGACGCTCATCCTGGGCTCACACCAACTGGGCTTATCTGACCTAGCCTTGTGGGACCTCACCGCCTCATGTGGTAACACGGTGCTGGGACACTCACAGACCTCACAGTCAGATGGTTATTGCAGAGGCCAGTGTGGACCTGGACAACTGCTCTCGTGCCAGGCAGTGATGATGATATTCTTTCTTTAGTTCTCTAGACATATGTTCTGTAAACAAAAGAGCTTGCAGGCTCTAATTAGGAAAACACAAAGATTAAATTTATGTGCACATGGATTTAATTTTCATAAATTTAAATTAATTTTTTATTTTTTTAAATTAATTAGTTTTCATAGAATTTTTTCTATTAGGATATCTGACTACTACAGACATTGTGATCACCTCTGCAACACAGTTGCAGAAAGAGAAGTACTCTTCCAAGATTCATGTATGAAAATTGGACTGTCAGTGTTCCTATTCCTATTTCCAATTTTATCACTGATTATTAGAGTAGCCTTGGTAAAATCACTTATTCACCCTGGACCTTCTTTCACTTTTTTACTCTAAAAGAACTCTGTAGAGTAGCTTTTAGTCCACAGGGGTAATGTAGGTTAAGCTTTGCTGATTATTGTAAAGTGTTTTGAAATTACTAGATGAAAACAGGTTATCAGTGCAGGGTAGTGTTAAATTATTTCACTACCAAATGACTCATCCTGATAAGTTAAAAATAGGGTGCTGACGGGTTTGGTCTTTCAATTGTGTCGTGACTCTAGGATTATATTATTGCAGTTGCATGGTCAACTCAAAGGCCACATTGCCCTCGTCTAAGATTTGATAAGCATCCTCCCTGCTCCGATGGTCTGCAGGCATTTGAGTTGTTTGTGTCTGGGGCAAATGTTCGCAAGAGACTTTCCACTTGAGCAGGGGGAATTGATATGATGAAAAAGAGGTTTCCACCCTGTTGTGAGGGAGACCCTACAATTCCTCAAACTCTGGTCTTACACACTCAGAAATGAGTTTTGTGATTTTTGTAACTGTGGCTGGAAGCTTTGCAGAGAGCACACCGTACGCTTGTTTCTGCTTTCCTGCCTCAAGTGAGTTTGATGATATACTCCCTGTTATTCACCTCTTGATCAGATTTATTTCCTCATTCAGGCTAAACAGTTTCAGTGTGCTCCACAGTCAGATACGTTGAACAGTCAGGGTAAATTTATGTCCACTTCTTCATTTTTGATTCATATACTTCTGGTTGTTTCTTGGCTTTGTTTTGTTGAGGTAGGTGATGAGAGGGCAATGGGAAAACAAAAGAGGAAAATGTCTGTGTAATTTCCCAAAGTGATTTCTGTCGGGTGTTTTTTCTCTTGTCTGAGGTCAGACTATGACATTTAAGCCTTTTTGGTGTAGAGTGGAATATTAAAACCTATCAGTGAGTGTTTTCTCACTTGACACAAGCACAGATTTATCACAAGTTGCATGGGAGGAGAGATCAGTTCGGCATTGGCCTGCCCCTGTCTGCTCCATTTGACTATGACGCTGAGTCCCCAGATTCACACAGTCTTGGTGTCACCCACATCCTAGAGTTTTCCATGCCTATGAAGACTTAAAGGCAGGAAAAAAAGAAGTGTTGGGATCTGAATGAAATCAAGCCTGTGTGAAAGTGGGCCAGTGGTGCTCCACAGAGGGATCTTCCCTTTTACAGAAATTTCTTACCTGTGAGTTTTGCTCGGGGCCCCCCTTTTCCTTTGCACAGAGGCAGTGTGTTTATTGATGCTTTCTGTCTTTCAGCTTCTGTCTTTTATTTGATAGACCCTTTCTCATCTCCGAATAGGTGAGGGATACCCAAAATACTGTTTTCAAATGTCCTGCTCCCAGGTAGTGGGATGTTTAGAGTTAAGCCCTGATGCCTTCTGAGGTGCTGCAGCCCAGGAGCCTCCCATGAGCTTTGTGTTTGACCTTTACAGCTCATTTTCTGAACAGGTTTTCAGAAGATGTGATTTTCTATACTTCCTGGTTTCAGTAGCAGCTCTGATTGCTGACTATTCGTTATGAGGCCTAAAAAACCCGTTTCCTTTACTCTCCATTTTCACATTCCTGAATGGTGACAGGTCAGGAGGTGTTTTGGTTCTGTACAGAATAACATCTGTAATGTGAGCTCAATTATTTGATGCGGTAGGGCATGAAGTAAGATGGGGACTTCATACATCTTTGTAAAGTGGTGTGGGAGGGGATGGAAACTGGAGGCTCTATTGATTTGAAAGTGAGCTTTGGTGAATCAGGTTGGTTCAGCCAGGGAAGACTAGACCTTCGAGCAGTGAGTCTCCTGTATGAGACTTCTGATGAGCCACAGCACATGGATTGCAACAGGAGAGAGAAAAGCAAACCAGAATGACGGACTTGGCTAAGTAGGAAACAAGGCAAAAGCATCTTGGCATGCTGCAACCTGGTTCCATGTCAAGAGTTGCAGTCTTCTCAAGGTCTTACCTTGCATTTTTGTAAAGCAATTGTATTTTGAGCTTTGTATGATCTTTCCCAGAGCCAGATTTGGCCATAAATCTCCAGGCCTGCTTCATTTTTCCAATGTCTCTATAAGATCCCCAGCCTGCCCTGGAGGCAGTTCCCAGGCAATATCCCCAGGCTTGCCTGGGACACATCCTTTTTTCAGTGGTGTGAGATGCTTTGGGTGTACGGGGTCGCTTGACTGGAAGGACTGTGATACTAAGATTCAGCTGGAGAGCCCACCAGCTAGCTGGGTTCCTCTGAACATGTGGCAGATCCTATCCTCACAGTGCAGTATAACTCATCAACAGCTGAAGGACTCACCAGCAGCTGTATCTGGCACTGGGGAAGGAGTGTGTGAGAGGCCACAGAACTGCATAAATCTAACCGCAGAAGCATGGGAGTGGGATACAAAAGTGTGGTCTCATGCTGAATGTACTGAACTTCACAGGTCTGATAACCCTTTTAACTACAGCTGGATAATGGTTGGGTAGAACATCTTGCAGCTTTACGGGAGTTTTATATGGCTTACTGGAGATCTTGTATGCCTCTCTGGAGACCCAACAGGTATCTCATGCAAAAGCATTTTCCTAAGACAAGTAAGAGGTGTGTGGTGAACTAAAAACATGTTTGCATAACCTTGATATGTCTATGTAAGAATTAGCTTTTACATCTGGCAAATATAATACTGTGTAAACTTTCTGTGACCAAAAGATGACATTAACAGAAAATGAATTGTAATTAATCTTAGTTGACTGCTAATTACCTGTAAAATCTGATTAAAGGGAAAACTAAATTTGCCTGCAGTAATTAGTGTTTCGATATGAAGTCTATGTCCATGTAAATATGTCTAGTTCTCTGTGCTCATTTATTACCACTGATATTTATGAGCTTTTTTTTCCTTTCTGCAAAGGTTACAGAGAATGAAGGACAAAATTAGAATAATGAATCTTTGTTTATTAACACAGCAACAGAACAAATATTGTATAGACATTTTATAGACTGCAACATTATGATATTGTCAGAGAAACATAGTGTTTCAAACATATTAGCATAGAAATAGGTTGGTTTCCTATTACTTCAAATAGTTCTGCTTGCACTGGTTTGTCATTCAGCTGTCAGTAGAAAAGCAACAAACATTCAGTGTGAATTGACCTCCAAGAAAGGACTGGTGATTCTGCTATTCATTGACAAATGGATTTTGATATATTCACATAATGAAATCCCCAGAGCAAATGGACTTTAATAGCTGATGGGGTTTCGTAAAGCAACATAAAATCACAGCTGGACATCCAGAGTGAATTTTTAGTAGGGATAGAAGGCAAGTATATACCCGCTTACTAATGTGATTGAAAGGAGTAGCACATGTAATTCTCCAGTCTGACAGGTAGTAAGTCTTTTCTCTATCTTTTTAGCACAAATTCATTAACTACCTTGTCCTACATCAAATTGTCTTAAGAATTTTCCTATACCAGGGAAACTCTGCAGGTATCATGTTCAACAGCTGAAAGAGCAATCTATGAAGTGTTCTTCACAGAAAACTCACAAACCTACGCTCTTTCCACTACACAACAAGGTGTTATTCAAACACACCCTGTATGCTCATGATGTAGTCCTCAAACCAGGACGTGTAGTTAGACATGACTGCATCTGCACTGAGGGGAAAATGCACGTAGCCCATCTCAGCCACCGAAGTACAACTTTCACGCAGGAGGACAGGTTTTTATGGAAATAATTACATCTTTGAATAAACTACCTGAACAGCACACTTAAGCACATTACTAAAAAATGTCTAGGAGCTTTATGCTACTGCCCCATGTGGGATACAGAAAATCACTTCATGATTACCTCCTGCACTGGAAAAATAACATATGCTGATCCTCTCCCTTATATCCTTTAAACAGCTCTCCCAAACTTCACCAAACTGATTATCAGAAGCTTTATAGAATCAGGCTGTGTGAGAACAACAAATACAAAAGCTGCCAAAATATCTCCAAAGCCACCACAAAAAAAAATTGTTTATGACAACCAAATCACCAGTGAGCTCTATGGAAGCCTAAGAGCTTCTTCTATACTTTCTCTTACGTACCAAATACCCTCCTGGAGTTATGTGAGTGAAAGAAACAGTGACTTTGCACCAAAATACTTTTGTGCTGGTAATTGGAAAAGGACAGAAAAGACAGTACTCGGAGAAGAACATTTCTTTCAAACAACTACTTTATCTCTGACTTGCTGAGCCTGGTTCTCAAGGGAGATGCACAAAATACCTTTGAGGGAGGCGATTTGGGATAAAATGCATAACTTTGCTGGATATTAGAAATACAGGCACAACAGATTCATTTTTTCTTAGAATTACATTTTTTTTCTAAGCCTTCCTTCTAGATAAACCCTTTCTGTTCCACCTTCTGTCCAACCGATAAGGAAATGAGCCTTATCACCTCTCCCCTTCGTTACCCTTCATGATGCTCTTCTCTCAAGTTGTTTAGCTGATTAACATAACTAAAGGAAGCTTAGAACAGCGTGTCCCAGTGTGTACTGAGATTGAAGTTTGCTGCCTCTGTTTCAGCCAAAACTTTATCAATTGTTCTATAAAAGAGATCCAGATCTTCAAATCTTGCCAGTCTTATACAGCTAAAACATGGTATTTAAATGTTTACTACAAGACTACAGGTAGGTCTGTCCTGAAATTGCTCTACCATGAGAACAAGGGAGCAAAAGTTGAGGTAGGCTTCGTCATTCAAGTAGAAACTGGGAGGATATCAGAGCAACATCCTGGATGTGATCCCCTCTGTCTGTTTCTCCTTGGAGTGAGGGTGAATGGATGTTCTCCTCATAGATATGTACCATCACATTCTGCTTATGCAAAGTCAAATAAGAAAACTGTAAAAGTTTTCAGCAAGATGTACAAAGAAATGCAGTCTGAATTAGGCCCTTAACACTGCCTTAATGTGCCCAAAGGTTATAGTATTAATAGTTAACTACTAAATAATCTCATCACAGCATCTGTGTATGCCTCTTTGAAAATTTGTACTGCCACATAAATCAAGGTGGAACAGAATTTGTTCCTGTACAGAGAAATTGATATTTGGGTCCAGAGGAGGGCCACAATGATGATCAGAGGGCTGGAGCACCTCTCCTATGAGGAAAGGCTGAGAGAGTTGGGGTTGTTCAGCCTGGAGAAGAGCAGGCTCCGGGGAGACCTTATTGCGGCCTTCCAGTACCTAAAGGGGGCCTACAGGAGAGGTGGGGAGGGACTTTTTAAAAGGGCGTGTAGTGATAGGACAAGGGGGAATGGCTTCAAACTGGAAGAAGGTAGATTTAGATTAGATATTAGGAAGAAATTTTTCACTTTAAGGGTGGTAAGGCACTGGAACAGGTCACCCAGAGAAGCTGTGGATGCCTCATCCCTGGAGGTGTTTAAGGCCAGGCTGGATGGAGCTTTGAGCAACTTGGTCTAGTAGGAGGTGTCTGCCCAGGGCAGGGGGGTTGGAACTCGATGATCATCAAGGTCCCTTTCAACCTAAACCATTCTATGCTTCTGTGATAAAAAATTTATGTAATTTAGACTTGCTGATATCCTTGATTATTTCTATGCAATCTCATAATTTCTAAGGTCTAGCCATTTGTTACAGAGAGCGAAGTTTATTCAGAAATACAAACAGACAGTATATACAAAAAAAAAAAAAAAAAACAGCAAAAATAGTTTGGTAATTTCTGTGGCCTGTTTTAATATATATTTCACTCTTCCAAGTCTGACTGAACTACCCTCAGTGACCAGAGTCTCACCTGATGGCTATTCAGTGGTTTGTGTAGTTCTTTTCTGGGCCAATGTCCTCAAGAAAATGTCACATGACTCTGAAACAACTATGCTGTTTGTCACCCTGGAAACTGTTTCAGCAGAGGTGTCAGAGATCATGACAATGAAGCCTGAGCTGCACAGTTAGTCTTTAAGTGGACACCTCCGTGTTCAGAGATTAATTAAAATCCCAAGTAGGTATGTGAAAGTGTGTATATAGCTAAGTAGAAGATTTCGGTCCTTGTTGTTTTCTGTCCATTAACATTAATCTAGCCAAAAAGAAGAGATACTATCTTACATACTAATGACTTGACTAGTTGATTCTGTAATAAAAATGACACTGAATTTGAAAATGGTCAGATTGTGCATCTGTGAGACTGTGTTATTCTATTCCTGTCACCTTTGTTCTTTCTTCCTTTCTTTTCCATATTCAGTCATTTCGTACAGTTCAAATAAAACCCTACTTGTCTTTAAGCTGGGGTCATACATCAATTGCAGTGCCTGAAACTGTGAAGGCAGTTTTGACTAGAGCCTTTTGCAATAGAAATAACAATGTGGTGGAAACCTGTCTGATATGTACAAACCATTAAAAGGGCACAGTAACGGAACCTTTGAGACAGATTTTCAGGCTACAGTATTTGTTCTTATTTTGGGATGAGAAGGCATCTCTCATTCATTTTATTGTGAGGAGCAGGAGATGAGCTCAACATCCTTTAAAGAAATGTTTTGATTTTTTTTTTTTCCCAGCTGCATTTCTCTGCAGCAGTTTCCTTTGATACTTGATCATATTTAAAATCCACCCATTTGTTTGTATTTTTCTGATACTGTTGGGTCAGTTGCTAATATTCAGCAGGCAGAAGCCAAAATGGTTTTAGTCATTTGGTACTGAAGAAACTCTTCTGTCTACTCTTCCCTAACACTCGCATCTTACACAGAAACTGTTGTAAAATTGCACATCTGCTTTATTTGCTCTGTAGATTATAATTGGCGTAATTCTGAAAGGCTGAAATACTGATGCTTCTTTTGGCAATTCAGCCCAACAGAAAAGCCTACAGAGGTTTTTGACTATTTATAGTGCAAGGAGTGTGTCCATATTTCATTCCTGCAGTGCAATTCCATTTCTCTCTAGAAATCCATGAAGAGTACCTGAATCAAAGCTCTCATGCCAGCTTGGTTTTGTCCCAATACTGCCAATGCAACCTAGATTCTCTGTAAATAGGCCTGGAGTTACACAATAGTAGCTTTCTAGGAATTGTTTGTCACTGATTACTCTTGTAAATGTAGTGAAATCTGTGTAGCGGATCCAAACTTCTTCCAGCCAAAATTGTTTAGAAACCTAAGACTGAGAAAAAGGGTAAAAAAATCCATTATTTGCATAACACCTTTTTCTTGCTCGGTGTTACAGCGCTTTTTGTCTTGTTGTCCTCAAACCCTCCAATCTTCCAGGTAGGCAACCGCTAACTCCTGCAGTACCAAATACTAATTCCAGCAGACCTGAGTCGATGGGAGGTGGAGGAAACTGCCTGTCTGTCGTGCCACAGTCCCGAGCTGGATCACTGGATTGCTGCAGTCTTTCATGCCTGGGCTTGCTTCCTTGAAGCTTGAATTTCAGCTAATTCTGTTACAACTGAATGTGTTAAAAAGACTTAAATAACCCCCAGGACAAGAGCAGAGCTTAGCACACCCATGAATAGCAATAACTCATCTTGCCAGGCACAACCGAGCTTTTCACTTCTGGTAGGAAGTCCTGATGCCATTGTCCCTTTCACTAACGCCCAGATCTGTAACCATTATTTTTGAAATAAGATGCTTTAATTTCTTGCTTCCTGAATACTGTGTGTAGCAATGATTTCTGAAACTAGTGTTCCAAGTTTCGGAGAATACAAATCTTCATTAGAAAACAGCCATCCCAGTGAGCGAATGGTGCTTCCTCTCCAGTGCTGGGCTGGGGTTCGTGTCCTTTCCTATGCCCTGCCACTGAATTTAGGGGTGTCACCTAGTGGGATGATACTTAGAAATGCAGTTGAGAAATAAGGTCATGAATCTTTCTCTGCTACAGCGTATTTTGCACCAGGGTGATACATGCAAGTGGACCCATCTGGTTGTCATGTGGAAGTGTGTCTGGTAATGCCAATGTAATTGAAATGCAGCAAAACTGTCATTTATAGGTAGAACTTTTAATCTGAATATGGAAACAGGTAGATTTGGGAGGAAGGCAATCCTGCATTTTTTTAACATCTCGCAATAATCAGAAATGGGAGTTTGTAGGATCAGATGAAAAAATGTCTTTTGTCTTATGGCAGAACCTGTACCTGAACATTTTTAGATGGTAAAAGGTACAAAATGCAAAATGACTGAAACTGCCAGCTGAGTTTTCCTATGGACAATTCCATGGTAATCGAATGGGGTGGAGCATGCCTTTCTTCTGATGATCGTTATCAAAGAGTTGGTAAAATATCTAACCAGGTCTTTGGTTATTAGGAATTGGCTAAACGGATTTTAACAGTGCTCTCTTTATGCAGTGGGCATGTGGGGTTTTTGGCACTGAGAAGAAGAGTGTGGGTTTTTTTCCTCCTAGTGTTGAGATTTAGCTCTGATTACTGAGGCTGATTCTTCTTTTATGTAAGAGACAAAAGCAGCCAATGATTCAGTCTATTAAAGCCGAACTGTATCGAAATGACTGGTGATTCTGTGCTGGAAATCAGCAATGGGCTACTGCTTGCATTAGAATAAAAACCAATCCTGATAACATCATTGATTCAAGACTATCCAGTCTACATCTTTAAAATTCAGAAGAAAAAACAAAAGGAGGCTCAACCACTGAATTAATCAACACAGGCTGAACTTCTCTCCAGCAAACAGATTATCTTCAAAGGAAAAAAAAAAATTAAAAAAAAGAAACTGAACAAGAAGATAAGAAAGATGTATGACAGGAGTGTATAATGGAAGCTACAGAAAACAACAGACCCTGAGCAAGCTTTATACACTTCTGATGCAAGAAACCAGGTAAGATTAAATCCCTCAACTTTGTAAGGAAGAGTAGAACAATCTCCCCCTGGCTATTGCAACAGAAGGAGGAGGTGCGAGGGTCTGAGACAAGCTTGCATATCTTTCGGTGCTCATTTCCAAGTGCCTTTTTTGCTCCTAATTCCTCTAGGCTTCTAATTTGCCTGTTACTGTGACCCAAATACCCTGAGGGCTAATGATGTGCTTGAACCACCTGGTAGAAAATGAACAGCATAGCAAGACAACCCAGCAAGATATGCTGGGTGAGCGCTGAAGGCAGAAATAACGTGCATCTTCACAAATCCTAAGGAGAAGACAGGTGAAAGCAAGTAGCCCTTGCAGCAACAGCAGGCTTCAGTCTGCGCCAGCCAGTTCGCTTCCTCCTCCCGCTCCCCGCAGGAGCCAGAGCCCTGAAAGGACTGATGCTGGTTTTCGCTGCTGGAGGTTTCTGGAAGTCTATTGAGCGTAAACTGTTCCTCTCAGCTGCTGTAAGTCTCTAAAGGAGGTGTGATCAATGACAAGTCAGGGTGAATGACAGGTTTCCTAATTCACCTCATGTCCGGTAGTGGATTTTGTGTCACCAGGCTAATGTATATAAACTGCGTGGCTGGATTTGCTTTTCCTTTAAAACACATGGATAATGTTAAAAATGAAGTTAATAATATTGGGCCAGATTCTCAACGGGTGCAAACCAGCTCTGACTTCTGTGGGGATGCTCTGAGCTATCCCAGCTGAGAGCCAGTCCCAAAAGGGACAGCAGTTTTTTTGGTGTACTGTCTCACTGGACTGGTCTAGCTGGGATTATCGCCTTGCCTGAGGGAATTAAGCGAGTTCATTAATTGCCTAATCTCCTTTCGGCGTTTTGAAAATGCCAGATGTAATTAGTGATGTTCCGTCCACTGTGGATTTCATGCTCTTTCTTTCCCCGTGCTGTCCAGGTGCACCTGCAGGGTATGGGAGGACCATAGGACCACGGGTATGCTCCTGCTCCTTCCCTTTCCCCAGGCTGTCACATCCGTAGTGCTGCGCAAATGATCATTTTTCCTTTCTACAGCAGTTCCAAAGGAAAAATGAAAAAAAAGCTCTTTCGCAGGGGCTGGGGAAAAGTTAATAGCTTTGAACCAAATTAAAAATGTTGTTGTCTGTCTTGGTTTGTGGCTAGTATACCTTTAAAAAGAGACAAGAGCAGACTCATTTTGGAAACATCACAAGGGAAAAAATCAACTTTCTGTTAATCAAATGTTTTGTCAGGACCGCTTTTTGTTGTTGCTGTTATTAATATAGTGTTCTGCCTCTCAAGTTTTGGCTGGCTCTAGGTCTGCTTTGCTCCTGCCCCTTGGGACTGGAGTTGTGGTCCACTCAAGTCAACGTCAAGGTGCTTTGCAGTCTCAGAGCTTCACTGAGGCCACCCAATGGTTTGTCTGTGCCTGCCCCACATAAAAGGGCAGGAGGCTAGAAAAAGCTGCCTTATTTATTTTTCCACCACAGCCTACAATTAAAAGGTATTTAGGCTGTCTGTCATTAGCAAAGGTTTTCTGCAGTCCTCCATATCGTTATTCCACCTGCAGCTTCATAAGCTGGTGTTCTAGGTTAGAAAAGGAATTTATTGCAGAGTCAGATATCTGAGATTAAAGCTAAAATGCTGTTTGAATGCTTTTGTGTGGTGTCATGAATGTAGATCAGTAGATCAATTGAAACACTGCATCTATCTATCTGTCTAATCATATACCTACTGCTTGAATCAATAAAGTTAAGCACATGGAGATATATTTGAAATACAAATCCAGAGAAAAGACACTTACTTTCTTTAATCTCAGACCAATACTTGTATAGAGGCTGTTTCATTAATATATTATCTCTGAAAGGTAACTGGGTTTGTCAGAGTTGAAATAAGATTAAATGAATCAACTATTGTAGTTCATCTGTTAAATCACAGCACTTTGCTCTCAGTTTGTAAAATAATCTCCAGACTAATGAAGTAGGGTCAATCACATGCATTTTTGCTGGAACCAAATTGCCATTAATTGTGTCACAGCTATGGATAGGTCGATAAATGATGCCGTTGTATACTGACTATTGCAGTGCCAGAAGATAAGCCATTTTTTCATTACATGGTGCAGATTTAGACTCTGCAGAGACTGGTGTCTAATTTCAGCCATGTAGAAGCTCCCCACATAGCTCACGTTTCTTGCAGAAATATCACTGGCTACTTCATTGGAAAGTGCCCCATTGCTGAAACGGCTGACTTAGCAATGGGCAGCTGGTATTTAGCACTGTGGTAGATCTGGGAATCATTCAACTCCCACAGATCCCTTTGTAACTTCAGTGTATTGGGCAACTTCTGAAAAACATGTAATATCCACAGTTGTGCTGTTTCGGCTGGTGGTTCACTGGCGGATGAGAATAGCAGGAGAAACATTTGTGATAAGTAATGCACGCAATGTGTTGACTCGGTACTGCAGCGATTTCATCAGGGCATATATTGAGTATTTAATTTGTTAATAAAAAGTAATGAAGAATGGGAGGGAGCAAGGGAGGCAGTGAAGGAGGGAAGAAGGGAGGACTGTGTTAGCTGTTAGTATCACACCTCCTGTTTGATGTTTCAAGGGATATCAGACAATGTCGAGCCATCTGCTTTGATACACACCTCTGACACTCTGCAGAAGAGGTTTAACCAGGTTGAGAAGACACAGACAATAACAGCGACCTTGGGCAGGATTTCAAAAGGGCAGGTGAGATGAGGAGAAAAGGACAGGAGAAAACAGCTGCCCCAGCTCGAAGGGGATGGGGTAGGAGTGACCTACATAAAAGGCTTGGGTAAACTAGACCTCATCATGGATTTTTTTCTCCGTATTAAAACGTTTTTTTTTATTCAGTCTTTATGTTTCTTTCTTTTGTTAAGCTTTGATAATCTTTGACCAATCTGATCACTTGTACTAACCTTGGGCTGAAATCTTTGGAGAGAAAAGCATGTCGGTGCCAAAGCCAGCTGGGCTCTGGGAAGGAATAAGTGCTACCGGTACAGAGCCTACTGTGAGACGTCTTCAAAAGGGAGGGAATAACTAGATCTTTTCCTGAAAAGCAGAAATGGGGAGAGTCTCACCACCTCTGAGAGTCCATAGAGGGATGAAAGTTGAACCACACTTTTTATTTGTGGTTACGTGCGGGAAGAAATATTTCTGTCCAACAAAAATGCTAAGTTTTGTGGTTCGTTTGAGATTTTTTGTTTGTGTTTTTTTCTTTTTTTTTTTTTAAGATATGCTCTTTTTTTCCTGATTTGTGTGGGTGAAAACCCAAGAACTGAGTAAGTTCTTGGTAAAAAATGGAGCTTAGAAGAGCAAACTGCAAAGAAATGAGGGTATTTGCCATTGTCCCATCTCCCCAAGGAATGTGCTAACCATTCAGCAGTTAGCTGCTCTGGGCTGGATTTCTCTCAGTCTTTCTTGTTGCAGCTGCATAAACAATTAAATATTAATTGAACTAGAAAAACAGGTTGAAGAAAAAAGACACTCACCTGGGACATGAGTGGCCAAGTTCAGCTCTCAGCTCTGAAACTGGTAAAGTAAATTTTTCTGACCTACTTCTGAGTTTTTTGGTCTCGGTCACCCGATTATACTTTATATCTATTTTTTTTGCCCATGGTCTCTCTCATGTTCAGACCATTCTAAACATAAAACACTTTTTCTAATGATTTCATAAAAATTAGCACATTCCCAGCAGAAGTGTTAGTTTCAGTGACCAGATCTTGTCAGGTTCAACACTTTTGTTTCAAAAATTTTGACTAGCTCCAAAGTGTTAGAAATTTCTTCAAATGGATCTCCTGCCACAGGTTTTTTTTTCCCCAGATGAACCTTGGACGCTGAAGCATGAAAATATATGCCTGTTAGCTTGCTCTGCCCTTTTTACTGGGAGGATGAATATTATGTTACCTTTTGCAAGTTGCGGGGTGCTTTCTTAGCCCAAGACATAGTATGTGCTGTTTCTCCGTCCAGCTATGTTATAGTTGCTGTTGGGTATCCAAATACTGATTTTGTTGCCTCAGAAAGCACTCGCAAGCTCCTGTAATTTATCAGCCCACACAGTGCAAAAAGGCCAAGGAGAGGAATCTGGCATGATGAAAATGTCATACCTAATTCAGAAAGCAAACAAGAAGGACCGGATGTCCAAAAATGACCCCAGGGAGGTTTGCATGGTTATACATTAGGAAGGAACAAAGCTCTGTTTTTTGGACTGTGAGTGCAGAAGTTTTTCACATACCAAATCACAGAATCACAGAATAGTCAGGGTTGGAAGGGACCTCTGGAGATCATCTAGTCCAACCCCCCCGCCAGAGCAGGGTCACCAAATCACTATTATGATGTAACTTCTTGAATATATTCAGGTTTACCTGTACTTGGCATTCCCACTGGAGTGGAAACTAAATTAAGAATATTGCTCAAAGAGGGCTCTTGACTAATATTCTTATCTTTCAGTTGTTTCCAGCTTTGAATTTGATCTCTTTTGGTCTCAGCAAGGTTAATAATCAAAGGTGATATTTGCAATGCTGTTTCGTCTCCACTTGGCTTCTCATAATTCTCTCAAAATTTCTGTAACTGAGATTGTAAATTAGCTGCTGGTCAGAATTTAGCAGTGATGCTCTGTACTGAGATGGCATGTTTTGAAAACTGGGCTTAATTGTTCTCTGTTTCCTGTGCATCTTCTTTGAAGTTAGCGGGGCTGGCGTGGGAAGAACAGCATTTGACTACTGCTTGTGCTGCCTGCTGCAGCTCATCTTAAAATTTTAAACTGTGTAAGGCACAAGGGAATTTCTGTGGAGATCTCAGTTGTGAAAAGGGCACGAGAGTCCCAGTAATTCTCAGAGAAGAGCTTGAGTTCTTGTTGTCATTGTTTTTAACAGTGCTATAACAAGTATGCTCTGTATTTGTCAGTATTGCAGCAACTTAGTATGCTGTTAAATTCAGCTGGGTAGCACCATTTGCCAGAAATTGTTATCCAACGAGGCAGATAAACAAAGTGTGGTTTTTGTTTTTTTTTTTTTTGTTTCGTTTGTTTTGCTTTCTTATTAAATGAAATATTAGAAGCCAAGTCACATAGACTATTCTTTGAGCTATTTTAATCAGTAAACTTGGAGGAGCAAATGTGTTACAGGAGGATGGAAATGATCACAGAGAGGTTTGAGCCCTACCAGTAGGAATTTCAGGGGAAGGGGGAATCTGTTCCTTAATGCAGAGCTGCTCCCCAGTGCCAGCCCAGCACTCGGTTGCTGTCACTATAGATATAGTAAAGGGCAATGAGGGCAAACTGTATTAATCAGGGATCCGTTCTGATTTTTTTCACCCCTGCTGGTCTTTTGCATTAGGAGAGTGTGACTTTGCCAGCAGCACAACGTTAAGGACGAAACCTCCAAAATCTGCAAGTCATTCAGAGGCACACATTTGTTTTTCACTTGTCCTACTCGTGCTTATGGGCAGCGCATTACAATTTCCAGAGGGCTCCTGAGAAGTCCAGCTGCTGGGTCAGCCACTGGAGCGGGGATCAGAGAAAAGCCTCGTGGTGAGACACAGTTTGAACATCATCCCTTGTGCCATGTTCAACACACCAGTAAATTGCAGCAACACTGCTGGGAACTGATATGTGGGGTTTCTTTTTTATGTCTTTTTTCCCTACCAAAGAAAGCCCAGCTGGCAGGGCAGTGTTCACTGGTAGGTGCCTCAAGGTACCAAAACGCGTTTACTGTGCTGGTCAGCTAAAGCAACAAAGGGTTTTTAATCATTACAAAGACGTTGGCCTCTGGGGTTTAGAAATTGTGACTTGAGTTCTCAAGAAATCCATGATTGTCCTAGATATCGGGAAATTTAAACTCTTATGTTATCGTGAATTACTCTTTGGTTTTCTGAATCTCAAAGGGATCATTCAAATCATGTTAACAAACTTTCCCTGCACCGTAAAACATTTTCCCCGCCCTAAAAAGAAGCACTCTTTATTAATCACATGGCTAAAGGAATAGGAGCATTAAGTAAGTATCAAGAATTTGCCAATACTGGTGAGTAAATCTGCACACTCACCGTTCTTACTAAACTAAATAAGAGTCATGGGAATCGGAAGATTCTGGGAAGGAAGTTTTAAATTATTAAATCCTTCTGATATCTCCATGGGGGCATATGTTTTCTAACTATTTTGTTTACAGCCTTCTGGTCCCTTTCCTCATCACTGATCTTCACTTACAATGTTGCCTGGCATCACACCAAACCAAGGGATCAGTGCCCTGGGCTGAGCGCTGGACCCCCCCAAACTGCTCTCAGGGTAGAAGAGGAAGACAGACTTTTCCAGCCTGTCCTGGTTCTCCTTTTCACAGCGCAGGTCCCATGGGATAGGAAAGCCATTCTGACAAGAGAGAGACCGATAACAGAAATGCTTCTTGGGAAAGGGTTTTAAAAAATAATGATCTGTAGCATGTTTGGATTGGACATTACAGGGAGCTGAAGGTTTGCAGAGTAACTCTCCGCTGCAGGAGGAAGAATTCACTTCTATAGCAGCTGGTCTTTTTGCAATACGTTTGGGAGATCTCAGCCACGGCTGTTCCCTCTGGTCATATGTCTGGTTGACCGGTAATTAGGAAAATCTATTAAGTGTGAGCATGATTTCTGATGATCCTTCAGCTTTTGGGTCATTAGTGGACAAGACAGTGACAGGGTTGGTGACAGCCTGCTTTCCTAGTATGCTTGCTGCCCTTGCTGGCATGTAAAATATGCACTGTATTACAAATTTGAGCGTTTTTTTTTTTCTCTGTAAGGGTGAGGGGGTTTATGTCTGGTGGTTGTGATCCTAACTGGAGACCTGGGTGCTGTACTGGGTGGCACTGGAGGAGTCTGGCAGGTTGGACTCTTCCTTCATTGGAGCCAATGCGACTGTTTTTTTTTCCTGTTAGTCTTTATACCCTGAGTCTCCTTCAAGCAGTGTGAGCCCAGGAGTACTTCAGCATTTCACGGGAACACAGGAAGGAGAAGTCCTTATGATTTACCTAAAGTAAAGCTAGTACAGTTCATCCTGACTAATGATTTAAAAATCAAATCAGACACTAGATCAGATGAATGAAGTTGTGACTTTTTTTTCTTTTGACCTGAATTACTTCTACAAAGCATTCCTAAAAACAAGGACCCCTTCTGCTGATTAATCTTACTTAGCAGGAGGAAGCAGGAATACAGCCCCAGTGTTTCACACAGTCCTACAAGCTATTTTGTTCCCCCGCTTCAAAAGACAGATGAAGTAGGGAATTAATTATAGTATTGATTATAGTTAAGTTAGATTAAGTGGTTTGTTCGATACCAGGTGATTTTTAAAATGTATTAAACAGTGCATTATTTACAATCCCCACTTAAAGAAGAGGATCCAAATATTTTATGTAATTAAAGAAATGGATTCTGAGGCGTAACTCTACAGGCTGGATGAGTACGCTAGGTACATTTCTGGACATTTTTGCTCTACAAAAAAACCCACACGAATGACCTGAGGAGGGCAGACAGAGAATCCATCTAGTCTAGTGCCTTGTCTCGGACAGCGGTCAGTAGCAGATAGCTCCAGAAAAGTTTGAAAAAGGGCGAACACACAGCTGCATTTTCTCAAAACATCTTCTGTGTTTCCAGCTATATGTGGAGAAGGGCTTGCACCATCAACTACGGGTTTCTCTAGATGTAACCATATATAATGTCACTGAAATCAGGGGGATTGCAGTAGATTAACACCACTGAAACAACTGTAAGGTCTAGCTTTTAGCTTCAAGCAAGAGAATGCCTTTGAGTCCCTCACCAATTCAAAAAAAATAAACAGGAAAAGGTGATTTTATTGCATTATACCTCAACAAGGCCAAATGGACACCTTTAACAGGAATCCGGATATAATAAAAGCTAGGAGTGCAGTAGTATGTCAGTGATAAAAATCACACATCAAGATTATGAAGATGAATTATACGGCAGTTTGCTGTTTCTTTGAGTCTGAAGATTTCTCTAGAGAATTTGAGGTTTAGATATAAAATGTTTCTGGCTGATAGAGCTGCTCATATTGTTGCCATATCTTGCTGATGTTTTCCCCTGAATTGATATATTTAAATAACATCTAAGGTTTGTGTCCTGCAGTCCTATCAGTGCTGACACTCCTTACGCTACAGAAAATGAAAGAAAATTAGTATCTCTGAGCTAAAAAGACTGGTTTTGACTTTAAAATTTCCGGGGATAGCCAGCATCGCAGGACTGTCACTGTAACCGTGCTCAGTATGTGGATCTCATAATTTTAAATTTTGTCTTTGGCACTGATGAGTCAATGGCCCGGTGCATTGCTAGGCTGAGATGTGTTCAGGAAGACAGAAAACCAGGAAAAGATTGTATTCTCACAAGTCTCTGTGTGGCCTGTTTCTCATAAGTTCCCTGTTGCTTGTGTTCCTGACCCATCTCCTTAAAAACCCAACCACACACAGCTACTACAAGTACTGCAGCCTTCTCTCCCACTATTGAGGATGTTGTGTCGCCACCAGCGCCTCCACAAGTTTCAAGTGAGATTTGGAGAGCAGCAGATCTGGGGCTTACTTGGCTTCCTCTGGCAAAACATGGGTGGAGGAGGAGGCTTAGATGGGTTGTAAGCCACAGTTTTTATCACAGTTCTTACCATATTTGTCATTTCTCTTACTGTTCTATCCCAGGAGGCAAGTGACTACATGCAGACCTCAACTTAAATCAAGCAAACAAGTGAACAAAAAAAGCCCTTGCAATGAATGTGTTAGGAAGACCAAATTCAGAAAGCTAATGATACATTTTAGGTTTTCTGTTTGAAAATATTCATGGTTTTTCAAGTAATCTTATGATTTTGTCTATATGTGAGTTTAACTCATGATCTTTGATTACTGAAGGGTTGGCGATGCTCAGTTATCAAAAAAGGTGGAGAATGGTGCTTGTCTGTCTTTTTTGGCCATAGAATCATAGAATAGTTTGGGTTGGAAGGGACCTTAAAGATCATCTAGTTCCAACCCCCCTGCCATGGGCAAGGACACCTCCCACTAGACCTGGTTACTCAAAGCCCCATCCAACCTGGCCTTGAATCCAGATAGTTGAGTCTCCTGTGCAGAGCAGAGGACTTCAGCATATGAGATTTGCAAAGAGAATCCCTGGCTTGCAGAATATTTCCCTTGGGTCTGGGAGAACTCCCTAATGGAATGGTGTCTGAAGCACGCTTTAGAGAGGGTTTATGTGTCGCAAGGCAGGGAAAATAGCCGCAGTCAAACAAAGTAGCTCTATTATGAAGTGAAGGCAGAATCCTGGAGCACAGCACAGCTTCTCCCATACCTGTGCTTTGCTATTTTCTTAGCCATTTTCTGGATGAAATCCCAGCCAAATCTCTTCTCTGTGGTGGTGAATCAGTGGGAATGCTCTGTGCATACTCATTAGGCTTCAAAATCCTCATGCATAAAGAAGGGCTCACAGTCAGGCAAGTGACGGTGTTCAGCCAGCTCTGTTCTTGCTGAATATCTTTTATGTCCGGTGCTGAGAAATGTTGCACTTTAAATTGTAGTTTTGGGGTTTGTTTGTTTGGTTTGGTTTTTTTTTTTTTCTTCTTAGCATGTGTTTTCCCACATGGGAAATATTGTGCTGTCTGGTAGATGTTAAGCAATTAATAAATGGGCATATTTTGCATCCTATTATGTAGACAGAATGACAGAGCTCTTCCTGCATGTACAGATAAAGGCAGCAACAATAAAATCCCACTGTACTAATAAAACATGTCTGTTCTGTGCTAGACTTGCACTGTACTGCTGTTGTAGGGTTTTTTTTTAATGTTACATATATTAGAATAGCTTACAATGTGTGCTATTTTAAAGGAATTTTTTGTTTCATTATTCAAAGCTGGTAGCAAAGGATTTTTGCATAATTTCTCTTGGCCTTCTTTTCACTATTAGAAATCCTGCATGGAGAGTCAGTTTTGTCATTGGCTTGGGACACAAAAGATCTGAGTTCATCTTCTTCAGCCAGATACATCCTATGTGACTTTGGGTACTGGCTGTTTGTAATAGCCTTTTGCTATAAACAGGTCAGAGACAAAGATTGCTGACGAGCCATCGGCTTGCAGTGGCTTTGACGCCTTGATTATCATACCAAATTTGTGTCTGAAATGTATGGGACAATTCATTTAGAGAACTTTGGAAAAGAAAAAAAACAAACACCCTGATCCTGCAGTCATTAATTTAGGGCCACATCACCTTCATGTAACTCTGTACAGATCAGTCCGCAAGTCTGGATTGAGAGCATCTATACAGGTTTCAGTAGGAGGCATGGTCAGATCCTGTCCTGAAATCATCTGCCCAGGACTTCTGCTGCATAGTATACCAAAAATCAGGGAACCATATGCTGCATTTGACAGTTAAACTGAAATAACCTTCATTTCCTTTGATAAGAGTAGTAGGAATAATGTCATATTTTACATTTAATTAGGAAAAATGAGTTGAGAGAGTATGTAATTTTCTTTTCTATGACAATTAGAAATGTGCCAAAAATTTCAGTCTGGAATTTATGTGCAGCTATCCTTTGCAAATTAGTCATCTTATTTACTGCCAAATAAATGTGTTTTTAGCAGAATTTCTGTGAAACTGCAATTACATCTAGGGAACGAGTAGAGTAATCCCATCTGCGTGTGCCGTATGGATCTTTCCGCAGATACTCTGCATCCCGTCCCCACATGCTCTAAATGTGGATGACTTTCTGAATCCAATAAGACTAAGAGAAGGAAATTCTCTGTTCTCTTCAAGTGAAAAACTGAAGCAATATAACTTAACCTTATTTACCAAAGAAATATTACATTTCCCTATGCCACCTACTGTCGTGGCAATTCTGAGCAGGCAGAATGCATCATTCTGCTTTGAGGAGAATATTGGTTGGAGGTCAGGACCTAATCCTGCAGCCCTTCCTCCCTTTGCTAAATAAAGGGTGACTTAGAAGAGAGAAGACTACAGGATCAGGCCATGACACAGAGAACAATTGAATCATGGCTTGATATGAAGGGGATAATAAATCATGTCAGGATTAACTTTTTGTTTTTCTCTTTCAGAGACAGTATGTGCTTCCAAAAACTCCTGTCCTTTAAAATGAGTATGGTACAGAGGTCCTGTTTTGAGGAGTAATTGGGATTATTTGTCGTAAGAGTTGTTAGTTGATAAATTCAGGTAATGCTTTGAGAATGTCAAGGATTGTGTTTTGCACTTGTATACAATACACAAAACCTTGGTATATATAAGCCTATGCAGCAGTGAAGTCTCTTCTGTATTGTAAGGCAGCAACAGGTGTCTCCCAGACATGTTCATATACCTACACACTGCAGCACATATATGAATACGTGGGTTGACAGCAGGGCTGGACATAAGCCTGAGCACTGGCCTTACTGCTCCCATTAGCTGCTCCTCCGCAATTTTTTTGGCTCATGGCAGTCATCACTCTCCCAGGAACACCAGAGGCACAGTTTGGGGAACAAGGTGGCCCATGACCCTTCCAAACATGACCATCCTGTTTTGAGGAGCAGTTGTGGCATTCGACCTCAGAATCAGAGATTGGGCTCTGGCCTAGTTTAGTTAAGAAGGTGTAGCTTTTCAATATCAATATCATATCAACTTAATATATCAATATTAAGTTTTTTGTTAAACTACTTTTTGAAAGCGAAGAATGTCTGAAGGAAATATCCTCTGAAATTTTACCAATGTATTTCACTGAATCTACCTTATCATAAGACCTCATTCACAACTGCAGGTTGATATTTCTGCAAATATTGCTGTTTTAACATGTCTTAGGAGTTAAACTGTACCCAGATGATGATTACAGCCATTTGTTAGACCATCTGTCTTTCAGGACTATCAGAAAGTCTAGATGGATGATACCAGAATTTGGAACTCGGTATTTCACTCCCTTGAATTTACTTCTGTCAGAGAGAGTATAGCTCAGTATTATTTCCAGTAATGATCTATTTGCCTCAGCCAAACTGTGGCATCTCACTGGGAATACGCATTTGTGGGACGCTTACTCAATCATGGGGAGACCTAGAAGGAATCATGCATAAATAATCTATCATATATGGTATCTTCAAAATGCAGTGGATCAGGAATGTGCTCTATTTATTTTCTTCTCATTTGGAACAATGAGCTTGTCCATGGTGCAGTGGGGAGAAATCTCTACACCCCTGTGCAGCATAAGCCCTGTGGAAACATCACAGAAGGCCAGTCACAGAAAAGTTTAGGTTGGAGGCACTGCTGCAGTGGCCTAGTCCAAACCTGCTCCAAGCAGGGCTGGATCGCAGTTACATCAGGTTGCTCAGGGCCTCATGCAGTCCAGCTTTGACACTCTTCAAGGGTGGAGATGACACAGCCTCACTAGCCCTTGTTTCAATGCTTTACCACTCCTATTACGTTTGGGTTATTTTGTAATGTCTAATCAGAATTCCCCATGTTGCAACTTGTGGCCATTGCACTTGCCCTTTGGTGCACATAAAAAACCTAACAAGAAACCTTTCCCTGTTAACCGAAGGTCTATAAAAAAAAAAAGAAGAATCAGGAACGTGAGAGACACTCCCATTCATCAGCAGTGTCCACTTAGAAGTTGCCTGTAAACTGATCATCAGGGTCAAGCCGCATGCAAATATAAAGTCTCTCCTGTGTATCTAGGTATCCTTGCCCAATCTTTTATTACACCAGATGTTTTTTTCACTGGTCCCTCTATCCTAGTCTGTTTCCAGGCCTGATAACTTCAGAGATTAAGCTGAGGTTGGGTAGTGAAATAAATTATTGTGTTCAAGATTGGTTGCAGAAGTTGAGAAGGACATAGTGAATGATACATTAGGCATCTCAAATTAGAAGTAAATTTGGGCATTCATCTGTCTAGGCGTTGATTCTACGTTAATAAAGAGGAGAATAATTCTCACTTTCGTGAAAAATGTTAGGAAGAAAAGTTCCTTGAGTGAATAAAGTTGAGGGTTTTAGACTGATGAGTACTGTAGACTGTGCCCATACTGCTAGATGAAAAGCAGGCTCACAGGTAGGTTATTCACACCTGCCTCCATAGCCTGTACGTGGCCCGTCAACATCGACACCTATGGTATAATCTTAATGACTGCAAGTTTCAGAAGAGGTGGTGTCCAGATAGTTATTAGTGGGCTAGGATATGATACACTCTGACACAGCCATGTCCAGACCACACAGACAGGAACAAGAGTTCAAAGCGATGCAGTAGCGCTGAGCTTTGTCCTGGAGGCTGTCTGCTGCAGAATATGTGCTTGCAAATCCACCATGTGAACAGTGGGAGAGTCTAGACTTCACAAAGTGCTCAGAACTCATCTGAGGGTGTAGAAATGTTAATTAAAAACTTTCAAGGGGCTTAATAATCTTTAAATGTAACAAGATTTGAGTGGCGAGTAGTAAAAAGGTGAGAGATACAAACGGAATAAAAATAATTAATGAAATATTTGAATTGAGCAAATCCATTCACCCCCAGTGTGAAATAAGCTTTGTGAAATAAATGAGATACAGCCTTAGGCAAGGATACTCTATGACCAGGGCATGGTGTTGCATCCAAATGCTTACAGCCTGAAGAGGCAACATAAGTCTTGGCTTTTTCTAATTCCTGAGACCTGACGTTGCAACATGGGTCATTTAGTATATTTTCTTTTAAGCATTTAATGTTATTAGTATTAAAGCATCCAAAACCGGGCCAGCAATTTTAGAGGCCAAATACATTAGCACTCATCTGTAACAAACATGTTGCATATTCAGATTATTCATATGGTGCTTTGGAGAATCAGCTGGTAATGGCCATTTTGCTGGACATGTGGAGATTTGTGATTTGTGGTGAAGGACAGACTAGCCATGGATTGGAGCAGATGGTGGTCATTACTTGTGCCAACATGTGACTGCATTTAATTATAACAGAAGTGCTGAGGCAGACTATTTTGCTGAGCTCTTTACATATATCTTCATAGCAAAGTGAATAAGTATTCAAGGAAGCATTGCATATAAGAGATCGGAACTGCAACAGATTCATTTTAATCATTGCTGTATGACACAATGCCTAATATTTAGAAATTCATGGTCTCACATATGTTTCCCGGTAGATCCTTCACTTGAGAGCAATAGACTGTTCTTCTCAATGTGCAGTGGCCACTTAATGCAATTCAATTTGATGGAAAATACATTTTTCCTTGAATTCATGAAGCAATAGAGTAAACTGGCTAAACATAATAAATATGTCTGCACACCTTAAAATACAAATACAGCTTGCTGGTTTAAACCACATTGTATGGAATTATCTGTAACGCAATATGATTCCATCTTGGGGACCACACTGTTTTATGTTTATATGCTATCATTGGGTCATATTTTCAATTTTTATGGATTATTTTATTATAGTTTTGCTAATGACAGTCAAACCTCTTTCCTTCTGCCTCATAATGCATCCTCAGTGACAGATAGTGTGGTCTCTTGGCTGTGAGTTTGTGGTTGTGGAATAATTTTTAGCAATTAAACACTTTATTGATTAAGCTATTCCTTCTGTTCTATGATTCATGTCACTAGACAGTACACAGGAACAAAAAACAGCTGCAAAAAGGACAAAGTATAGAGAAGAAGAGGAGGGCTGCCTAGGATTCTTCCTCACCAACCCCAGCGTTTACAGCTAACTTTCAGCCTCAGCAACATCTTGCAGCCAACAACCTGTGCTGAAATGCTCTAGTAGAAAACCACACACCACATGCAGAAGTAGCACATAAAGCGAATGCTGCTGGAAGCAGTACGGACGTTTCCTACATGCTTTGAGGTATATACTAGAAAAGTGGCAAAAAAGCTGGTTAGAGGCTTAGCAGCCACTAAGAGGGTACACTACACAGGGTATTGTCTACCTACCCTGTGTGGCTTGGGAATAGGCTTGCAGGAGCAGTTATGGTTGGGATTTTATACTTAGAGAAAGGCCTAACTAGCTTTTTCAGAGATTTCATCCCTCTGCCTATATTCTAGATCCCATATTGTTCACATTCTGTCTTACGGCTTGAATTGCCGTGGGCCAGCATGTACTTTTAATGTCAGAGGAATTATGATGAAACCAGCTGAAAGCATTTTTTTGCATGTTTCCTTATGGATGTAAAAAGTAGTGAAAATAGAATTCTTCGTGAAGATAGAGTTCTTACTTCAGTAATAAAATCTTATGTTTGTTGCCATATGGCTCATTTTGCTGCCCACAGTTGCTGGACCATCTCCTAAACCCAGCTCCTACCTGCCTGCTGGTGTTGTAGGTACTCTTCTCTGCTTTTCAACTATTTCCATCTATCTTTTGATGTTCTTCTGAATCAGCAATTCTAAACTTGTCTATATCCACAGTTTATTTGTCACCATATATTTGTTAGCATTCTAGTAATAGGGGTTTCAGCTTCATCCATCACATGATTCAAGGGCCTTTTGAGATTGGTTCTTGGGCATCCTCAAATGATGCTGTTCCTCTGTATTTAGGGAATTTCAGTAGCTTGAGATTAGGGCCTCGGACACTTTTAATGTATGCGGGGTGGATGCACAATGAGAAATTTCAATTCTTGTTAGGTGTCATTTTGCAGCGTGGTGTAGGTGTCTGGGAAAGAGGAGAGGACCAAGCACGTCTGTGTGGGAGTCCTTGTCTCTCTCTAGCAAGGGAGAGCAGGTGAGATGTGTGGGGACACAACCAGGGCTAGCCCAGGGGTGGGGGGGACAATGCTCCCCTGCTGAGAGGGGAGACAAGATCTTGCAATTTATTCTTTGAAGCTTTGCATGCAACTGACCTTCACTAAAGCATTTTGTACTATATAAATATTTCAAGTGAGCCATGAATCAAGATTAATGCATTAGTTGACTACCAAATCATTATCAGTGCAGGATGTAATAAAGTTGATGCCAGGGCTTTATTAAACAGGGCGTGTTAGTCATTAAGCTAAAGTAATGTTGTTGTGTAAATGTGAGAGCAGAACCCCATTTCCTCTGGGTGTCTCATCTTAAACAGGTAGTAATGTTGGGAATGGCAAGTAGCAAAGTAGGAAGTCAGGCATGGATTAAATCTCTATGGTGACTGAATTCTTATTAACTAATTTACTGCATCTCTTCTCACAAAAAATATGATGCTATACCTTGTTTTCGATTTGGCCTCAAAACCATAATCTGGATAGTGCGAAGAGAACTGATTTATCAGAGTCAAAAACAAATACTGAAAAGAACACGGAGCTGGGGAGCAAGGCAAAACTCACAGTTTACAGCAAGTACACAAATGTCTAATCTTCTGCCTTTTTTTTTGGTAGTAACGGAATAAGGATGGGTAATGAAACATTTTAATCCATTGTCAAAGCAGACATTTCAAGAATAAATAGGAAAAAAACCCAGGATCCACAAATTATGTTTACACTAGAAAATTCCCTCGTTTCATTGATCATCATCCACTTAGTTTATTCATTTTGTTTGGGCCCCCACATAGTCTGAGTTCATGCTATGAACTAGATAAAAAAAAAACACCTGCTTGCAAAAAGTTTATTGGATAATAGCTGAAAAGTTCACTATGTTGTCATCTTCCTTTATTTCCATTCTTGTGAATTCCCAATGATGAGAACATCAGCCCGTTTAATAAATGCAAACCATGATTTGTATTCAAAGAGGAATTCTTGCACTTGCACCTGTGTTCATAGACGGGGGGCTGAGCACTCCTCTCCCATCCCTTGGTGGGCCGTGCTTAGTCACTCAGAGACCAGGGGCATAAAATGACCTCCGCTGACATTTACTTGTTATCACTGGTGTCAGCAGCTCCCTTCCCACTTCACCTGCTGTAACTCAGGTTTTCCATAACTTTTCAGCCGTCAGTGTTGACTTTATAACTATTTTGAGCTCCTGATGATTTTTTTTTTTACTGTTTTAAAATTAATCCTTTGAGATATTGGTGATGATTGTCCTGCTTAGTTCCATTTTTAGTCTTGTTCTATCTTGTTCTCTTTTATCTCAAGTAGCATCTTTACCACTCCCACTCTCATGGTTTCTGGTGAAAATGCTGCTTTTATCATCTTTCCATCATTTCATTCATCGCTGGCTTTTCTCACCCCGTCATACCAAAGTATTTCAGGGATTCATCCGAATAATGGATCCATCCTAACAACAGTCACCCAACCTTGGCTGCAGAAATTCTCTAGCCAGGAGGGGAGACTTCTTTGATAATCTTTTTTTCCTCTTTCATCTCAAAAACGATTTTGGATATTTAAGATTTTGGTCTGCTCCTTGCTGGTGCAGTGGGTTTTGTTCACACGTTTCTTATCCTCAACTTTCTTCTTGAGATATCATTCATCATCTTCTTCAGACTGTTTCCTTCTTAGCTGTCTTAGACTTAGGGAGTCTTTATAAGTATAGTAGTTACAGAGTAAAATACCAACATAACATTTTCCATTGGCCAAATCCTGCAAACCAGTCATCTGCTATTATATAGTTTTGGGGGGAAAAAAAAGCCCATGGTGACTTTAAAAACTGATAGGTGGGACTGAAGTGTGTTACTGAAGAATTGAAACTTCACGCAGGTATTTGTTTTAGCTGATGGCTCTGCCTTGTAAACTGCCCTGTCTTTTGTAATACATTGTTCTTAGCTGAAGTAAACATATTTTTTGCATTGCTTATTTTTGTAAGCAGTAACTAACATGTGATTTAAATGATCAATTTATAACTATCTGAGGTTTATACCTTATCTTATGGTGATTTATTTTTGTGTAGAATGTGCTTTTACTACAAGTGACATTTCAGTAGTGTATCGCAGTCTCTGGAGTCCTTGAACCCTTTCCAAGCAGTGAGCCTGCTGGGGTTTAAGCCAGTTTGGAAATCTGTCTGTTGGGTTGATGGATTATAGTCCATGTAGTGAGCACTCAGCCTCCACAAGGTTCGTGGCATCTTCACCTTTAAGTATCTAATTTATGTAGAAATGCCAATAAATTATTTAGAAGGGCATGCTTGCTGATATCAGCAGTTCTGGAGCAAGTAAAAATGGTATGACTTTGAAAATCATTGGAAATGTTGGCAGATCTTCAACAATTCTTTATAGTTCTGGCTATTAAATATTTGAGAAGACAAAGGCTTGTTTTTCTTCTTTTCCCCAATATTTTCTTATCAGTTCTTTAGGATTTTATCAGATAATTCTTGGAATAAAGTCCACATTGATTCTGGAAGAGTGTGCATCCCAGAAACGTATGAGAGGAGAATGACCGTTCAATACAATATAAATATAAAAGAGCTCCTTCCTTTCTTCCTGGCTCATTAAGGATTTGTTCCTGAGTTTGCAGAAACCTCACATCTATACCAATAAACTAAAGACTGTAATGGCCCATTCAGTGACGGCAGGACACGCTCTGACACCTCCACACTGTTCAGCTCTTTTACGCTGCAGATGAAGTTGGCCACTTGATGCTTCTGGGCTGAGCTCAAAACTTCCCTCTGGGATTTATGTTTTTTTCACTCGTGGCACGAGTCAGAGCCACACCAAGGAGCTGCTGTGGTATGGACAACTGGGTCCCACTGCCCGTGACCAGCCCTGTTTAATTACTCAGTATAGGCACACCTACAGGGGCAAGGCAAGGACCCAGGTTAGCACAACACGCAGCGCATTTGACAATGTAGAAGTTTGCCCTGAAAGCCTAAGTAATCCTGCTGGAGAACTGCAAATGTTGACTCTTCGGGTTAAATATCTAAATCTGTCTGGAGGTGTCTATCTAAACGACAGTGGTTTTGCAAGTGCTGAACACCTAAGTTCTTTATTAAATCAACAGGAATTTGAAAATCACCTTGTAGACACAGTGGGATAAAATTAACATGTATTAATGTATAGGCTTACAAGAATCTGCTCTAGAAGAGAGAGGAAAACCCAGTTGCGCTGTTTCTGCACTTGGGGTTTGTAAGATACCACCGGTCAGAGAAACAGTTGCAAACTCTAATGCTCTCTCCTTTCCCCAAAACTTCTTCTCTGCCCCCCTCATGATATCCCTGAAAGAAAAAAAAAAAAACAACAAAAAAACCAACAACCAAGGAAAGCAAAGATAGCAAGGGAAAAAATAACTTGACTAGTTTTTCTTTGATTGCAAATGAAAATTGTCATTGCACTGCTATGTGAGATGTCTAACAAAAGGCAGGTGCTGCTGTGCTGCCTCCCCTGTGGGAGGCCGTTCAGACCCAGGGCTTCTGCCTCCCGAGCCGCTCCAAAGAGTCAGGGCATTACTTGGCCACCTATTGTAAAAAGAAATATGCTTGTATGGCAGGTAAATAATTTTTACTCTTTTTATTTAATGTTTACATCACAATAGCAGTCACTGAAAACTGGACTTAAATTTTAACTTCATGTGGAAATGAGAAAACAAGCCGGACTGCAGATAATATTTTACAGGAATATGACAGAGTATATTGATTTTCTTTAATCCTGAAATTCACTGGAGTAGTGAAGCAGCTTTGTTCTTAGCTTAGATCTGTTTATCTAAAACTTTAATGACTAATTATTTTTTTTTGCGAAGCCTAATTGAATTTTACAAACAGGATTAAATCTTCAGACTCTGAAGCATAGATGGGAGTGATTACGTAAAACCGAATTAAAGCAGTTTTCTGTTATTCGCAGTGACAGCATGGCAAGCTGCTTTCTAAGGGCATCATGTGCAAACAGCTGTTATCTTAGCATGGATCTGGCTTATGACTTTACAGCAATTTGGAAAGCTCGTGGGTTTTCACCTGAAAGAGTAACTTTGGGCCACAGAGCCTGATTTCTGTGTGTGAACACATGCTGCTAAGCTGGGGAGCAACGTGCATCGCTCGCTACGGCAGGGAGTACCACCTGCTTCGACTTTGGTGCGCTACTGACTGCTACTAACTTCTGCATCCGTGTGGTAGCTCATTGCCTTTTCAAAGGAGATAATCCACCACATCTATGCAAGAATCTTATTTTAGCCAGTAAACATATGGTTAACAAAGTTGCTTTTTGCTGTGGCCAGACTGCTGCAATTTTAGGTGTGACTCTGCTTCAGGGCATTATCTTGAGACAGGGTTGGGTAGCAGAAGACAGAGCTTCTGGAAATAGATCCTAATTCACACGGATTTGATTCATATTAACAAATTAACTCTCCGACATTGTGTCAATATGTAGAGGTAGAGGGAGACTCCGAAAGCACTTTCTTACGCACAGGGTTGGGAGAAGCTCCTGAACAATGTTAGAGAACATCACGGTTTTCGGTTGCTGACTGTCTCGGAGGTACACTAACGATGTTAAAACATTTCAGGTTGTCAACAGTGATTTGCTTAACAGAGGCTTTAGGGTCAACACTGCTTCTTTTAATCATGCTCTTTTCGTGCAATGTTAGGACAATTTCTAACACAGGAGGTCATGCTTTTGATGAGAACTTTTAGCGCCCACTGTCAACACTGCTGAGAATTTGAAAATTTGGTTATTAGCAGAATTATCGTCACTACTGATAAATTCTTTTTTAGTTGTTGTGGATATATGCGTATGTCTATTGCCTTCATCTCACCCTCTGCATGCAATGCCAACCTAAACATCACCATCTTCTTTAGAAGCTGCAGCACTCCTGGTAATTGCCAATTTACCCAATCATCCCATTACCTCACCACGAGGCTGGCTGAATTTAGAGAAGTCTATAAATGAATGATTAGTTTGAGGAGGACTCATATCTGAGAGAGGAATAAAGAAGTAAAGAAGCAGTGTTAGTACATGAAAGTTTCTTTTTGAATACTTATGTCAGTTGTGGTCATTCATTTTGTTCCCCCATACGTTTCTTGGCTGCTGCAGGAATACTTTTAGTTTTGCATTTATTTCCAGGCATTTTTCAAATTATTTGGTGTGTGCTGGGCTTTCACCTTTAGCTCTATCTGGAAACATTCCTCAAAGACAAGTAAGGACCTGTCTGGCTGTCTCAGGGACTGTATCTCCGATAGCTGCTTTGGTGAGTAAGTAACCACCTGTCTTGCAGTAGCTGGAGTTCATGTAGGGAGAAAGACAATTTAGAGCTACAAATCAAAATGAAACTAGTGGTTGAATCCTACGATATGTTACAGCGTCGTCCAGAAGAGCCTTGTTAGTTATACTGAATAAGCTGCCTGTTGGAATGCTTAAACCTCTCAGAGAACTCCCAGTCTAAACAGAGGAAACAATAAAGGACGTTATCCTGCCTGAATAAGCATACATTTAAGAAGACTGTACATATGTGAAACTATAGGTATATAATATGGTTCTGAAATATAGTATGAAATGTGATGAAAAAGGCAGGCAGGATGAAGATGGAAGTATGAGATCTATATTTCAGGTTTAATTTTTAATCACTATCAAGTCCATTAGAGAAGTGAAAATACAGTATGATCAATTGATATAAAAGTATTTTTTCCAAAAATGTTAATGTCTATTATGAAGTAGCACCTGCTACTGCATCGAAAGTTACTAGATTGTATGTGCATGAAGTAATACCCATAG
Organism: Ibidorhyncha struthersii; assembly: GCA_013398815.1. Lineage (NCBI taxonomy): Eukaryota > Metazoa > Chordata > Aves > Charadriiformes > Charadriidae > Ibidorhyncha > Ibidorhyncha struthersii. The sequence goes on from VZSZ01000221.1 coordinate 361,168, forward strand.
AAGACGTTAGATGAATAACCCATAATAAATCATATACCACAAGGGTATGCTGTTAATATCAGGATTAATTATGGGCTGGTTTGTAAGTCATTATAACACAGATAGCAATGTTGAGGTTTAATTTTTCTCTAAAAACTGATGAATTCTGATATAGCTGCTTAACTATTTATAAGCACTCTTGAGGTGCAGGCTAAAGCAAGACAAGGAAACACATCACTACTTCATTGGTTTGCCTTGTATAATGGAGTGGTTCAACTTACAGTATCAATCACCCCAAAACTTAATTAGAGTTTCTGTTTTCTGACCCAACCTTGTAAACACCTCTTTGTGTTTTGTCTTGTGAGGTGTGTGGTAGCAGGCTGTTTTTCTTATTTTCACCCTCCTGATAATTTCCTCTTGTAATGGTTACATTGTGGCATCATTTTTATCTGATTTATTAAAATGATTTAAAAGCAGGATGACACAGGATATATTCTGCCATGTTGATGAAGTTTTATGAGGTGTTTAATACGTTGCGTCAAATATAATTTATATTCTTGAGGCATTAGCGTGTGAAACACCATAATATTTAATTCCCTTTCCTGATTAAGGGCCAGCTCCACTGAGAGCCAGACACCCATGAGTTGGGTGATGGGTTGGCTCAGCTCCCCGCACCGTGCACAGAGAGGGCTGGGTGCTGCAGGGAGGCGATGCAGGATTTTGTGCATCTTCCACCAGGGAAAGGATAACCCTGGTATAGACACCGACATTGTATCTTGGGTCTTCCTCTGCAGAACAAGTGGTTACTTTGGTAAATCATATACCAAAATATCTAAGAAGTGCTTAAGCACTCATACCTGCGTCCCACTGAAGTCCATGGGAACTGAACATAAATTTAAATGGTTTCCCTGGTACAGAAAGCCATCCCATTAAATGCTTTCCTGAGTTCATCTGCAGCTGAGCCAGTCCTATGGGGCACGTAGGGCCAAAGGTAACCATTGCCCTTTCCCAGCAATATTTTCCCTGTGGATGGAGGAGAGCATCCTATTGGAAAGGAGGCAGAAAAGCCATAGTGCAGTATCATGCATTAACTGACAGCAGCATTTCTTAATTGGTATCAAAAGGATTTAGTCAAGTATTAAATACAGTTACTGATTTTTGCCCATAATATAAAGTGTTAAATTTATATTTAGATGAAGAAATCAACAATACTCCAAGGCAAATAGTGCAATTACTTAATAGATCTTATACAGACAAACAAAAAAATAGCTATTAGAGTAATATTTTACTTTTTTGGAAGTTACCTATTTTCTATTCCTTTGCTTAATTGGCCACGTTTCCCTTAAAATAAAAAAAAAAAATAAATTGCCTACATGCACACATGAATGACACTTGCAACTCAAAAGAACTACACACATCATCCGTGTATGCCACATACCATCCCTCAGAGCTTAAATGGTGCACAAAGGGTGATGCATGCCATCTGGAGTAAGGTAAATGTCATCCCTAATGGACATGGGAAGCATTTTTCTGGAGCCTGATTCCAAGCACAGCGCCATTATCAGGCAGGCCAAGCATCCCCACCTGTTGCTGATCCCGCATCCACCCATGGCAGTGGTCTCTGCCGAATCAGGCTCCGTGAAAGATGCTCAGACAGTTTGCTGTGACTGCGATGATCATCCCAGCAGCAGCAGAGAGGAAAAGGGTTCTTCCCTCTGCAGCAAATCTTTTAATAATTGATAATGAAAGTGGTAAAATGGAACTATATGTTGTATCCATTCATACAGCGTAATGGGAGCTAATAAAATATATGGAGATTACATCTACCTGTGCAGAAGAGCAGATAACGAATGGCACGCCCGAAGGTATTCTTCAAGCCGAGTTCAAATGCTCCTGTCCTGACAAGGCAATGAAGAAGCGCTGATTGCTGGCTGTGGTGACAGTTGATTAGCTGTAGCCGCCTCCTCCTCATACTTGCAACGATGCCCTTACCTCCCCCCTTGCTGCTTACACCGCAGATGTGCTGCCTGTGGGCACGGATGCAAGACCAGCTGCAGCGCGGGAGCGTGTGTTTTGTTATCTGGCCACGGCTTCCGAGGAGACATTGCTGGAACGCAAGAGCAGAGCGGGGAAGCTGGTGTGCCGCGGTGAGCTCTGGCCTCTCACGCTGAGCAGAAATAAGGGGAGCTGTACCCTTGCTCTGTGCCCTGGCCAGCAAACCTTTCGTGGGATAGCACTAACCTTCAAAGGCTACTCCCCTGCCTCAAAAGCCTCCTGGGAGATTATTTTTTTTTTTTTGCTGTATACGAGCAAGGAACCCATAAGGATAAGTCTCTTAAAGAGTGCTATCTCAAATGGAGAGGTGCTTAGGAACTGGGGCATCAATTTTTACAGATGTTTGGGAGCCTCACCTATGGGGAAACTGAGAGCAATCAGGCGTCTCAATGGCTTTTAACAACCAAGCCCTGCTTTCGATGTAGTTACCCAATCTTCTACAGATGACCTAGTAAACCCTCCATTTTTCCCAGAAATCTCTGTTTCTAGAGTGAGGATGTCCCATCCCCTCACACTGTGAAAAGGAAAACTATGGGGAAAATGGCAGCAAAAGCTACAAAACAGTGAGAAGGTAGGAAGATGCAGATTAGGCGGTTAGCATCACTACTAAGTGAGGTTAATAAATTGTCAATTACTGGATCAACAACTGGATCCATACCGTGGGCTCCCACTGTTCGTGGTTAGTCACTTCTGCCATGAAGTGACCAACTGATGGGGAGAGGGATTGGTTCAAAATCAGAAACCTGAACTAGTACAAACATGGAAAAGTCTACACAAATTAAACTTTTTCAGCCTTTTCTCTCATTTGGGCTTTTCCACATAGTTTTTTTTTTTTTTTTCCTGCAACAGATGCATTTGCTGGTTTTGAAATTTGAATTCTTAACATAAGGCTTAATATAAGTGGGAAATTAATTGAGTTGTAATTAAGACATATGTAAAGTGTGGATGGTATAGGAGGCTCTTGGAAAGTCTGTGCTCGGCATGAAGCCAAGCATGGATGTTTCATAGACTCATCTTTTGAGGAGGTCTGCATTCAGAAGTCTTGTTGTCAAAGGATCAGGATTATATCAAGCCATCTTTCATACCCATGGGGGATAATGACTTCCTGCCCTGATGGCAAATGTTCTCATTTCCCATGAAAAGTTATAGGACAAAGGTTAACTACCTCCTGTAATTTCACAAAGAAATTTGATACAAGCCTCTAGCTGTCTTTTCTGTCTGTGCCAGACATTTTTTGTTGTTCTAGAAGCCGACTGCATGGTACAGTCTGTAACACAGAGGCTTGTTAGGACCTTGGAAGATTGATTATTTTACACTTCATGTCTTCAGCCTGCAAAGGGGATGTGCGTAACTCGTGCTGAGAGTACCTCCTCACATGGCACTTGCACCTGGACTCTCGGCATCGCTGGAATCGTGTTATCAGACCTCAGGGAAAAAAGTAGAACTGGGCTTATTCCCTGCAAGGGATTTTTTTTTTGTTACTATATTTTTTTACAGACTCACAACAGAAGCAGACAGATTCCAGCTCTTTGTCCTATTACCCAGAAGATTTTTTTCTCTCTCTCAGGAGGGGAAAAAAGTACTGAAACCAAAATTAAATACTGATGAAGCCATTAAACAAAATGGAAATTAAGGGAAAAGTGGGAATAAGATTCTGTTGATGTGAATTTTAAGAGTCCTTCACAGAGGGTTATGTAAGAGAATGAACGAGATTCTGATTTTTTTTTAAATTCATACCAAGAAAATGAAAAAAAAAAGAACAATCCAAGGTTTGTAGCGCCCCATTGGTTTTCTATGAGATTTCCTGAAAATAATATGACTTTTTCATTTCACTTGATAAGGCTATGATAGCGATATTTTATGAAGGCAAAATACTATGTCCAAAAAAGCAAAGAACTTTTGGGCGCTAAGGTACAGCCTTATCATATTTCTTGCTAACAAGGAGAGGTCATAAAACATACAGTTTTTCCTCCTCCATCTTCCTCCTACTAAAAAGTAAATGAGAGCATGTCTGCTTTGCAGTCACTGTCACAAATCCTAGCTTTAAATTAGCTCACTGGGGTCCCAAGAGCATGTGGCTGCAGGAGCCTGAAGCTTATCCCAGGCTGACTGCCCCAGCATTTATCCCAGCTTCTCGGGCAGCTGCTGTAGCACTGAGACCCATGTTTCAAATACAGCACAGCTCAAGGTGCCCCAGTGAGCTACCGGAGACACAGGGCAGATATATCACACCAACAGCCACCACGCCCTCAGGAGCGCACATGGCGATGGGATGTGCTTTCTCATTTAAGGGTCTCTTTTTTTCCCCCGTGAGCTCAAAGAGGCCCATGGGAAAAAAAAAAAGAAAAAAAGGAAAAAAAAAAAAAAAAGAAAAACACTAGCTGTTACTTCTGCAATTCCTCTGATTCTTCTGGACTTCTGATCAGACATATTCTTCATTAATTATTCACTACAGTCATAGTCCCTCACCATATGGGAAGGGGATTAGCTGAAACGATGAAGCTCTGCTGCAGTTCGCCACTGTTGCTTGGTCATACCCAATGGGGAAGGGGCTGCAGAGATTGACTTGTGAGCTGTTTCTTCAGAGGAGCCAAGGTCCAGCTCCACTCAGCGTACAAAAGGACAGTTTGTTTCACCTTTCAGAGATGAAAACCAATGGGTAAAAAAACCCTGACTTCTCATCCAGAGCTAAATAGGTGCATGTATAGAGGGTGAGCCTCTGCTTTCCCATGACAAGAAATGGAAAGAAAAAAAGGGTGGTGGTCTGTATTTATGCATATGTACTTCTCTGCTGTAGCAATACAATGCAGTGAGTGAATCCGTGCAATTGTTTTTGGTTGTTTTTTTTTTTTTCATCCTGCCTCCCTCATTCCCCTTCCAAATGAATGTGATAAAAATGACTGCAAATATTGTAGTACCATGGCTTGCTTGTTTGATTGTTTGTTTTCAATTTTTAGGTGAAATGATGGCTTTTACATTGCGTTTTATCCTGGCATCTAAAAGACTAGCACTTGATACTCCCTTCATTAATAACTCAAACCAGCTGTAAGAAGAGGGAATAAATGGTCTATAGCAGCCTGGTCAGATATAAAAGACTATACTTACCTATAGTCATATAGTCTTGACATTATTTACCAACAGATGAAGAATTTCTGGAGAGAGAGGTAGAAAATCCCACAATATCATGAAGGGACAGGCAGGACAATGTGGACCCCAGTCAGCAATGTGGGGGACACTGCAGGAGCGAAAAATGCCATGAGCAGAACAGCCTTGGCCTCTCTTCCTGCAGGCAGCATTTGGCAATGGTTGAAGATTCATCTGTCACCATTAAATAACTGAAATTCTATACATTGACAGTTATCTACTTTCTATAGAGGGAGGTTTCAGTGATGGACCGGATGAAAGGCTGTTGAATACACAAGGGTGTTTATGTCAATGAAGTGGAAGGAAAATAACACAGCTGATTTATCTGGAGTAGCTCATGCAACCTGTCTGTCCCTTCACTGTGCTGCTGATAGCTTTTGGCAACCAGCACAGCGGCCAACGTATGAGCACAGATCAGTTGTGTCATATTCTTTCTTCACTTCATTGATGCAGAGCATGTCATAAAATCTTGCTGTCCTCAGCGCCACCTTTCAGTTCCTGAGTTTGGTGACAGCAAATGTCACTTGAGAAAAGCACACGGACTATGACTGGTGATAGTTTTGGAAAACATCGTGTGGAGCTGTGTCACTTCGAGGTCATGTTCTTGTTGTCGTTTCGAGTGTGAATGTCTGTGCTGCTGGATGTCCTGTTCTCTGCAGGTGAAAAGGTGGGGGCTATGTATAGTTGTTGTGAGGGGGAGAGGAGTCCATAGTCTGCAAGTCAGATAATGGGGAATTGAGAGCTTGTGACAATGCCGTGAAGTTATGGGAACTGTTCTAGCCCTCTTGAAAACCCAGAATTTCAGCTGAGGTTTGCTCTCCTGTCAGTTAAAATTAGTGGAAACCTGAAAACTTTGGTTCAGATCTTCTATACAGATACCATGAGTCCAATAGCTTCATCATTTTTGCCCTTAAATTTCTTCACGTCTTCAGCTGCAGCTAGGCAAACGTAAGGTCTTGCTGAATGGGGAGTCTGGAGTTCAGAAGCCAAACCCTGCTTTTTCTGAGTGTACAGAAGCACGTGTGACCAGAGGTAGAGGGGTCGCAATGTGGTGAACGTGAGGACAGCTGACAAAAGGGATTTCTAACCAAAGTGACTTTATATTGCATTACAGAAAATGTTGAGCTGTGCAGGCTGGTAGGAGGGAGAGTCCTGCTTCTAATTGTGATTCAACATTATCTTTCACTGATAATAGCCTTTTTGTAATCAAAGAAGGTAAAAATTAAATGAATGTTGCTGGTTTTTTTGTGTGCACCATTGAGCAATACAATCACAATATAGTTTTGAATTAAATTCTTTTGTTCCTTTTGTTAATTTGAGTTTGATGGTTTTCCCTGGTGCCAGAGCCTAATTTACAGCAGAGAAAATTCCCTTAAATTGATTTTTAAAAATGCTCTCACATACACTACATTAACCTTTTCATTCCCTTATGGTGTGTGTCAAAGAAAAATGATTCCTGTAACTCTGCTTATTGGAGAGACGCATTTGTGGAGTATATTAATTGGTAGAGTTCCCGTTCAGCTCTGGACAGATTTTTCACACAGTAAACGAAATCCTGGCAGTGCTAATGCTCATCTCTCTCTTTAAAAATACTGGTGCCCCAGCCCCATCATTTGCTTTCTCCCACTGCTATGTATTTGGTCACTTATGAATTCTTTTATTAGTTATGGATGAGTTTTATCTTTGAGTTTAGATAGGGAGAAGAGAGGCACCGAGGCCCAGGTCCTAAGGAGTGTTTCTGTGCCTGACTCCTGGTGAAGCCACAGGGAATCAAGGATCTAAACACCTCTGAGGACGTTGGCCTGGGCATGGTGCAACGTGGTGTTTGCAGCACCACATAAGATGGCTACACGAGGTACTTGGCAAGGAAGTCTATACTGGAAAGTTTTTTGCAGCATCACATTAGTTTAGGATGTCTTTAAGTCTTGCAAAGTGCGTGAGATGGACTGGAGGATGAAGATAGAGGAGCTTTTTGGGTATGTTTAGATCAGGAGTTGATCCGAAGCTCTGCAGAGTACTGTGGGGCAATGTGGACATGGCGCACTCTGCCTGGTGGGTGTGTTAAAACCTCTTAACTTCAGAAGACAGACCCTGCTGTTGGAGGGGACAAGAGATTGATGAGGTGCAGAGAAGAAACTCCCTTCTTGGACACTTGCCTTTTTCCTTCCTATCTCTGGAGCATTTTTTCGTGGGATGCAATGAAACTGCCACACACGTGTCACTGTGTCTCCTTGGGTGATTTTTCTCTTTTCAAATCCTACAGCATGTTTAAATCAATATGATATCCCTACATTTACCTCCAGTTTCAAATACAAAGAGGACTTCTCTAACCCACAGTGTCTCACTTTTGATGTCAGAAGTGAGAGAGTCACAAAATTAAAGGAAAAATTTTGATTACAGTGGAAATTTTACATCTTGAAGCCAGTGAAAAGCAGACAGATAAACCAGCAGCATGATTCAGGAGAAGAGGTGCTTTTGCCAATGCTGTTAAGATGCATGAATTGTGCAGGGAGATTAAAAATGATCAGGATAATGCAGTGGCTTTGCTGCTGGGTGGCAGCAGTGACCCTCATGAAATAGATCTTCTGCAAGAAGAAAAATTGCAGTTTGGGTGTCAGTCGATTTTGCTTTTTTTTTTTCGAGTGGGAATGTGAATGTCTCAGTTCCATTTTGTAATTCGCACTTACTGAGTCTCAGGATTGTACTGAATTAAGAATATTTCTTTCAAACAAAAAATGAGCAAGAAAACTGTTCTTTTGGTACAAGGAGTCACGCTCCTGTGGTGTTGTCCCACAGTTAACACAGCTCGTTATGGGAAAGAAAGTTGGCATCTTGTTTTCCCGAGGAAAAATGACTTACTGTTTGTTGGTTGTGTTTACTGCTGCCCAGAAAGTTTTGAAAATGAAAATAAACAACTTTGCAAAGCTCTTTGTAATGTGCTGTGAGAACCCTAGTAAAAATAGAAATCAATTAAAACAGACCAAGCATAAGACTCGTAAACCTTTGGAGACCTTGGAGTCACTTTGCCTGACAGCAGCACTCGGTGCTGAGCCAGCCCGCTGGCATCTCATGCCAAAGGCCCGAGTACCCTCCGAAGAGCTGTAATTCTTCAAACTACAGTTTTCCTAAGCCAGATCTGGGCAAGGGCTAGGGAGAATTAAGACCTTTTTTTCTTTAAACTTCATGAACACCAAATCAGGATATCCATGAAGTGGTTTCTGGTTCAAGAATATCTGAGAAAAGCCTGAGAAAATCCCATTAGGAGAACTGAGATGTAATATGGGTCTCCCAGCTATTTTGAGGACGGTCTCGCAGCCTGTGGACTCTTCTCCCTGCCTCTGCGTCCAAGCCGCACTCACAAAAGTCAGCACAGGTTGCTGCTAGCCAGAAAGAAACAGTTAACATTATAAAAATGGAGAAGACAGCTGTCCTTTCGCTGTTGTGTCCCTTGCTCCTTACTTCTGTGTGAGTTACTGTACGAACTCAAGCGAATGATTTTCCTTAAGAGTAAGCACTGCAGAACTGGGGGTGAGTTGGGGGCTGTAGCTCAGGTTTAGGATTTGGGATTCAGATGGGGTTCAGGGCTGCGTTTATACGGTGAAGTAACCTGGAGGTGTACAGGGGATCAAGCATTGGTGATCACTGGCGTGGTTTCTTAGCGTGTTCCCAGGCACGGTTTTGGCCCATTACTGCCAGGACTGTCCCAGGAATGCTGCAGCAAAGCCTGGCGTTCAGAGTGGGCCAGGGACTGCTTGGGTAAAGGGGCTGTGATACAGTCACGCCACGCTGGAGCGTGAGAGGGTTTGGCTGTTGTGGGTGAGAGGTGTGCTCTGCCAGTTGTCCTGGGACAAGAGAACAGATTTTGGTTTGCTTTATTTGCTCTATTTACTTCCGAAACCAGGAATGGAAGATTGAGGAGATGGGAAGACGGGGAGAGAGATGAAGCAGAAAGATCTTGGCTGTACAGGCTGGGGAGAAGGGGACTTAGCTGGGAGAGAAAAGCCTTCATTCTGCATCCTGCTCCAAGAACTGCTAGTGTCTTTTTATTTAAAAGCATAGTGTAAAATACAGGCCCACACTTACACATTGTTTTTCCAGTGCTCAACATTGTTAAAATTTGTATCAGAGAAGAATATTCCTTCTATAGTTTTCCATTAAAATCTTGGCTACACACTGCAGGTGGAAACAGCATTAGAGACCCTCACATCAAATATAACTTGAGTGTTTTGTCCTGTGATCCTAGAAACAACAGAAGATTAAGATTCTTTTAAAGGTAAAATTATAAGATAATTAGCATCTTGATACAAATATTGCTACAATAATGAGTAATGCAATTACATTGTCTTTGAAACATCCATACATCAAACAATTTGTATTTTTGCAAAACAGTAAATGATTGGTGCATGAAACAGAAGTTGTGTAAAAGATGTATAAAAATAATACGTGAATTTTAGCATCTAGAATAACTCTGGAGTTTGTATTTTACACACCTTCTCTACTATACTTTGATTTTAATAGGATACTCAGGTGCTTGAGAAATCCAACACCATAATCTGATTAATTTATGATATATGGAAAAGATTAAAGAACCCAGGCATGCTACTAAAAATGCTGTTATTGACCCCAATAAGGGCACATTCTGGCTTGAAACAGAGGAATTTTTCACTCTAATGATATCCTACTGGCTTATTTGAGGGATTTTTTTTTTCCTGCTGAACTCAACTTTTATGTAGAACACACATCACTCGAGTCCCATGGAGGACAGTAATATGTGATTTTTACTGTTTTTTTACTAAATTCGGAGGATGTTTTACTGAGAACACAAAATAGATTTTATCATCATATGGTTGTTAGTTTGAACACGTTTCTTTGTTCAATAAGTAAAAACATTTTACGTTGTGTCTCATCAAGGAGTTTCAGGTAATTTTCGTGACTTCTGAAATCCCATTATTATGGGCTCTCCTCAAATGTTCTCTCCCAAAAGAAGTTCTGAGTTGTCACTACGGCGTCCTCCTCCCTGCAGTGCCATCCCATGCCATGGTCTGTCCACATCCCTCACCTCCCCATGTATTTCCGGGACTCGGGGGTCAATCCCATCTCTGACCTGGTTTGCCCAGCTGCTCCCATGGCTGCGGGACCTTCAGGAGCCATCACCTTGCAGCCCTCATGCCAGCCAGGGACCTCATCTGAAATCCCCAATCTACCGCTGACCTGTAAGAAATGATGATGAGAGAAATGTATTTTGAACAAAAAGCAGCTTAGGTATTTGAAATAGTAATGGTAGATGGTGGTTGGCGTGGTAGGTTGTACTGTGGGTACTTCTCTCTTTCTTTCTGTTTTCTTATTTCCCCATATGTGCATGAAGCTTTGCTGTGTGTTAATGAGAGTTACGTATGTCAACCAATAGAGGAGGGACGCTCCCCTAGCCCCCAGCTTCTTTAATTCACACATGATTTCATATAATAATTACTGTATTGCAGAAGTGTTTGCAAGTAGCCCGGCAAGGTAATTTTTACTTCCTTAGCACGCAGTGCAATTTCTGCATCCTGAGTTTGATGGACACCTCAGGAGAGTGCAAAATGAAATTGATAAACCAGTTTTCTTCCCCCCTGCTGTACACACCATTTTCGTATTCCTCTTCCCACTGTCTCTGCGGCACGGCGACCTCAAAACTCGGCTGTCTTCACGGCTCTTTCTCACGTTGTTGCCAAACAAATTATTTAGGAATTAAATTTTGTTCACCTTGTGTTTTCCTTCCTGTACCACTTAGAAACAAATTATTTACAAACTAGATTACAGAAAAAAAATGCCTAGGAGTTAGTAAAATATATTAAACAGAATTTCTAATGCTGCCTTTCTACCCAGAGAGATTAAACACCTCACTTCTTCCCTTATCACAAATTCTTCCTTGGTGTTGAGTCATAAATTGAATGATATTTTCTTTTTTTTCTGAAATATAGTTTCACTAAAAGTTGTAATTGCCTTTTTACAAATGTAAGCAGAATGGCATTTTGTTGGAATTAGGGGAGATGACAAAGCTGAGAGGTGGTTTCACCAAGCTCTCACATCTTGCAGAGAAGCTTCTTTTTCCATTTCTTGGGATCATAATTCTTCAAGAAACAGGGTAGAGAGATGTCATCCTGGTATGCACTGACAATATCACCGTTTGCAAATGCTTTCTGCATGGGTATGAACTGGTTCAGGGCTCATGTGTGCCTTGTGGCTCGGTTTGCAGGGAGCCAGGCTGTCAGAGTATTATAGAGGAAAAGCTGAAGCTAAGCAAGTGCTGCGGCATAGAGGGATCCTGAGATCAGATATATAATCTGTGGCATTTGGGCTTGCCAAGCCTTTTCACGGATTTGATGAACGCACAGACTCTTATGGAATAAAATCCTAAGCATCAAACCAAGTTTTAGTGGTGCCATGGCAGATATTTCACCCTAGGAGATGATTTGGTTCTGTTTTAGTGGATGAATGTGTGTGCTTATATCAAGCACTGAAATAAAATCAAAGAAATGCTGTTGATTTTACGGGCTCTGTCACTGTTGGGAATGGATCTTTAATTATGACTTGAATTACAGTAGCAGCTAAGGGCCCCTGTGAGGATTCGCAGTCCCACTGCGCCAGGTGCTATAAAAACATCGAGGTTACAGCAGATGAATGAACCAAACTGATGGTGGGAAAGTGAAGAAGATTAATAAGATGACGTTAAATCAAGGCCATCACAATTCTTGGCTAAAAGTATCTCTAATCACATATTCCATGTGTCGTGCTCACGTACAGCATTGCCATCTCCTTTCTCCTGGGCGTCAGTGGCCATGCCCTTGGCTGGAGCCACACGTGGGGCAACAGGTCCAGCTGGTCTTCACAGCTTGAATTTTTGTCACCCTGAGAGTAGGCTCCTGGCAGGATTTCAGAGTCCACGTTCCCAACTTCTAATTTGTTTTGGAAATTCCATGTAGTCACTCTGTCCCTAAGCACTAGACATAATTTGGGAATGCTTCAAGTGGCAGTGCTGCTTACTTACATGTTGTAAGGGGGTAAGACGTCGCAGTGTGGTTACTATACTTGGGTACAGAAGTCATGTGAGATGCCAGTTCAAAATACAGAGATGCTAAATTAATCTTTTAATGCTGCTAGGTCTGGAGGGGATCCAAAATTGTTTCATCATAATGCTCATAAAAATGATGGGAAGTTATTAAATATCCATTTCTGCAATACAGTACAGCTAGGAATTCCAGATATTACTGTATTTAGATCTTTCTACAGATTTTTTTTTAGTTTAGAAGTAGCACTGGGTTCCATTTGTAGCTGACACAGACTGGCTTTGCTCCAGTGGAGCCAATGATCTGTGTCAGTCAATGCTAGCTGAAGATCTGGTGCCTTCTGCTCTAAAACTGTGGAAGACCCATCATCTGTTAAAGATAACAGTTAGGTGTAAGGTACAGATGGCATTCATCGTCTCCTCTTGGCTTTGTAACAGAAACATGTAAGACTGAAAGCTCTATCAAAGCATAAAACATGCAAGGTTTATTTTTACAAAGGGCTGAGTGTTACGGATACAGCCTTTTCACTCTCAAACACTCCATTAATGCCCAACCTCAAAGCATTTGCGTACATGCGCTTTGCAGAAAATTGTGAGAGGAGGTGGAGCTACAGGGCCAAAAAGAGTGGCTTTAGGGCATTTATAAAAGAGCCTCCCAGAAATGCCGGGCAGGATAGTGTGTTGCATTGTGTGCAGGGTAAAAGATTATTCTCACAGTGCTGGGGAGTAAACAGCAAAGATGTTAACTGTTAGTAAGTCATTGCTCCCTATTAGTAAAAGCATTTATTATTAACAGAAGATGAAGAAAAACATAACATACTATCTCGTCAGTGCAACAGGGAGGATGGTTTCATCCCTCTGAATCTTTCTGTTGGGGTTTTGCAGGAAAGCCCCCACACATGCCGTGCCTCATTTGTGAAAACAGACCAGGTTTTTATTCCTCTCACTCTAAAGTGTCACCTTTAGCATCTGAACAACCGAGTTTACTGTAGCCTCAGGCTCAGACTCTCTGAGTCTATCTGCAAACCGATTGCTATTCAGCATCACGCTTCAGCTGGAGCACAGCTCAGGGTGGTCTGCAGCAGCAGGAGGGGAGGGAGGGGAGGAGGGAGGAGAAGGAAAGACAATAAATTAAAAAAGAAAAACCCAAACAAAAGTAACTCAGCTTGACTTCAGAGATGAGACGGATGCAGTTACATGCTTATGTTTGTTTATCCGCATTATGATACTGCCTAAGTTCTTTAGTGATTGAGGTTTCCACTGTGCCAGGCAGGGTACCAAAAGTGATTCCTGCCCACGGAGAACCTCCATCCTAAACTTAAGGCAGGAGAGCGGCAGAGGATCCAGACAGGCAGAGGAGTGCGATGAGACTGTAAGGCGGTATCGATCAGCAATATAACCAGAGGCCTCAGCAAACCTCCTGCTGTAACCACTGCAATTAGTTTACTGCCATTATCATTGCAATTAATATTTCTTTTTTGCAACACAAGGTTAATAATCTAACCGTACGGGTTACCTACGCTTTCTCTCATTTGTTGTACTGTTTAGCAGTTACAATCTGCAGCAACTTTGTATTATAAAGATTTAATTAAGAGCAAGATTATTTTTCCACTGAACATCACAGGAGTTTTTCCCAGGGACAACAGTGTTCCCATACCTTAATTCCTCAGCAAAGTTTTTATTCTGAGCCATGTTCCGAAACTGGTGAGCTGACTTGCCAGAGACATTGCCCTCACTATGCTATGTCATCAGGCAAAACTTTGAATTCAGAACAAGGCAGCTGGAGGGGAAGGAAAACTACATCTTCCTGGATTAACTGTGTGTTGACAAGCTTGCTAGGAGATTTTTCATTTACTGTGTTTGTGAGTGTGTAGTATTTCAGGTTATTTAGTTAAAATGTAGAAGCAAATCAAAAACCCCAAGAAGTAGAGCTTGCAAGAACAGCGAGTATGGAATCCACACAAAACCTTCCCATAAACACCCTCCTGCCAGCTCTGAAGCCAATAAAAGATCTTCCACCTGCTTTTGTTTCATACCATTAATTTATTGGGTGTTCTGTTGTGGGTTGGGTGTGGGTTTTTTTTTCATTTTCTCTTCTTTCGGATTTACACTGCCTTAATTGAGAGGAGAGCTCAGTCTCCTGTCTGCAGCCATGGCCCAGATGAGCCAGTGTCACCTACTTCAGCAAGAGCCCTCACGTACAGCCCATCTGTCGGGAATGTATATATTCCAGTATAACACACTTAGGTTTTGTTGTTATTGAACAAAAGTGGCAACTCCCTGTTGAAAAAGACTAAAAGGCCCACCATGACTACCCTTCTATTGGTGCTTCAGAGATTTTGGTCCAGGATGTATAACTTTTATTAAATAATACCACTCTCTTGACAAGCGATGTCTATATTGTCCTTCTTTCATTTAGCAATATAGACATGGCTATAAGAAAAAAAAGAGAAAAGAAAAAGTTGTGCCTGATGATTTTTTGTTTTAAGACGCTATTATGTTATTGTAACATGGCCACCGTGCTGGCAGACTTTTGGCAGGTTTCAGCTAAACATGCCGGAAATAATTTTGTTGACAGCATCTTGGATTGGAGCACATCCAGCCTTCATCCATAACATGTCAGTACAGTGATTCTTTCACAGGCAGGAAAATATGTCATCACAGATCTGTATTTTAGAGTCTTAAAATACTGTAGATGTCTGGATTTATGGCTTCAAAGTCAACTTCACAGGTGGGTAGCGTTATTTTTCAATCATAAATGAAGATGGACGTGATAACATTTACAGTTTTTAATATGCAGCATCAATGAAGTGTGCGTATGTTAAAACCTGTGGTAACATCTGTTTTACTTTCCTAATCCAAAAACAATTAAGGTTTTATGTAAGAGAAAGAAGGGGGTGGAAAACAAACAGCAAAGGAAAAAAGGAGGAAAAAAACAGACTGAAGGGCTTCAGCTTGTTGCAGAGGTCGTGCAGGCATTGTGTTAGTTCTTCATGAGAAGCAGAGAGCAGGTGACTCCTCTTGATGAGTGACTTCAGTGTAATGTTTCCTTTTCTGCTGTTTTTAGTAGAATTGTTTTTAGTAGAATCTTTTTGTCAGAGCAGAAATTGTGCATGCTTGGTTTATTTCCATTTGTGTAGTATGCTCAGATTTCAGTATTAAAACCAAAGTGGTATCTTTAGGATTAACAGCTGTGGTTCACGAAGGGTATCTGCTTGCGGGATGGTTTAGATCTCTGTGTTTACATCTGCAAGCTTGGATCTTTCAGGAATGGGCAAATTATAGCTTTGTGCTGCACATTGGAAACAAACCCTTTGAGGTGCCACTTCAAGAACATTATTTATGTGCTTGAATCTGTACCTGCCTAGGGCTTAATTAAACACCTTCCTGGCTTCAGTCCCAAGCACCGGGGCTTTCCTGGGCAATGTGAATAGGCAGCTGATGTCCGCTTGCGAGAACTCCTGTTGAAGAGGTGGGAGTTTGCTGCCAAGGGCAATGCGCTGTCATGGACCGGTGGTGAGGCTGTAATCTCCTGGAAGTAAGGGCTGGTCACAGTGACACAGCAACATCTGTCTGGAATTAACGGAAGTACAGATAGGAAAGATCTAAGGTGGCGGTGCTATCGTCTGTACGGTACGAAGTCTGTGCAGCAGTTTCACTGTAAGTGATTCTATCGAAAGAGACTTCAAATGACTGCAAACAAAAAAGCTGCTTTCCAAGCCTGTGCTGAATAAAGCTGTTTACCTTTCTTTGAGATGTCATTTATCTCTTCTTGCTTTTTATCAGGGGAAATTTCCTGATGGAACTTTGAAAATAAAGTGAAAACGTTCCCTTCTGCTTCCTCGCAGTGTATTAAACCCCAAAGTTATGTTTATGAATAGTTTTCCTCCTTGTGATACACTAGAAATTCCCAGTCTTTTTTGATGTGATTTTGCTCAAATATTGATTGGATGACTGAATATTTAATGGGATTATGATGTTGTAATGGATTCGGTAGAAGTATTGATATCCTGAAAGCTTAAGCACGCGTGTGGATTTCTATCACGCTGGGGCCCGTGGATGGGGAAACCTCACTTAATGCAAGGTTTTATTAAGCTTTTGAACTACGTCTGGGGTTGTAGATCTAATTCAAGTCTATGAACTATTTTTTCAATTTTAAAACTTCTGACCATTTGGGGGAAGAGGGTTGTTTTCAGGAATGTGACTGCTGCCATCAGTCCTGTAGTGCTGCCTGCGTCTTACCTCTGTCCTTCAGATACTTTTAAGGCTTGGCTGGGTAGAAGCACTGTGGTTTCTCAGCTGCTTCTCCCCAGTTCTCCTTTCATCCCTGGAGGTCCCACTGTGCCCTGCTGTGAAAGGAAGAATATTCCTGCCACTTACTAACAAGACCTGGATTCTTTTCCTGGCTTTATTTTTTGACTTGTATGTGACCCTGGGAAAGTCACAGTCTCTCTTTTGGGTCTATTTGCATCACCTGAAAAATGGAGAGCGTAACAGTTTCCTAAAAAAGGTGTTAGAAGACTAAATGAATTAACATTTGTATTCGTGCTTAGGGTGAAGATGCTATAAAAATGCAAGTATTTATATTCTTTCTGTTTGCTTGTTGGCAAAATTGCATTTCTCAAGGCTCCTGACCTACTTTTCAGATTTTTCTCCAGTAAGAATAATAAACTAGAAATTTGTTCCTTCTAATTATTTTTCATTTGAAATAGAAAGCCAAGTGCAAATGAGGGGAAGGCAAAGAGGGGAGGGGCTGCTAACCTCTACCCTTCTTTGCCAGAAGAAAGGGAACCATCGTGTATTTTCCAGAACTAGAATAAATAATGAAATACAGATGCTACCTCGGATGTTTAATGCCTCAAAGGTGGCTTTCCATTGCCTTTGTAGTCCCCAAACATACAGGAAGAGAGTCTCAACATTCTCTTTTTCCATGAAGTGGATTCTTGATATGGAAAAAGTTGAAAAATATTTTCCAGCGTTTTCTGAAATCAAAACCGTGAGGTTTGCCTGATGTCCCTGCTCAGGTCATGTTGCTGTGTATAAGAAAGAGTTACAGTAAGTGAAATGAACACTCTGAATTACTTCCGAATTACAGAAGAACTTAGTCTATTATAAAGCATTTTATTTTCCTGAAAAAAAATTAAAAAAGAGAAAAAGAAGAATCTTTTAAAGAAGTACCAGCATGTTTGTCTTAGACCCACCATCCATCATAATAAAGGAAATGAGGCAAAAATTCTAAATTGGTGAGGTCAGCAAGGCGGAGGAGCATCCAGAGTTGTTCTATGAGGCCAGATGCCTTGAGTGAACTCAGCCTTCCAGGAAAGTGGAGTGCACTGATACTTCCTACAGTTCCTGGGGATGCTTCAATGCATGCATGAAAACACATTTAATGCACAGTGCTAAGGGGAATCCAGCAAGAAGCATGAAAGGGATAAAGTGCAATAAATATTTAACATCTTGTGAATGCGAACACAGCACTTCATAGAAACCTCAGTCTGGAGAGCAGGAGTGCTGTACACATCACAGACAGAACATATGGTACAACCCAGTGAAGTCAAAGCTAATCAGTGAATAGTGATGGAGCTTTTAATCTAAAGTTTTAAGGACATGATTAAATATAATGTGTATGCTAGACAAGAAGCCTATCATCATGTCCTTAGACCTACCAACCTAGGAATGCATGCCAGGTGGCCTGAGGAGATTTGATGTTTTCTGGGAAGGCAGAAAAGTTCACCATGGGGATATCCTTATTGATTTTTTATCTCCATACGTGCCCTTGTGAATTATTTGTCTTCCTGTATTCCTCTCTGGCGTCTTATTATAAAAGTCTCTTGAAAGTTACTGTAAAGCTCTTTATTCTCAGACTTAATGAGGTTTGGTAGGAAATTGACTTTTGATAAGTGAGTTTGGGTGCGTGGTGCTGTGGGCTGCTGGTGCCCATATGCAAGGAGGTGATGGGGAGTGTGGGTTTCACTACTGAGCATCCTGGGGGTGCATTGCATTTAGTCATTGTATAGTATGACTTGGGTTGGATTCAGTTAATACGACAATGTATTATAACGGCATGAATTATATTTGGCTTACGGGCTTCACCCACCGTGGTCGCAGGGTGCATGGTGTGGTTCTGTGGAAATTGGTGGCTGTCTGGATTCTGCTGTTTGGTTCCTTGTCTAAGTGCCTTTTCTAAATGTTCACTTTCCTTTGATGTTTCTAGGAGCTGGTGGGGAGTAATCCTCCACAAAGAAACTGGAAAGGAATTGCAATTGCCTTACTTGTTATTCTCGTTATCTGCTCCCTGATTGTCACCTCTGTTATACTCCTGACACCAGGTATTTATAACCTTTAACTCACTTCTGTTCTGTTTTTTCTTCTGTAATTTTACACTTCCAAGGATAAAGGGATTGCAAACTGACTGCAAAGTCAACATCAAAGGAATCATCCTTCCTGTTCCTTAACTTGTTGTGAGATGAGTTCAAGGCCATTCCTAGGTAGATTGTTTTAGAGTTTTACACTTCAATTCAAAGATCAGGGCTGAAGGTACAAGGGTGAAACTTGGTTGCCTAAACATAGATGGGGAGTGTTGTAGATGTGCCAGGGTATGAGAGACATCTGTGTAGGGCAGTCGGTTAGGACACAGGAATTCCTGAAGTTCATGCTCACATGGAGCAGCATCTGCCAGCTGGATGGCATACCATAGAGCATCTAAAATGGCATTAGGTGCCTATGCTCTAGGTACCTAAATCCCATCCTGTTCAGCTGTACTGATTTTTAAATCAGACCATAGCGCTTCAGCTTTACTAAGGAATTCCAGATAACTATATGCCAGATAGTACTTAACCACAGCAAATAATTAGTAACTTCCCAATAAGGGATTCTCTAAGTTAATCCCCTTACCAAGTTTCAGCAAAGTTCTGTGCATGTAACCTCTGTAAATTACTTCTCTTACAGTAGCTGCTGAGGTTGTAGGCTTGAATTTTAATGTGATATCATTATGATTATTGATTATTACATATTTATACAGTCCTGTAAATTTCCATGACTACTGACAGTGTAGAAATAATATGCTTTTGCGGCTTTGAAAAGGTTGTGATCTGAATACGAAAAGACAAACGAATAAGAGATGAGACATAGAAAAGAGAATTCAGTGTCAGAAAGGGTTAGGAGCTACAAAACACAGAAGGCAGGTCGTCTGCTGCAGACGGACATAGAGGAGAAGAAAAGGAGCTCCTTCTTGGATGAGTACATGAGAGTGATTCTAGGAGACAACAGCACAGAGAGCACAGAACTGAGGAGTAAAATGAAGGCAAGGGAGAAATGAAACTGTGGGAAATGGAAGAGCACAGGACAGGGAAGTGGAAAAATAAGATGGAAGTTGTGGAGCAGAAATTTCTAGCTCAGGGCGAGTGAACTGACATGCAGTTCCGCAGACTTGGGGTATCTTCCCTGACATGATTCTTATCGCACCGTCCTGCTGCATGGTAGACTGGAGACAGAGGTAAATCAGGAAATACAGGGCTGCATGGAGTTAATTTAAAAATGAGTGGAACAATCACTACGTTATCCTTCTGGTTATCTACCGTCGTGCCACGTTTGGTTTATTTCATGCTATCCTGGATTTTTCAATGTAAATGTTAGTAACATGTGGTCATTGCAGAGTAATTAAGTAATTAAATTAATTAAGGTTAAACTTAATAAAGGATAATTTTTTAATTACTTTCACTAGGGTTCAGATTTAACACCTTTGGACAGTGCAGTTCATCTGTGAGATGTTTTGGGGCATGGTCTGTGGACTGTACTCATATCAGGCACCACTTATTTGCAGTGACAAATATCGTCCCTTACCCATTTGATGTGGAAATGTTGCCATCTATTTATGAAAGTGTAGTCCCAGACTGTTCAAAAATGTACGTTGAAGCCCAGATTCCTAACCCCACACTTGTGGGCTTCAAGAAACTGTCAGTGGCTCGCACTGTATGAATGAGTGCCACTTCCATCGAAGAGCAGGATTCCATATAGCTGGATACACTGGGAGAAGCATAAACATACTTGTACAGTCCTAAATACAGCCTAAGTCACAAGTTTTCCCTTTTACGTGGCCACCTGTAATAAGGATTTATTTATAAGGGTGGTCAGAATGATACCTGGTGAGGGCTTAGTAGCTCTGGTTTCAATTCTGGGCTCCACTATATACCTCATTTAGGACTTCTGCTGAACCCTACTCCCACTTCACCATAGAGAAAATCACACATAAAATCGCTAATGACTATCATGACTACAGCTACTGCAGTGCTATTGTCCAGGTAAGTGTACTGGGCATTGAGACCCTGTAGTTTAATGTTCTCTAATTTAGGAAGACACAAGGAAATATGGGTTATCATGATGACCTTCTACTTTATGTAGTATGAAGTAGGAATGTGAAATATCCACATTCAGTTATAAATAAAATGTACAGGTGTATTTGTGTGTTTATATTTGAACATGCATACACAAACACATTCTCAGTTTGAGATATGTATGCACACACGTATACACATAAACCATACAGTTATTAGTATGTACTTAGCAACAGCTCCAAACAGCACCTTTGAAAGAGTCTCTGTGCTTAAAACTTAGGAATATGCAAAGTCATTTTCTATGCTAAAATTTCCTTTTTTAATTTTTTTTATTTCTAATTACTGATTTTCTGTTAAACTGGGTTTGGGTTGGTTGTTTTTTTTCCCTGCTGGTGTTTCAGAACTGTGTCCTGCATTCAAATACAAAAACTCTGAGCTCAGTGTGCCTCTGTTTTTATTATGGATCGAGTCCGCTTCATGGTGAGACTCTGCCAAGGGTAAAATAGATAGCTTAGGTTGCTGCTGTGGCTTGGCAGCAGCTGAATTTAGTTTTCTCTTGGCCCACTGGCCCTGGAGCTTGTTACGAGGATGCACTGTGGCAGAGGGTAACAGGAGGCTCATTCTGCAGGCGTTTCCCACCAGCCAGTGCTAAATGAGACATTGAGGCTGGCTTGACAAACATAAAAACTATGACATTGCTAATCTTGACTCAGGATAGCACATCCCAACAAGGTAGGGGCAGGGAAGATGGAGGAGCCTGTCCAAAAGGAGCAGCAGAGTCTGCATTTACCTGCCATAAAATAGCTCACTGGAAGAAGAAATGTTTATCCTTTGATAGCCAAGCTGAAAAAATAAGTGATGGATATTTGAACAAGAGGCGAGGAAGGGACAGGAGGACAGGGAAGGAAGGAGGTGAAAGCAGTTTTGTGGATGTACATGGGATGAGGAGCTGCTGCCAAGTGTGAGAGTGGCATCAGAAAAAAAGGAAAAAACCCTTTTCGGTGGAAATGTCTTGAGTGGGGTGATGCAGTCTGGCATGGGCAGAGCACAATGCTTGAGAATACTTCAATTTTTTTAAGTCTTCCTTCTGATGATAACGTTGGAGTCCAGCCTGACACTGTCCTGCTAGGACAAATATCTTTTGAATTTTCTCTCTGAATCCCTTATGTGTACCTGTCTATCTTGACCCTCTCCCTTCCTGGGAAACCATTCTTCTCTAAGTATTTTGCTGTTAGTTGGAAGGCCTGTTTTGCAGTGCAACACCAAGGCATGCAATGCAGAGATGCTCTAAACCCAGTGCGGAACATTATGCAATGCCTACAGAGTGTAATTTAGGACATATATGGGAAAAAGCACAGTGTGCAGGCTTGTAATCCATGTTCTGACAAAGAAAAGTGGTTAACTGGACCCATAACTTGCATCGTGATGATGGTATTTCCCAACACTATGGAAGTTGGAGTAGTCTCCTAGGTAGTCTCCTGCAAAACCAAGAGTGAATGGTAGGGTGGGGAATGGGGGAGGTTTGCTTAGTGGAACAGATAATGGTTAAGATATTTAATACCTGTAATTCCTAAGTATTCAGTGATTAAGATATTTAATAAGGAAAAAAAAAGAATTTCTATATCTCTTCAAGATTCTTTTTCAAAGCAGCCCAAACCTTTAAAGAAGGTTTTAACTCTGGATTCAGATTCAGAAAGGCTGAAATCCCTGCTGGTTTGGGTTTCTCAGAGGCAGGTCACTCACCCTGCTTTAAGATTAGCTCATAAACCAGGAGCAGTGCTCTTTGCATTCAGCAGACGTTGTAATTGCAGTAGCAGTGCTTTATTGCTAGCTAACGCTTAGGTCTTATTTTATAAAATCCTAATAAAATTTCAGCATTTCTATGATTTGTATATCCATTGGTATTCTGGAACAACACTCTCAAAAAGAGCAGTAAGTGGTGAAAGCTTGCATTTAATGACACAGTAGTATACCGCATGCACACAATTGCCTACGCTGAAGGACTCTTGATTTCATGTGTGTGCGAGGCCTGCCATTCCACCCACCTCTGAAAAATGGGAAGCTATTTATACAAACAGTAGAAGTGTGGGACTGAGCCTTTCCTAATTGGCGGTTGCTCACTTGTCGCAGCATATGGCACCTGTATGGGTCCTGTCCTGGCAGTCTTGTTTGTGTATTTATATAAAGATATGCAAAAGTTTACAGATGCGCATGTGTGCGCGCACGCACACGTCTCAAAGCTGAAGAGAGGACCCAATCCTACAGAAATCTTGATTAAAAAAGCCTTCTCCAAATTCTGTTAGACATTTTGCTTTTGAAAAGGCTGATTTCTAGTCCCCTGTGTTTGGAAATGGAGGCAAACAAGGACTTTTTGCACATCTCTTACTGATGTTTAAAGCTTTCTGGAGATACATATCGAGTTTGCTCCTTTCAAATCCAATCTTTAGCTGAAAAGAAGAAAGTACACCCAACTCTGTTTTAAAATTTTTGCAAAATTCATAGGAAACATTTTTCAGAGATGGTACTGAGGTAGTCATTGCATAGCAATAATTCACAGCATGCTGTCAGACAGCTAAATGCTTCACTTAGTAAGCTTTGTGTGACTCGAGCTAGTCAGGAAGAGCAAGGAAATACCCTGTGACCAGCTGTGCAGGACTTTAGTTTGATTGTTCACAATCATTATATATAAATGTATATTATATGCCATTAAAAAAAAAGTGTGATTTTACAGAAGGGAAAGAGGCTGCCTGTTTGCCTTGTCTGGCCACTGCCTTCTGGGTACAGGAGGTCGTCTGGGGTAAAAGGGGCTCAGGTTTTCCCAGGAATCGAGCAGGTACGCTGAGATGGTAAGGGAGCTCCTGGTGTGCTGGGTCAGGTCTGCCAAGAGGTGGACGTTCATGGACACACACTCACCCGTGTGCTTGCTCAGGGTGTGTGTGAGAAAAGCATCTGACATTGGTCTGTAGCTGAGCCCCAGAGATGACAGAAAGAAAGGTGGGAGCCCGAAGGTGACTGAAACCTTCTGACCCATCAAGCAGCCTGTGAGCGTTGCTGAAGTTGAGAGGAAGCTTGAAAGGAAAGTTTGGTACTGCAGGGGCAAAACAGACAGGGAGGTCAGCTCATAGCCCTTCTACCTTCTGTTTTGAGTTTGCTGGGTTTCTGGAGGATCTTTGTTCTGTTTGTGTTTTGGAAAGCAAGGTTTTATCAGTTCAGCGTGGACTTCAAGGATGAGGTGCAGACAGATGAACCCAGCGGGTCTGACCGATGCAAGGTTCCCATCATGCCTTTAACGTTGAATCAAAAATAAAACAGACATGGTTTTCACTTGATTCTCTCAGCATGTAACTGTGCTGTTTGGCTGGTGGGTTTCTGACATGTCACTCAAATCACAAGTCCTTGTGCCACCGGTACCAATGCCATGCTGCTGCGCTGTCAGCCCCTGGTTGGCAGCTGCCATCTGGGTCTGCTGGTGGGGGGGACGTGAATGCAAAAAAGGTGGTGGCACATGCTTGATCCTCTTCTTTCATAAACCCAAGGAGGCCCCGAGGACTCTGCAGTGGGATATGGACACAACTCGTGTCCGCCACCTGGCTTAGATGCTCTAAGGCAAGCTCAGAGACTGCTGCTCAGGAGGGGGTGGACAACCTGAGATCCCACAATTGCATTTCTTCCTCTGTAAATGTCTCCACTGGGGCCAGAGGAATAGAGCAGGCATTCTTAATGAGCGCTCTGACTTACCTATGTGTTAGATGAGAGGTCAGTAAATCTGAATTTTTTACTGAAAACATCATTAATTGATTGGTTAGTTGTTTGTTTTCTCCGAAGCCCTATGGCCGAGATTGATGTTGTCCATGGTTCATTATAGGACCTACTGCAGCTGTTACAGCCCACTGAAGGAGACAGTAAGGGACGCTCCACAACACGCCTTAGGGAGGCTCCTGGCTGTGCATGCGTCAGTTGCTACCTCTCCCTCTTCCTGCTGTCCCTTACGAGGAGTTTGAAGTGCTGTGAAGGTGTAGAGGTGGTGCAGCCCCCAGACTGGCTGTCTCCATCCTACACAGAAATGAATGAGAAGGGCTTCCCACCCTGTCCCTTCCCAAATCTCCAGCACAGAGGTTTGCTTGTGCCTGTCCTTTTGCACTCGTGGTGGGGAAGAGGGTGTCCGTGTTTCTTGGGGTGGCACTTGGGAAGCGGTGCCTGAAACAGCTGTAAGCCCAGGGCTGTATGTGGGCTCTGACCTCCTGCTCTGCACCGCCTGATCTCCCTGGGTATCCAGTGCTGGGACCTTGCACCATGGTGGGAACTAATTGGAACAGTTTCCTGGAGTTCCTCTGACCTATATTTTCCATTTTAATAAATAAAATTATGTAGGAGATCTTGGCATAATGCTGTCACACGGAGTGATTTAGCTGAGGACTTGTATTAATGTGTCTTGGTATTTGGAAGCCACACTGAGCAGTGTGATTGAAACCCCAATCAGACTTTAAAAAAGTATGAAAATTGAAGAATATAATTTAATTTAGTAAAAATAATAGTTTATATCGAAACATCTTTTAGTGCAACAAAACATTGTTCATAGGTAATTGCAGCTCAGGAGCTTCAATTTAGTGTAGTAAAGAAGAATATTTTTCTCAAATAAATGGCTTCAGAGAGTCTGTTTCCACTGTTTCTAATCAATGGTGTGTTTGGTGTAGCAAGTTTTGTTCTAAACAATGTTAAAGATAGCTAAGGCTGTATGATAACAATAGACCTCAGGCATGAGAAGGGTGAGGAGAGATGCTGAAGCACACACACCTGCTCTGGAAAAACTCAGAATGTGGCCTCACATGTTCCTTTAAAGAGCAAATGTGTCTAAACTGACTGAAAGGTTTCCATGAAAATATTATCAGCAAGAAATTGAATGTTGGAAACAAGTTATTCATAGAATGTGACTGCTTGTCATAACAAAAAAATTACTGTTGGGAGAAAAAAAGAAAAGAAAGAATATGTTAATCAAAATCTGTGGTTTCAGTTTTTCTCTAAAAATTTCAGGTTTGAGAAAACAGAAATCCATTTTCCTGTTAACTAAGCACCCAGTATAGGGTTCTGTGGTGTAATATATATACTCTTCATCTGTAAGGCCCAAGAATCCATTGATTCAACATAAACATTTCAGTTAGAGGCCCAGGAGCCTCTGTTTGTGAGCATTGTTAAATAGCGGAGAGGTGGTGATAGAAATGAGAAGGTATCGTTTTGACACACTGCAACAAACTTCAAGTGATTACATTTGTGCCTTGGTTTTATTTGGTTTAGCTCATGTCTGTTTAGTCTTGGTGGCATCCTAGATGAGACAGATTTCCTTTTAACAATAAATATACACAGACAAAAATCCTTTCTGTGTTTTCTTCAGATTATGCTTTGCATCAGAAATCTGTTGACAATCTCTGACTGAATCATGAGAAATGCAAAGTGGACTGTATGAAGTGCAGCAGAGGAAGACATACAGCGAGTATTTCGTTGTGGGGAAAGCAGAGTGCTAGAGTAGAGTTAGGAAGAACGAACTAAATGAAGGACACTGTTTATTACAAGTTGATCTTACAGTACGTTAAACTGGCAGTCTGGTTCTTCAATGTAAAAGCTGTCCAGATTTCCATGTTTGCAAATGAAACTGTTATATCCTTTCACTAAAAAAGAAAATTAGCATGGGTCACCTATGCAACACCTAAGGATTTAGAGTTATATCTTATAGATTTTTCAAAAATATTTCTGCAGTCGAGTGTCTGATTCCCGTGGAAGATCTTTTGTGAATTCTTGAAGTAGTCTGTATGAGCCCTTACAGGGCTAAATACCTTTCCAACTGTGGTTCCGCGTGACAGTTTTTAAGGAAATAAAAATAAAAACTCCAGAAATTGGTCACTTTTAATTATTTCTTTAAAATTTAACTAATGATTTCAGGATAACCTTTGCGTCAAGTAGCTTTAATATTCTTCAGAACAGTCAGCATTATGTAGCACTGTGACATATATAGGTGTGTTTTCATGACTTTTAAAAACTTTATCGATCAGATTATGTCCAAAAATGTGTGGTTTGGACCATATCTTGGTCTTTTTGTAGTTGCTGAGTCCAGGTATAAATAACCAGGAGATTCCTGTTTATGAACCACTAGATGGTCCTTTTATAACACTGACAATGGGAAGGGGCTTATGTGTGACATAAAGCTTAACGTGGACTCTTTCCGAATGAGATATGACATGGCACTGTTCATAGTTGCTTTACTTTCAGATGCATTTCAAAGTTGAAGTAATGGCAGTTTTGTTTTCAAATGTTTTACAGTTGAAGATAACAGCTTGTCTCAGAAGAAGAAGATAACAGTGGAAGATCTCTTCAGTGATGATTTCAAAATTCATGACCCAGAGGCTAAATGGATAACCGGTGGGTGAGGCACGAACATGTTGCAGTGTCTTTGTTTCACTTCCTCACTCTCTGGGCATCTCTTTTTTATTTCCTTCTTTATTCCTCGTGTTCTTTATTTTGCTCCTGAAATTACAGAATCAAGGAGTGGTTGAGGTTGGAAGAGACATCAGCAGATCATCTTGTCCAACTCCCGGCTCAAGCAATGACAGCTAGAGCTGGTTGCCCAGAACCGTGCCCAAAAATTCAATGCTCAAATTCCTGTTGCAGCTTTCATCCTGATAAATATGCAAACTCCACTGCTCTGTTATTAAAATTTTTTATTTAAGGCTCTCCAGTGGGCTCATAGCTGGGCATTGAAAACTACAGCCTTTGTCCCAAAGAGCTTCCAGCATTCAGTCGGTGTTGTAGCACGTGGTTGGAGCACTATCACAGTCATTATTTTACCATAAACAAAACTTCAGGTTTATATTCCCCCATCGAAACATTTTTTTCCCAGCAGAGAGGTGAAGCATTGCTAAGCAACAGGCAAAGAGTGGTCCAGCAGCAGCTGGGCTGGTGCTTGCACACAAGCCATGTGCTCTTTTTATCCTCTGCTGCCTTATGTTTTCTAGTCAGGGGAAAACCAAATAATGCTTGAATTAATGCACATAGCATTTGCTGGAGTAGAACTGGTTTGGGGGATGTAGATTCCAGCTTTCGCTGGAAATTGCTGCAGTCTGAACAAGCTTTGGCGAGAGTAAAATGATTTGTGGTATGCTGCTCATGTAGGTTCCAGTACAATTCCTATTATCACTGAAGTTATTAGTTTTTCCTTTTGAATTTAATGGGAAACTGGATCGAATCCTTCCTCGTATTTGGCTTTCCTTGTCTGTTATGCCCATTGGGAACAATTTTAATACCTGTAATGAAAAGAGAGAGTGTTAAAGGGTAGTGCTGGATTAACACGTTCCCCAGCAGCCCTGAGCACAGCTGTCTTCGACTTCTCCCACCAATTCAACTACAGGGGAAGGCAATTGCAGATGATACGCACCTTCACAAACACACCTGCTGATGGGTAGGAGCTCTTCTTCAGGTTGCACACTCCAGGGCAATGGTGCTCCCCATAACCACTATCTAGCAATAATGATAATGGAACTATTAGCTGCATTGCAGTTCAGAATTATTTGTCTAGCATGCTTTTTTTAGCACTTATATCCCTAATGGCCTTAAGGAAGAAAGAAGTGTTTTATTGAGACCTTTACTGCTATTTTCTTTATTTGCTAGAGTACGAGGGAATGATAATGAATTAAGCAAACTTTTGCAGGAAGAGAGAATGAAGTATTGCCCTAGAGGTAGGTATAATACCCCCGCTGATGAGTATAGCTTTACATGGTTGTAAGGTGTATTTCCTACAAAACTGCAGTCTTCTGTAAAAAAAACAATATTTCCTTTACTTTTCCAATTATGATCACATACTGATGTCATATACACTTTTACTAAGATTCCAATCTTGACATGTTTTAAACTCCATCTCCCTACTCCTGTGTACTCTCACTGACTCCAGCACAACTTAACATCAGTCTTGCCTGATCTGAAATTACTAAAATACTGTTTCTGTAAAGAACAAAGCACATAGTAGCATTGTGCAAACTAGTATAGATATTTCAGAAGGACTTGTTCTGTTGCTGTGCTACTAATACCACTGATACTGGTTTTAATACGTCTAGAGAAAGTTTATGAAGCCAATAGATATTCTGTAGATTTACCCAAGGGTGACTTCACATTTCAGGACAAGACTCTAATCTCGAACGTCATTCATCCAAGGACCCAAAGTGATTTTATGACATTAATTACTTTTCTGCGTTACAGTTGCTTTTCACAGCTTTCTCTAGCTGGCTAAGTGGGGAAATCTTGATTAAGGTCCCTGATAAGCAAGATGAAAGACCAGTAGCCCATTTCACAAGCACACGTTCCTATTGGTCTCTTATTCTCAGTTTTTCTGCAAAATTCAGTCCTTTTGGCTCTTCAAAGCTCTGTTTCCTTCCTTTCCCTCTTCATTATTACAGAAGATGGGAGTTTGGTAGCCTTGCCTGAGATAAAGCATGTTGCATGTTTAAGAGTATTTGAATCATCTGAGGGATTTGCTTCCAAAATAGTTCAATCACTAAAATATCTGTGTTCTTTCCTGTAAGGGAGGGCTCACCCTCTGAAGGACTGAGGTCTTTAACTTGAATGGGGCAAGTGTCAAAATAAAAATTAAAAAAGAAAAAAAAAGTATTTCTATTCAGGATGGCACTTAAAAATATGCTGAAAGCTCACTGAAATTGATGGGATGAGCTGATGTTTAAGCATTTTCTTGATTTGCAGTGACAAGAGGAAAAATAACATATTTATGATCAATATCTCTGTCATTCCATTGATTTCAAAGGAGCTACAGGCGGGGGGAAGAGAACCAGTCTCAAAGCTGACATAACTACACTTCCAGTGCAAAGATTACAGGTTTTCTTCAAGCTTTCAACCACAACTTGTGGCTGATTTGTGGACACGTTTGAATCTTTTTATTGGAATTGCAATTAATTTTACTTAAGTGAGAGAAGTGCCGAAGATGGAACTGTGAACCTCTTCGAGTTTCTGTGATGCCACCTGTAATTTCAAATTCCATTTTGTATTCTTATCCAGTGGTTTAGGGAGAGGAAAGAATGTTTTGTTTTATTATCTGCTGCTTTCAGTGTCTTCTACTGCCCCAGCTATTCGTGTTGGCTCGTTAAGAGCACTCTAGAGGGGAGCAATGCATTCATAGACCAGAACTGACTGCTCCAGAGTTTGTTTCAAGTTCTACTTCCAGGTGCTGCTATTGCTTACATTTGCTCTGTAGCATAAGTAAGCTGGATTTATTGTGAAGGTTTCACTCTTCAGGACAACCTAGTATATAGTAGTATAGTAGAGTATATATGGTACGGTATAGTAGGTATGTAGCAATGTAGTACAGGAAATTTGAGATTGTGCTGGTGATCAAATGGCATCCCCTTACCCTGCAATCCAAGTGCAAAGAATCCGACGTGTGTCTCTGTTCCAGCTCCATCCATCCCGTGCCTCCTGTGCTCTTCTGCTCATTGCTCGGTGCATCACTCCCCGCACCGTTCTATTACCATCCTCTATTGTGAACTTCCCTTTACTGTACAACTATAATTATGTTGTCCATATGCTAAGCATGCATATGAGCTCCAATTAGCAGCTCATTTCCTACTGTGTATCTTAAATGTTGTATTTGGGCATTTCCTCATTTGCATATCCTCCTCAATACCCTGTCAGGAGTGTCCTGTGCCGGCCTTTCGTTAGCCTTCTCGTGGATGACAGATGGCCCCCTCGTTAGTCTAGTCTCTAACTGCTTAGCAGTTCTGCTCTCAAGCTCCACATTACTTTGTAATTAGGCTTCACAATTACTAGGCTTTTCCTGTAATTCTTCTCACACAGGATTTTAGCTCAGGTTTCTGAAAAGCTTGCTGGGATGCTGCAATGTTCCAGTAACGGTGGACAAAATATGGAATAAAGAAGGGTACTTGCATTTTGTGCTGAAGAGCAGCTCAGCTGACTGATTTGTCCTGAAAACAATAATTCATAGTCATTGCCTGGACCTGGCCTGAGAAGCCAGTTGCATTGTGAGTGCTGTCTTTGTGGCCCTGCGAAGCTGCAGTGATTCCTCTCAGCTGTGAATCTGACCCCCAGCACCTCAGGAGCACTCTTTTTTCACAGGGAGGCAGCATCGTGCCCAATAAAAAGTAAGCAGTAGAGACTGCATCGTATACACCACTTACGGAGACTTATAATTTTCTGTCTTTACACTTAATGACAAATACATTTTGCCCACACAGAAAATACTTTGCTGCTGTTGTAGTTAGAAAGACATAACAGCCTATGATATATTGCCCGTGGTTATTGCAATTGATTGGATGCAACATGCCATCATTGCTTACTTCTTGGAGGATGTTCTTCCAGCCCTGCTGTTGACATCTTGCAAGACAGACTGTATGTAGAGGTGGCTGTTGCCAGGATTTTGGGCTGTACGTTAGTGACTGGAGGCTCCAACTAGGAGTACATCTTCTTTGTGCTACACACTGGCCAGACACGGCGAGACAGTCCTTGCAGAGAAGTTGTAGCCAAATGAGAGAATAAAGGCTGAAATGAAGATCACAATATATTCAAGCAGTGAGGAGCACTGAGGCACAGGACACCAAAGGACACGTTTGGGGTCATAGGAAGTTGACTTAATATCTGAAAATCAAGCCCTGCTCTCCGAGGTCCCTGCCCACTTCACCTGCAACACTGGCAAAACAGTATTTATTCGCGTCTGAAGAACAACAGTGGGTAAATTAGCAAAAGGCTCTGAATGGCGTTTTCAGAAATGTCTCGGTTATTTGGAAATCTGCCACTCAGTGAGAGCCAGAACCACCGTGTGCCTCGCTCCCATCTGAGAATGGCAGCTAGGCTTTTATCTAGAAAGACCTTCTGAAAAAATGCACTAATAACTAATATCTAAATATAATAGAGTAATTCTTTTATCTTTAATACTGAAGCGCATATGTTTTGTTGCATGTTTTACTAATAACATCATAGAATCTCTAGGCTCTTTTAAAGTCTAATATTGAATTTAATGACCTAGAACTAATAAGTTTTATTTACCATGCAGAAAAAAATCATTGTGTAGTAACTGAGGTAATTTATTTTAGTTTACCTGTAGTAATAATGCTCAGATCCACAATACTTGGATAGCCCAAATGCCCCCAAGTCTATTCTGTGCAGTGTAAATCCATTGCACTGTATTGATAAAAGCATTGATGCATTTCAAATGATGCAGCTGCGTGCGGAGTAAATGAATTATTTATAGTTTGCTTTGCATAGATATTAAGAACTTTGTAAGTGCTAATATTTTTCATTGTGAACAAGGTTCGCGTTAAGGTGCTGCTTTGACAGCCCTTAAGACTACAGTAGCCCTGCTAGACAGCTATAACAGTTAGCTGGAGTGCAGGCTTCTCCAGGCTGCTCGTCCACCAGCCAAAAGATTGGCTGCTTCCGAGCGACCATCCAAATCGTAAGGCGGCAGGAGCCTTTCCTTTGACAAGGTTGGGCTGTTGGCATGAGAGAAAAACTCGTCTTTCGGTTTGTCATCGGAGGAACAAAGTCATCTTCCTTGGGCGGAGCAGTCTGCAGTTTTGTGTGTTGGGGATCTGCGTTAGGAAGGAGCTACACCTCCTTGCACGCAGGGGCTGCCAGGTGAGAGCCGTGCACCCGCCCCAGTTCCTCTCTTATGGTCACTGAATGTAAGCTAGAAACTGCTCACAGGTGGTCTTGTTAGTGGAAGTCTGGTGAAGGCAGAAAGAAAATTGGGTTACTCTTATGGGATGTCTGCTTCATTGCCCACCTTGCTAAACAGATATACTAGTTCATTAATTTCAATGTGTTTTAAATATGTGTTAAAAACGTTTAAGTGAATGGGTCTTAACAGTTCAAAGAAAACTTGTCCCACTCTCAATTCTAGTGTGCCAAACCTCAGATCCTACTTCATGGTGGCTTCTTTCTGCAACATTTTTGTGAGTGCTCTGGCTTTTCAAATGTTCTTGAAATATTTTCGAAGACACACAGCAAGTTACCTGGAGCACAGCACACTGGTTTGTGGTGTTTAAGGTTTCAGTGAACTTCCAGCCCCAATTTCAAAGAACTCCACAACCCCGAGGCGATATAAGTATGACCTTATGCTGAGGTAAATAAACGGCACTAAAGAAAATGCTGTGTGGACCAGAGGAAAATGCAGGAGGACTGAAGGAGGCTCTTCTGGTCTAGCACTTAATGGAAGTGTGTGGCAGTGCTGCTTGCACACCCACACATGGAGGTTTTGCTGGGGATGGCCTTCAGAAACCTTCTGTTGTGATTCATGAAGGTATGGATGCTGGTTAAGTAAGCACACAGTGAGCTTTTAGGTAGTGTTGGTGTCAGTGGAAGAGTGCGTGTGCTTTAGAGAGGGTTGATCACTGTTCTTAATCTAAACGCCTTCATGAAGTGACATTCTTTGTTGCCAAAGCAGGCGATGGGCTCATGCTCTGTCAAGACTGTTAAGGAAGAAGAGAGGAAGATGTTAAATCATTTGAACCATGATTTTGATTTTAGATCCCATCCTAGATCATCTTCTTCTGTGGATCTGTGCTCTGAAAGGACCAAAGAGAAGCTGCCCCGCGCCCTGCCTTTCAGCTGCTGGGCAATTGCCCAAGTTCAGCAGTGACAGTAACCTATTCACTAAAGGCAGGAAACATGGGAATTAATGGCTTTTTAACATACTGTAATAGGCTGTGGAGGAGAGCATTTCTGCCATGTAGCTGTTTTGTTCATTACTGCTAGAGAGAATGAAATGAGAAATCAATTTGGCTCTTTTAAAAATTAATATAGTCTGCAGGAGCAAGCTGGGGAGGAGCTCCGTACCTTGGCTTTAGCGGCATCTCAGTGCCCAGCGTCTCTGCAGCACTGGGGTGCTGGTGGGGCACATGCGCTGCTGTCCGACTGAGAGAATCATCCTTTGGCGTGTGCAGCTGCTTCTGAATTTGGAGGGAGAAATGTACTGGAGAAAGTCCTATTTGTGAAAAATATCACACCCTAGAAAAGCAGAACTAACGTTGTAATGGTCAAATAGAGGGGTTTGTTTGTGAGTTTTTGGGAGTAGTTTGATGTCTTGAGGCAGTCAAGATTTTCATAAGTGCCTAACCCTATATTTAGGAGCCTACAAAGGTAACCTAATTTCTCCAAAGCCTGGTGAACTCTAACCATTCCCCTGTGCCTCACCGGCTGCTGTTGAGCCTCTGAGTGAAATGTCCTCCTGAGGTACCAAAATAAGTGGCTTCAGACATTCAGTGTAATGGCTTTATATTTGTTACATCCTGCACCGTGCTAGGTTGAGTGAAGAGTCTGGCCCAGGACGGGACTGCTGTCATGGAGGTCACCTGGGAGAAGTGAGATGAAAGGGAGCGAGTGATGAGGAGGGCAGTGGCAGCGTGATGCTGCACAGGGAGGACAGGCTGCAGAGTCACTCGGGGGAGAAGCGCAGGCAAGTGGGGAGCTTCCTGGGGGTGTGCAAGGAGGAGAAGGAGATGGAGTTTTGCAAGGGGTGGAAATGAGCCTGGAAGTCAGTACCGTGGTGTCACGTAAGAAATGGCTTAATGGCCTAAGGTGAAGAACTGGAAAATACTTTCAGTTGCTTGGGTAATATAATAGGGAACAATTAGTGAATCAGAGACGGCTAGCAGAGGCAGGAGATGTCCTCGGACTTCACTTCTTCTTGTCTGGGTTCTACTAACACTTACTCCTGGCAACTGCCTAATTCTTTTCCCACGGACTTTTTTTAAAAAGAGCAAGAAAAATAAACTTCCTCCCCCTCCCAGGGAACGTGATGGTCACACACTCAGCAAGCTGGTTTCCTATACTTTTTGTAGCCATTAGAAAAAAACAGATTCCCCATTTCCCTTTCAAGCCCAGCTCCACAAAAATTATTGTTTTTCTCTCAAAGTAACTCGGAAGCGCGGCAGTGCCTCCTGCCAGGGCCGTGTCTGCTAGTGAGGGGCGGCTTTGGGGAATAATTTGAAGCTGTAACAGGTGTGAAAACTAGAACCGCTTGGGCTCCTTTGCGTGCTAAGTTTGTTTGCAGATTTGAGGTCAAAATCCACGGGAATTAGGTAGAAGCAGCCTCTTTGCTCCTCCCCATCGCCATGCTTTGTCGCACCAAGGTGCACAGCGGCGTTTCCCTGGCCCTGTATTGCTGGTGGCTAATACAAAGCTGCTAAATTCAGTGCTGGGTCCTTTTACCCTGCCAGCCAGGCAGACTTACTGCAACGGCACCCAGTTCACGGAGGGGAGCCTTTTGATTAAAAACAGAACAGCAGGAATGGAAACGGGAAGGAAACAGCACGCTGCCACAGGGAGCGGCTGCATCCGTGGGGGACTTTTGAAGATGCAGCTCACATCAGCGGTGTTTCTGCCGCTGGAAGAAGAGAAACGCACGCGGCAGTTCTGCCTACGTGCTTAACAGTTTGAATCCAGTTGAAAAAGGTTCTGGGTTTTTTTCATCTTGTTCCAAGCGGTTTGAAAGCAAAACCTCCTGCTCTCTGAGCTGAAGGAAAGGCACTGGTTTTACAGGGGTTTAACTGGGAGAGGGATTGGGTGCCTCTCCGTGGGTGTTAGTTAAAAATCCAGGGGAACAACTAGAGGTACAGTGTGACACTGGTAGATGTGCTTTCCCGATTGACACCTGAGAAGCGGGTAAGGATGAGCTCCCAGCGGTCCCCAGCCCCTGGGGAAGGGGGAACTGCTGCGACAGAAATTGTCTTCAATAAGCCTTTGAAAGGATGATCACAACTGCAGCCCAGCTGGCTGTATTTGTACTCAAATAAAGTTGCGTTTTTTTTCCTTTGCTTCTTCAGAGGAGTATAACACTGGAAAGAGGAGAGAGAGAAGCAAGGAAAGCCATACTCCTGGGTGATGGAGCAAGCTGGACGCAGCAGTGGCTGGTGGTCTTCTCCCTTGCCCAGGATTTTGGCAATGTCTCACCATAAGGAAGCTTGCTTTGGGAGGGAGTAAGAAATATATTTAATTTAGGTCCAGCACTGCTAAGAAAATCTGGGAAGATTGGTGGGGAAATCAGTTTTGAACTGTAGGAAAGCAAGATCAAGTATGAGGGTTTGCATGAACTTGCTCAAGGTTTTCCTAACAGTCAGGCTGGTGTAAGGGTGGAAAAGTTTTGGGAAAGGAGTATCTAGGAGATAAGCATCTAGGAAAAACCAGAGGGAAGAAATGAGGTGCATAATTGCAGGATATTCTGGACAAGAAGCCCGTTTAAAGGAGGACTGTAAGGGGATGATGGAGAAAGGATAGCTATTCAGGGTGTTGGGGCCTCTTGTTAAGAAGCTGATTCCAATTACAATCTACTACTGATACCTTCAATAGAGATTTACAGAAAGGTTTATGTCTTTTGACACAGTTCATCTCTAGGTGCTCTCTATTCTGTAGGAGGGAACTTGCTTACTTTTAAAAAAAAACAAACCCAAAACACAAGGCAATTTTACATTTTTCACACTGCCCTGCCTGACTTCGATTCCTTGTTGAAGTTTTTTACTTGGTGCAAAGCACATTCTCCTACCTCAGTAGCTTTCCCTGAGCTTGCTCCACTGCTCCTGGATACTTGTTGAGACTGGAGTGCTCACCAAGGATAATTAGAGCACTATATATTCTTCCACTTGTTCCTTTTAATGATCATTAAATAAATATATGCTGAGATACCATAATTTCATAATTTGGAGATGGGAAATACTGTATTTCTGGTGATTAAACTTTATATCAGATATTTGTAATTGAAAATTTAGCAGGCAAAGATTTACTTATCTAAGAAAGAAAGTCTCTGGTGAGTTTGGATCTCCTGACTGTATTAAGCTGTTGAACATATAAGAAGCAGTACTTTTTTTTTTTTTCTTACAAGAAATAGTACCAGACGTATATAATTCATTAAAATAAATTTATAATAGGATAATTATCACTGATCAAGGGAATATAATTATACTTTAAAACGTAGATATACAAATCTCAAATCAGTGAAAACTCAATTAAGCATAGAAGAGACTAAAGGTTTGCCCAGCCCCAAATCCTGTTTCCATGAGAAGTGATGTGCACCTGCACAAGGGCGAGAGTAAGAGCGCAGTGAGCTTTTTAGATTAGGGAATTGCCAGCTCCTCTTGTAGGTTCTCTAGTTAGTAACCCCAAATGTATTTCTCTTCCAAGTCACTTGCCAAGTGTTCTCCAGAGCCTTTTGCATCCACAGCGTCCTTCAAGTAGTTTCAATGGTCTGAGTTCCATGAGGAACTGTTTCCTTTTGCTTACTTGGGAGCTTGCTCCTGTTTGCTTTGCTTGATGGCCCTTAGATCAGTACCTTGGATCATCCTTGTCATTTCTTGAATGTTTTCCCTCTCTAATATATCATTTCAGAGAGGATGGGATGGGAACTACATGCAAAGATTACACAGAAGTATGGGGATTGGCTTCTTAGTTGTGTTCAAATGATTGGAGTTTCATGCCACTTTAAGGCAAGTCCATGCATGTAATATAATTTGTTTGATCCCAAAGAAACACCAAAAGATTTTGTGCTGTGTTAGAGTTAGAATCTATAGGTCCCGGTACCGAGATATACCACACTGAGTGATCACAATGCCATAAAGTCATGAGATATAAGTCCCCAGCAGGGCTTTCACAGCTTTACGTGAAACCAGTGCAGGGTCCGTATACATGCCCTGTGTTTTAAAATCTATTACTCCGCTGACATCTCTTTCCATTGCCAGTAATAAGGAATAATCTCTGGTAGAAAATAAGGTGATTCTGTAAGTGATCCCGAGACAGAAGTGGTTGTGCACGCTGTGAAATAATCCCCGATTATCAGAGTGTAATACCCCTTAAAAGACACTTCTAGTCTCGTGCTTAGCAGGAAAAGAACTCAAGACAAGAAGTGTGAAGAAACTATAGAAGAAAAACAAAATGTAAGGAAAAGGAGAGTGGGAAACAACTCCGTAGAACATTTGATTGATGGAGAGAAAAAGCTTAAAATGTAACCAGGTTTGTGTATGGCTGGGCAGGCAGTTTGCCTTCACAATGCTGCCAGCTGGGTATGATGCCAGACTTTCATTTTGCTACTTGACATAGAGTCCCAGCTTCTAGGGAGAGGTGACTTACAAAAATACTTACTTTGATTTGAAAAGAGAATGAAATAAATCTTGATTTATTTTTTGTTCTCAAAGAGATTATTAAGATTATATCTAAGTGGCCCTCCAAAGGCTAAACACACTTGGAAAAGAATCCTATGTTTAATTTCATTTGACAGGATATATAAAAAAAATCAAGTTTTTTTGAAGCCTTATACCTGATTTGCCAATGCTTAAGATTTTTAGTAATTCACAAAATCTGGAAGACAGCTTCAAAGCGTATTCAGTTTCCAGGGAAGGCAGCTGACAATGGATGGTAAAATTAAACAAAGTCCAGTAAAAAGACATTGGGAAATTTCAAAATCTCAAGCCAAAAATGTGAAAAATAAGTTTCATCTCAGAGGCAATTTCCCCATAAAGGGCAAAATTTTGGATCTACTGGATAAATGATGGTTATTTTGGCATGCATTGGACATCATAAAACATTGATTGTACATTGCAGGGGTGGTAAATCCAGCAGTTCACAGAGACTTTGGCCGCATTGCAGTTACGTTCACTGTGGTCATTTAAGCAGATAAGTCAGTTCAGGTGCTGCTTGGAAGCATTGGCCTTGCCGTGCTTGCACTGCAGGAATATTTGAATATCATGGTACCTTCAGGCAGGCTGGGAAGAGCCGGCAAGACTTGGACAAACATATAAAATCTACCAGTTCTGACTGGACAAAGTGTCTGGAAATTTTTCCAATAGTTTAATTTATTATTGCCCTAAGAAAAACTTTTTCTCTGCTCAGCAGTCAATTTTCCTACTTCCTAGTGGACAAAACGAGCCCATACCCCAAACCTGCTCCTGCAGCTGGGGCTGGTGCTTACCTGGCTGGCAGCATCAGCAGAGCGGAGCCAGCAGGGGCTGAGCTGGCCCATCCGCACCATAATGGGGTTAATGCGCATGCGCTGGGCCATGTGAAGCTGTTTTCACTGCTGTTAATTACTGCTTCCATTAATGAACTGACTCATTTTACAAGACTGTGGTGCTTTGGGCCGGACTGGCCACTGAAATGAATGGCAGGTGCTGTCCCCACCCTCTCCCTTCATCTCCCTTCGGGGGGAGAAGGATGAGACAGAAGTGACTTACGAGTTTAAAAGAAACTAAACTACTTCTTATGAAATATTAATAAAATAATAGTAAAAATATGATAATATCAAAAAAGAAAATAATGAAATATATACAAAATACAGAAAATCAGTATGAAGCTCCCAGGATGACAATCACATCACCAGCTGTCACTGGGAAAGTCCCAGACTGGACTCAGTGACGGATGGGAACTGGATTCCAGATCTGCATTCAGGAACTCACAGATTGGGATCAAAGGTAGACAAACAGTTAGAGTCCTCCTCAGACGTCGGCCACTGAGGAAAGAGGGCTGACCCTTTGATCCTCAGCTTCTATACTGAGCATGAGGCAGATGGGATGGAATACCCTGTTGGTCAGTTTTGGGTCACCAGTGCCCTTTTCCACTTCCGACCCTTCAGCGGGGCCAATAACAGTCAGCTGGCTGTGGGCGTTAGAGCAGTAAGGATAAGCAAGAGCTTCTCTGCATACCATTGCTTGGTATAAATTATAAACATCAGGTCTTACCACTCTAGAAGTGGACAGTGTCTGAAAAAATATGCGGTTAATTTCAGAGAGTTAGAGGAGGCTTAACTGAAATGTAATATTACTAAAAAGTAAGTTCTGTTTTATCTCAAGCCAGAACAAAAACATATTTCTTGGAAGACCAGGGCATTCTCCCTCCCAGTGGGAGTGCGGGATGTGAACTGTGATGTAAAAAATATCTTAAAACCCTTTTTTAAAACATCACCAAGAGTATATGTGTACATATGTATATTTGTTCCATGAGTTCCTTATTTTCCTTCTTCCATGTTTTAATTTCAGGGGCAGCATTTGTGCGGGTTTACTATTACCTTCTGCCTTGCAGCATTTAGCTAATACCAAACTCAGTAATTGTAATATTCCTGATTTTTTCCCTAATGGGCACAGAACGGCTGATACAGCTAAGTTATCAAGACAGAATAGTATCATTATGAAAAACAGGAGAGGGTTTATTAGAATTCCATATTTCATATTTGCTTTCCTTCTCCTAGGGCAGGAAACTGAGAACATGTAATCAATTTTCTGTTGCAATCAACTTTTTTAGGGGAAACGATATTGGACTACTATATTGTTCAGGAGAGAACAATACTGAAAATAGCATGTTTTGATCCAGTTTGAGGGACATTATCACCTTGAGTTTGGGTTGCTCCATCCAAAAAAGATAGATTGTAGTGGGAATAGACATGGTCCAGTGAAGAACAAATACTATGACAGAAGCATGGAAATGCACGATAAAAAGAAGAATTGCCCTGAGAAACAAAGAACTTGCATCAGGATATAGAAAATAAAGAAAAATATGAAGAAGTCAATTTCTTTTCATTGAATAACGGCATTCTTTGGTTTTAACGCCATCTTCTGAAAGTTGTTAACCCATCGAGAACCCACTGAAAAACATTTTTGGACAAAATGTTGACCAGGATTCAAGAACAGATGAGTCATTCTTTTGGTGTAACTGTTTTTCATCCATTACACTTAAACTGGGTGTTTGTATCGGCTCTTTTGCTTCAGCACCTTCATCAGCATGTTTGCCCTCTTAGCAGCAAACCACTGCTGGTTCAAGACCATTATTGTGCAGGGCAGTGAATGATGCACGATGCCTGTTCCTTGGCAGGGAGAGGAATAGGAACAAGAACAGGTGAAATAAGAAATTCAGGACTCATTTCAGGGGTTTGGTGCGGGGCTCCCTGCAGGAGCTGGCCCAGTCAAACTGATCTGAGATGTTAAAGCAAAGCTATTTACTCAGACGACACTATTTTTTTCATTCGCTCATCAGTTAGTTTAAAAACGATGGGATTGTATGTATAATTGCAAACTCCTCCTCCCGTTAGTGGTTCCCGTGCAGTTGGGTGTGAGGAGTCTCTGCTCCCCTCCCGCTGCTGTCCCTTGCCAGGTGGCTGCCCAGCATCACATTCAGTTATTTACGAATGGTTCTTTGCGACTGTTGAAAGTGTTTCCATCGACTATGTAATATGGTGCCCTCTTGTGACCAGTCCAAATCCAGTAATCACACACCGGTAACCGAAACTTGTAGGATGTTGGATTTCATGTCTTACCCGCCTTGGTTTTCAAAAGCCTGAAGTCGGCGTGCTGGCCGCAGCTCTGCCAGACCCCTTTTGCCGGTGGACCTCAGCACGGTCATACTTCACCAGACACATCTGAAATAACAGAGTAGCATAAAAGGGATGGTGAAACATTGCACACAAAACAGTAATTAAAACTTTATCCAGAGCTGTATACACAGAAAATTTGCTTGTTAATATACAAAGACCTCATTCAGTCTATACTGAAATTTCAGCACTTTGTCCATTTTACTAATAGAAAGGGAAAAAAAACCCCACTTCATGTGTTCTTTCCATCAAGGCCGGTAACAAGTGTAATTTGGTTGGGGGCAAAGAGAAGGAGGCAAGGAAATGCACAGAGGAATTAAGAAAGCAAGCTGGGGGGTCACATTTTAATGAAAATTTATTCATGGATTCCTTTTTTTCTCAGTGCCAAATGGATTATCACATTTATGTGTAACACCTGGGGTTACGCACTCCCCTGTGTGAAGCTGAACTAAATGAGGCAGGTAGGACGCGGTGCGTTTGGCAGAGGAGAGAGAGGTCTCCGAGCGATGCTGCACCAGCCTGGGGGACAAACGGAAAGTGCTTGGAGCAGGTGTACCTGCACGGAACAGGCAAGGTTGGGATGACCAAGCGGGAATGGTAACTTAGGCTCTCATATGAGCTAGCAACTACTATGGCAAAAACCCTGGAGGTTTTCTACTCCTGATAATGTCTGTGTCACTGTCTATTCGGGGCCCCGCCACCCACAACAGCCCCATTATGGAGCTGGGATGAGCTGATGCACAGTACCTGTTGTCCACCCTTTGTTTTGCTGTTTTGGCACGTGGTGAGACCATGAAAGAAACATGTGGGATGTGGGTGAAGGTATCAGGGACCGTTTCCTGGGAAATTAGGGTTTTTTTGAGGGTTAAATTGCTTTTGGCCTGTGCTGAATGTGGTAAGTTTCTGGCAGGGAATCAAAGGGATGGGTGTAATCTGGTATCGCCAGCTGTCCGGACACGGGTAACCTAGGGGTCATCTGCACTTTTCCTGCTATAACGTCTGGGGTTTGAAGAGCACATGGCATAAGCACAACTGCACAGGAAAAGAAGATGGCAGAGAATTTTTGAGGAAGATTTCTCAGCTCTGGAATGCGCCCGAGTCAGCTCAGTGTGCTGCAAAGTCCCCACACTGCCATCAGTCATTACAGAGAGACAAACCGAGGGCAGCAAGCAACGAGATGTACGTTTTTACTGTTGTTGTTAGGATTTTGCAGCGGTTTTGTAATCGGGATGTTTTGCCCTGGATGGAGTCAAAATGGATTTACTCAGAGGAATTTTCATTCATTTTTTTCCTAATGGTCATGTCTCTCTTTTTTCCCCTCCATGTGTTATAAAGGCAGGTAGAAGCAGGGGAGAGCAGTTATTTGAAGTTGAAACGAGTTCTCTGTTTCTCACATGGACTTCAGCTTTTCATGCCTATGCCACTGAGCCCTGATCTGAGCCTACAGAGTTCCCAGATTGGGGCTTTTTGAAGCGGAGTTCAGTCTCACAAATGAGAGGCAGCAGCAGAATTGTGCCTGGTTTCAGATTTGGGACTGAAATTTCAAAGGTGCACTCTGCCTGGATTTCAGGCTTGGTGCTGAGGTTGAATAAGCTTTTTTTTTGAGTTTGGATCTTAAAAGATTTGGGATTAGACAAAAAAATGAAACAGGCTGGCATTACTGATTTTTATAGTTTTAAGTTTTCCCAGGACTCAGCCTTCTTTGAGCTTTTGACAAGTTAATTTACAAGCCTGAGACGCATGTTGATATGTGAATTTTGCTGAGCTATAATTGTGTTTTATTTTACCAGTGCTACTGTGAAAGCCCTATATTGGTGCACCAAGTGCAACTGCATTGAGGCGATGAGCAATTAAACTGCTTGTGCATAATAAAGCACATTCTGTCATGTTGCACTTACTTAATGTACCAATGCAGCGTTTAGCTAAATTACGGTAAATCACCTATTTAAAGTTTTCCTTTCAGCTTCTCATGTGAAAAAAACCCGCTGGAAACAGTAAAGGGATAATGACCCATAATGCCAGAAAGATAAAAATGGGATTTCAGTTGTCTCCTGGAATTAAAGACTGTAGTGATGTTGTTAAAGGCAAGCTGTTCTCTCCTGTTGCTCCCTTGTATCAGCATCACAAGTCTAACAGACTCTTACTTACTTCTGCGCTGCAGAGTAGCAAGGCTGAAGAAAAAGGAGTTGCTGGTGGAGGGCAGGTGAAGACAAAAGCAGAGGGCTGTGATGAGTTACAAGTGCCAAGGTCTATGAGGACCTAAGGACCAGCTCTCGCTGAGGGTGGGGTGAAGCTGTAGGTATGGAAATGGGGTTTTGTTGCTGTTCACCGCTTGTGCTCCTTCCCTCCCTCGCTCTCTGTTATCCCAGAGCCAGCACCAGGGGATGGGAAGCCTTCCCTGCTTTTTCTCCCTGGGAAGCAGCTCAATATCAAAACAAGCTTGGCTTCTGCTTTGGGGATGGAATTTCAGATTCATTTTTTTTATGGGTATATGCTAAAAATATCAAATAGGTGCCCTGCAGTACGTCTGGAAAGAACAACACGTCATAGTATTAAACGCATCATCGCAATACTGGTCTTTTCCACCTGAATTTGGGATTGCATCTGTCTGGACACTGGAATAGGCTTCCGTCGGGGACTGACTCTGCTTTTATTTTGCATTATGTTCTATGTGGCTGAGTTTTACAGCAGTTAGCGAGCGCGCATGGTCCTAGCATTTGTTGAACATCTATTCCCCGTGCTTTTCTGAGGAGTAAACCATACCTGCCCCAGGGAGTGCAGGTCCTGGGGGGGAGGGCACTCTCCTACATGACTCCAGTTAGGCAGATATTGTCCTGTGTGAGTCAATAATCCTGCAGGCCTACTAAATAAGATACAATTTCCCTCGTCATGAAAGCAAAGTGAAATAAGCATTTCCCTAAGCCTGCCCGTGTTCATCGTTCTCTCGGCTCGTATTCTGCTCCACCTTCTTCCTCTAGTT
This sequence comes from Ibidorhyncha struthersii, assembly GCA_013398815.1. Lineage (NCBI taxonomy): Eukaryota > Metazoa > Chordata > Aves > Charadriiformes > Charadriidae > Ibidorhyncha > Ibidorhyncha struthersii. The sequence goes on from VZSZ01000221.1 coordinate 405,054, forward strand.
TGGTGCTTCTTGTTAATGTTTGCCTTCTTTTTTTTGAAAGCTTTTTTGTCCTCTGTGAATTTACTCCGTTCTGTCGTTTTCTTCTCCTCTTCCATTGTTTTCCAAAACCTCAGTCTCTCTCTCAAAACCAGCCCCTGTAGATAGCAGGCCTGTGCTTGTGCTGCATCTGGCAGGATTAAGGGGTTGTTTAAGGTCTTGGTCCCATGCACAGCAGCCTGTTAACCTCAGCTTGTCCTATTTCTTCCCGTGTCACTCAGAAAGCACATTTTTTAACAGGGAATCCTAAAACCCCCGCAGTTTACTTTCCACGCGAGATGCTCACCTGAGCTGTGCGGATGGCTGTACTAAACGCGTACGCCCGGTGCTTTTCCTGGCACTGACGGGCTGCTCTGCCCCTCGGGGCTCTGCTGCGCCTGGGCTGGCTTGTAGGTGCGAATGCCGAGAGTCACAGCGGCGAACGCCCCCGGCTGCCAAGCCCACAGCCCGCCCGGCTACCCGGTTTGGTCGTGACGCCGTTCCCACAGAGACATACTGTATTTCAGTGTAAACCGGCAGCCTTGCCTGATCCTGCAAACATCAGTAATCACTACAAGCCAGTATTATTTATTTTTTTTCCTGCAGGCCACAGGTCTGCTGTGGATAGTCCAGGTTTGCTGTCTCCAGCCAGACCCTTCTCTTTGGCCCTGGTGTGTGTGTGCTGGGGGTGAGGGCTGTGAGATTCCCCAGCCCACCCGAGGAGTCCACCCACTCCTTTCCACACCTCTGGTCTCCATCCAGTGTGCTGGGGCTCACGTGGCCCTTCAGAAAACTTGTTGGGATGCTAAACAAGCAGATTTTTTTTTTTTTATTTTTATTTTAATTCCACTGCCTCATTCTCATGTATTTTTCCAAATGAATCCGACTGTAGTACACGCCGTGGCCAGTCTGAAAATACCAGCTCTGCCTGAAAAAACATCTGTCCTACTGTTGCAACCTTCCTGCCCCTTGTCTTGTTAGATGGTAAGTGCTAACCAGTTGTGTCTGATCGATACCTGCCTGGGAGGGCTCCAAGAAACCCTCGGCTGGTTCAGGCGCTGCCGTCGCCGTCAGCAAAGGGGAGTTCAGCCTGGCTGAGTGCGGAGTGATGCCCCGCACTGCGGCGGGCAGGACTGCAGGGCTGGTGGAAGGCTTGTCCTTCAGATGTCAGGTAAAATTCTAAAATCCTGCTTTGGGTCGTTAAACACCCCACAACAGCTCTTCTCTGGTAGAAGGGAGAGGGTGATGCTCTTGACTGGTTTCCAGTTGTAGTAATTGGCTTCATCGAGTTGAATAGGATACGGTCTTTTCACCTCTTGCGAAGCTCAGAGGACTCCTTCAGGGTTTTCTAACCCCACTAACATGGGATGCAAACTGCCTGCCAGCTGGGTCACGCCTGAGGTCAGGTCTAGCGAGGACCTTCCTGCAGCAGCAGGGATGAGAAATAACAGCAGAGTGCCCAGTCCTCTCCTGGTGGCCCCGTGACATTCGCTGTGGCAGCGCAGAGCTCCGGCCCAGCGGCGCACGTGGCCCACTGCAATGTGACCTGGGTCCCCGGGGAGCGATGCGGGCTCGCTCCCATGGGGCGTGCTGCCGTCTGCTCTCTTGACACGGCGTAATTTGTTTGCCAGCCTTGCTGGTCATGCTGGTATCTGGAGGCTCATTTACCTGAAATGGTTCAGAACAACTTCAGGACTTAAATTTCCTTTATTCACCAATCTCCCTTAATCTTAGGGATTGAGAACGATAATTCCCCCGATGCTGACTTTCATCAGACTGAGACTCATTCAATTATCTTTCACGTCTGTTGATCTGAAACTACAGGGCTTGAGAAGTTGCCTTTTCCTCTGAGTCTGTGGCTCTGTACGGCTGGAGCTGTCCTAACAGTCCCGATGCTACTTTCTGCCTTTCAGTAGCTGCTAACTTGCTGCATGTGACTTTTACAACTTTTTTTTCCTGCCTTTCATTCGTCGGCTGCTAAACTGATAGAAAATTACAATTTTATTAAAAATATTTTTTTAGAGCTGGATTTAAATTCTTATTCCTTCCCATATTTTATCACATAGTTCTGCTTTCTGCTGTCCTTAATCTCTGACAAATAATGAAAATTCTCCTCAAAAGCATGTGGGTCCTCCTGTTATTTTATAAGTCAGTCTCTCGTCTCTGGTAGTGTGTACTTACTTACATCAGAGAAGCTGCACAGCCATAAATTCTGAGCACCGATGCTAATGCAAATCTGTGTTCCTGTAGCGGGATGTAATTCCTTCAGCTTCTTTGCACCGCCAGCATTCAAACTTTCTTTATCGTCCCAGAACTTCTTGTCCACTGTGATGAGCTATTTAATCTGGTGCCCAGTTTGACACACAGCAATGTGAAAAGAAGCAGTGTTGGCTCAGGCAACTGCTCCTCCAGCCCAGTGTTGAGTCTCTAACCACGGCAAAAGCCGATGCCATGTTGGACTTGAGCCTGACCCCTTTTAGTGGTCCGTAATGAGGCAGCCCTGCATTAGGGATGACAGAGGATATATCCTGTCTATTTCCTTTAATATCTGTCAGTTTATCAGTTGTCCGTGAATTTTTGTACTCCCTTGTTTTATATCAAGGCAAATGATCCATGCTGTCTTGCTCCCTCGATGGTGTCCAGTGTTTTCTTGGCTGTTTAGGCTGCTGCTGCGTATTGAACTGATGATTCGGGGTCCGCAAATGATACCAGTGATGGCCTCATGATCTTTCTCCTGAGTTTCAGCTGCCACTTCCAGGTTCATTCAGCGTCATGGCAGCACCAGTGGGCGAGTTTCCAGAGACCCTGTGCTTTTTCTGATGGTCAGACCTTGGGAAGGGTTGGCCAGGAAAAAAACCTGCACTGGGGCCTTAGCGCTTAATGCATCATTCTCTTAAGAAAAATCCCAGCATTTTGCCTCGTCTCACACTAAGCAAGGCCAGCAGGCAGAGCTGCCAGGCGAAGCAAACCCACGTGTGTGCTGTTCCTGGCAAGGGCTCAGCGGCTGCAAGGGACACGAGCTCCCTGTCGCTGGAGCTGTTTTCTCTCTGCGTGCGTATTTCCTGACTGAATTTAAGAAAGATGTGTACAAAGAAGCTGGGAAGCTCTGACACTGCAAATACATCATTGGTCTTGGGTTTCCTGATTTCATCCGTTCCGCTTAGCAGGTTTTTAAAAATTTCTGCCAAGTCTCCCCACTTCCTCTGTGCTGACTCTGTACAGCACCACGGCTGCTCCGTTATTTCTAGCAATCACTGCTCTTTGTAATCAGTCGCTTTTGTAAGCGTGACTACATATCTGTGTCTACACTCACAGACACATAATATATTCTACTGACCAGACAATTTCCTGGAAGTTGAAAGAGGGGGAGGAGTTGGCGAAGTGAACTCTGCTGTTGAAGAAATCCATTATATAATGGAGTAAATGGCTTTATGCCTGAAAGTTACAATTTTCAGCATCATTTACACTGAACACCAGCCCCAAAGAAAGGCAGGTATAAAAAATGAGATGCAGTGATGACCTTTATCAGCTGTGGTGACAACTATAAATCAGGCTGCAAATTCTCATCAGCTCGCTGGACGGAATTCATTACAGACAGAGGTTGCTGCACTGCTTTTTGTCTTTGATTGAGGTATGTCCCATTTAAATAAATGCTCTTGCACTAGAACAAATCACACATTTCAAAACAGAAGTCCAAGAATATTATTCATTGATTCATTTGAGGACTAAGATAATATGACTTTACAGACCGAATAAACCTCACAGTGTTTTGCTTGGGATATAATGCAGATCAATTTGTTGTTCTCTTAAGCAGACCAATTTTCTATTCATTAATTCAGATGCTGTGTTGATGGCTTGTATTGAATATAATAGCAAGATTTACAGCCCTAACAAATCAGCGCAGCTTCATTTATTCTTCCTTTTTCATACCAGAAGTACATGCAGCAGATTAGCACCTCGTTTTAAACTTGTTAAACTTTAACAAATAATGGGAAAGTCTTTCATCTCCTACTTCCAACTATGCAGCAACTTTTATGTAACCATCTTGAAGTTTCACAGTTTATTAAAATGTTATGTTTTTTTTGGAGCATAGAGAGCAATAAAAGTTTACTGACGATGTCATTACGGGCAGTAATGTAACTTCCATCCACTCATGCAATGTTCAGGAAACAGCTACCAAATATTAACAACCCCACAGACTCATTAGATTAATAAGCTACTTTACCTGTGTACTGAACTTTGAGCTCAGTTGCATTGCTAGTTATTTCTGTAATTAGGAAATACCCTGAGAGGCTTCCAATTATCCAAATGCTTTGCTGGCCATGTTTAAAATGTGATTTTTCTGTCTAGAACTTAGTATGCAATTGGAAAACATTCTGTGTTGTTGACATAGGGTGATTATTAATGCAGTTATCTTTTGCAAAATGTCTGATAGTTAGGTCATATTCTGTCTCTCAGTTTAGTTATTCCTGTTATTTCTGGAATACCTGAAAATAAAAATTTAGACTGTATACTTTCCTTGTATAAAAAAATGATACTTCAGCCTTAATGGCCTAAGAACATAAAGGTAAGGTGTATAGGGAGCCTTAACACCTTTTATTGTATCACTTCCTAAATTCCAGAAGCTGGAAGTTACAATTGTAAATAAATTGGTGCTGGATCAGACCCCAGAGATTCTGGTGTCTGGCCCGGGACAAGAGCAAATGTGGATAAATTTCTCAAGATGATAACTGGGGATATGCTTCTAGTCCCTCACACTCTCAGGTTCAAGGGCTTTATGAAAAGCGTCTCCCCTCAAAACCCACAATTTTTCATGGATGTTTCTTCCATTTTTCCAATTCTTGTTTGGACCCGTGTGCAGTCCTGGCACCCACTCTGCTCTGGGGCTGTGAATTCCACAGTTTGTTTACCTTCTGTGTGGAGAAATAATCCCTTTTATTTGTGCTGAATCTGTCAGTGGCTGGTGCCATTTAATGCCTCCTAATATTTATTTTGGAAAAGGCAGGGAACAGGCATTCATTATTTATCTTCTCCATGCTGCTTACGACTTTTTCGACTTCTATCCTAGTTCCGTTCACTCACTTCTTTTTCAGGTCGAAGAATCTTAGTTTGTTCAGTCATAAATCATATGAAGTAATATTTTACAGTTCTGAACGTAATCAAGCGTGCTTATGAAAATACCATGCCCTTGGACAACACTGCAGAACTAATGACAAAATTTTAATACTGTCAAATCCAAACAGGAACTCTCTTTATTATTCTGGTCTCAAATGCAAGCCTTAATCTAATTCAGATCCTGCATTTTTTATTCAGGACCAAAGGTGCTGATAAAATTTATTCCAGAATTAAAAGGAAGAGACGCTTTGAGAACTTTGCCTATGAGTCTGAAGGGCTGCTGCTGTGATTTGGACACTGAGAATCTTAAGGTGCTAAAATCTTGTTGTCTGGAGAGGATCATCTGTACTGCAGCAACAGTTTTGCCTCACAGAATCTGATTCATCCCAGTCTCAGAAAAGATTTTTCTTCCTACTCTTGCATGTAAAACTGTGATATGTAGGAGATGACTGTTTTTATCGATAGTATTAAGTAGAGTGCAGAAGCTTTTCATCTGCACTTTCAGAGCATTTTACAAAGATGGTTAATGGCTGTGGTGAGGATTACCAGTTTAGAAATGAAAAAAGACTGAAACATGGATAAGGAAGGAGTATGCCAGGTCTGTACACCAAAGTTTTGGAAAAACTGGGTGTCTGTAATTGGTGTGGTCTTCAGCGGGTTACCCTGAGCTGGGCAGTGCACACGTGTTTGTGGTGACAATGAGTTGGGTCTGTGCTTTTATGAATCTGGTAGGATTTAAATTCACCTTTGGCTCCTCCCGGGACAACCCATGGATAATGTTTAACCATTCACATGTCCCTAACACTTGTGGATGAACCATGGTAGCCACTTTGGGGTAGCCACAGTGAGGGTAGGCAAGGAGGAATTGTTTCCTTGGCTGAAACTGGAGGCAGAATTTTGGTAGGATCCATCAGGTCTCAGTCTTAGTTTAGCCAGGTTGCCATAAAACAGTAACCCTACTCCTGCGTCAAGAAAAGCTGCTGAATCTTTTAATGGCAGTGTGCTTGGGACTTATGTTTTATGTTTTATCTGTGGGGCAGTGCATGCAAGCACTGATCAGACTTGAACTTCAGCTTACGACATCTGACAAGATGACAGCCCTTTATTGTAATGTTTTTTCATCCTGAACCTTTGACCTGCCACCCATCCCTCACTTGGAGTCTCTTTCATATATCTGTCTCAGCCTTTCTGTCACGTAGATTTTGAGCTCTGAGAGCTGAAATCTATCTCCCGCCTGTGCAGCAGCTACCAGAGGGGATTCTTGTCCTCGTCCAGATGTCCCAAGTGCTGGAGTAGTCCCAAAGTGCAATAGGAACAAGCTAACTTGTCTTGTTCCATGTGAAAATGGCAATTTCTTTGCATGCGTCTCCTTCTGGTGTAAGTTTTCAGGACAAATGATGGTGTTGGAAGCTCTGACGATATGAGGTTCCAGGACCTGCTTTGTCAGAGGGTGATTTGCCTTCAACTTTCAGAGACTTTCTAGGCATCTGGCTTATAAAACTCCTACAGAGACTGAGGATCTTGGAAAGATTTAAGCATAAGGAATGTTGTTCAACCTTGGGTTTTTTCTACACTAATAATATAGCCAGCTGTGTACGTACATTCAAAACAGGTCATTCTCTAGCATTCAGCTTTGGGAAAGTGTGGCAGAATAAAAATGTGACAAACACTAACCATGTTGTTTGATGACTAGCCTGGAAGGCACTTTAACATCACAGCAATGGCTGCATTAAAATAAATAAATAAATGTCTGTGTTCTTTGCAGGAAAGTTCCCAGCAATCCTTTTGATTCAAGCCCATAATTAGGTTCGACACAAACAGACAATTTCAGATTTCCTTAATTTTCTTTTCTTTTCCTCCTTGCAGATAATGAATTCATTTATAGAAACCAGAACGGCACAGTGATTCTGAGGAATGTTGAAACTAACAATTCAACAATATTAATAGAAAACAAAAAAATTGTAAGTATTTTCTATAGTGACTAGCAGAATTTCACAGTTCTCTTGCAGTCGGATCAGTAAAGCAGAAAATGACTGGGGTTTCAACTTCATGTATTGTCGAGGAGAAGCAATACACCGGTAATACTATGGGCTACGCAATGACTGATAACGTGAAATTGAACTCCGGCTTTTGTTATTATTCTGCAAGCTCAGTTTCTTTCATACTACAGGAAAGTATCATATGGATATTTGAAGCTAGTCTTGCATATCATATATAATTGAAAGATGCATAATTCTCATCTTTGCGTGCTTAATAGAAAAGACAATTGATACAATTTACTGTCTGGGGGTATCATTCTCCACATTCCTCCATGCAAATACTTATTTTTTAATTTGTGGATTTGCTGATTTTTCCTGCCTAATGGTTGAAATGTAATTTCAGTGTTGTTAATGAATAGTGTTGATGAATGGAAATGGTTTGCATATGAGAAAAACCCTTAGAAATTATTGGAAAAAGAAGTTGGTAGGTGGCAATTAAAATGAATGAGAAGAAAATAAATCCACAGCTGATGCAGAGTATTATTTATAACGATGAAAGTGTTTTGTAGCATTGTGTTTTGTAGTAGAGGAAGCCAGCATTGTGTCAGAAGTTAGAACATTAAATGTCAGAGTGTTTTCAATATTTCCTGTAAAAAGTGAATTTCGGAAGTAAAATACACTTCAGTTTTCTCCAACAATGAGATATGAATCACGTTGTCCTGGTAAAATTGTCACTTATGCGAGACCTGCCTAAGGTTTAGATTAACTTGAGGTGGTTTTGTTGTACTGTATCAGTGCAAAACTACAAAAGCTGAGAGCAGCTAACAGAGACTTATCTTAATGACCCAAGATCTGTAGAAAACAGCTTTAGAAACTCAAAAGCTAAAAGTAAATCTACAAGGAAAAGTATAAAACCACATTCCAGGTTGACCTTATTTTGCAGTATGAGTATACGACTCATAAAAATATCAAGTAGTATTAATTCTTTTTTAATGACACAAATAATTTACCACTGAATTATTATTGCAGGACCCAACCTTAAACTTCACATGCTGCCATTTAACCTTCAACCTTTGCTACATCAAATAAGCAATCCTCTTTCACCACAGCATATCCCCTTTCTTTACAATTCTGCTAATCGTAAAGGAATGGGCTGGCTTCCTTTAATGTCAAGGTCTGTTGAAGTCAATCTGCTTCCATTTGGCCTCTGTTTATTCCCCCGGTATTTAATTTTTGCCATTTGGAAGAAAAGCACAGTGTTACAAGATAATCCTACTTTTTCATGCCGTGGCCTCCCTACTGCCTGTTCTACCCTTGCTCCTCTGCCCTCTTGGTAAATAAATCTGCAGAACATCACCTCCACATTAATACAAAAAGTCCCAATACAAAGTCTGTCATTACATCTCATCCGAGCACGCTGTCTTTGTCCTCTTCCTTCCTAGGCCCGGGTCAAAAAAACTTTTCCTGACTTGGCATGTTTTCCTTTCTCCATGTTATTAATATAACAGTAAATAAAATCTGTCTTCATGCGGACACTGCTGGCTGTCATGGTCCCATGGTGTCCTGATCCACGCTGGCACATCAACCCATTAGGTTGCCCAGAGAGGTGGTGGATGCCCCATCCCTGGAAACATTCATGGACAGGTTGGACGGGGCTCTGAGCAACCTGATGTAGTTGAAGATGTCCCTGCTTATTGCAGGGGGGGTGGACTAGATGGCCTTAAAGTTCCCTTCCAACCCAAACCATTCTACAATGCTGTGATCAGTCCCCTCTGCCTGTGGCTGTCCCCTGGGTTCCCCACGCACTGCCACCAGCCTTGCTGGCCTTGGGGAGGACTCTCCCAGTGGGATGCTGTGCGTTTTCCTGCAGCCCAAATTCCTCCTTCCAGTTTGGTCCTTGGGAATCTCTCAAGGACTTACATCTAATTTGTTAGGTGAGAGGATGAGATTTAAAAGACAGTGGATGAGCAGCATGTTAGTGGCACCTCTCTTAGACCTCAGTGCTCCAGAAATGTATTATACTGAAACACACTGGAAAGGAGAAGGGGTGTCTGCACTGTACAAATGATAAGTGGAGCAGGGAAATGGTAATTCCTGACAATTCTGAGATACCTTGGCATCCCTTCTTGTTAGTAAGACTTACAGCACAGTTTTTTTCAGAACTTAGGTCAGGGTGCACTTGGAAAGCTGTATCACCACAGCATCCCAAAGACTTTTTTAACTGGGGAAAATGGGATAGTTTTCCTCAGTGTTGTCTTAATTGAGACAAGTAGTCATGTCTCTTTATAATACTTTGTTCCAGCACATATTCACTGTTTGTTATCTCCAGGACTTTGGCCAGTGACTGCAGGGAATGAATACATTCACATTTATCAGGGTTTTCTACTACCTGCTGCCCACAGCTGCCCCACCAGCCACCGAGCAGTAGGTTTGTAAGGAAAATTCTGATTTTTTTGAGATAGCTGCCTGGTCTGAGTTACACCGCAGTTATGCTTTCTCTTATGGGAGTGTATATTTGCCCATATAACATTTCTGGGTTTTGAAAAGAGATGTGGTGTATAATTTTTTAAGACACTTATTCTGGCAGTACTCTTCATCATTAGAAACATGGTCATAGCAATTAGTTCTAGATGTTATTGAATTGGAAACTGAGAAATATTTATTTCAATGTCTGATTTATTTTCTAGGTCTCCTTAAAGGCTATTCGATATGAAGTATCACCTGACCGGGAATATGCACTTTTTGCTTTTAATGTTGAACCAGTAAGTAAATAGATTTGATTTCAAAATACACAGCCAGTGGCGAGCTTCCCCCCTTCCCCACGCAACTTCTATGCCAGTAAGATGTTATTTTAAATTAATCACTTCCTATGAAACAAAGAAAGAAACCCCCACTTGGATATTCTGAAAGCATGTCATACTGCCATCTAGTAGAGGAGAAAGGTATAAATTACACCGTAGAGGAAACACTGTCGTTGCCAGGATTTTATAGTCTTTGGGAGGGGGATTGTAAGGACGTGTCTTTGCTACAAGGATTTCTATTCCTCTTCTATGTAATTTTTTTTTCATGGTTCCTTTTTCAGTCACGCTATAAATTTCTTCTCAAGAACAAAAAGCAACTGTCAGTGTCTCCCACAACTGAAATAATACATTAATTATGGTGTCACTGTTCCCAGGGCTGCAGTTAGGGTTGAGCTATCACTTTCATTATAAATCCTTTTTCTTCAGAGGATTAGGTATAAATCATTTGTAAGAAATCACCGTTGGGTTACTACTAAGTTTTAGATTAGGGTGAATTTTCTACCAAACTTCAAAAGAAAAGAGCGTAATGAGTCATTTTTAAATGATGACTAAAGAACCAGACACATGATGGGAAGCAGTTCTTGGGCATGAATAATATTTATTTTCCTTTTAAATTCTGCTGGTATAAAACCTGAAATGTTTGAATGATAGCGATGCCGTACTACTTGGATAAACTATTAGCCCCATACATTTTGTTTCCATAATCTAAAATTGCACCAATTCCTCAAAATGAAAATAATTCATTCACCAGCAACTGTAATTCTTCTTCCATAAAATAAATCTAGTTTCAGCTGCTAACCAAAGGCAATTTGATGGTCCTTTAGGTAGTAGAGGTTGTGGCTCTGTTGCTCATCTGATTTTTCTGCTGTCATCTTTGGAGTTATTCCTGACTCACAGTGGTATAAAAGTCAGGAAAACCATGCCTGGTGTTAGAAAAAGTTCAAATAAAACTGTATCAGAAACTTTAAGGGTAATTCATAAAGACTTTTTGCTGGGAAATCATTGTTGGTGCAACTTCACTTAACTGAAGCGTAGCAGGGTTCTGGACAGAGGATGGATGGGGAAGTGTTAAGTTAAATCTAAATATGTGGAAGACAGCCTAACGGCCACTGAGCAAGCAAAGCCTTTGCCTGAAAGCCCCCCTGCCTTGTGTGCAAGAGGTGATTTCTAAAATTCAGTTGTTTTAGTGGAGATTGGCCTTTGGCTGTGGAAGCCCTGTGCTGACACTGCTCAGATGCATTGTGCAAGCTGGAAGAGCCCCGAGTAGAGAGGGCTTCCTCAGTTCCTCTGAGAATGAGAGAAAAATTCCTATAACAAGAAAAATTACAATGAGAGAAAAAAATTCATTCCTAAAAAGCAGTAGTTAGAAAATCCCTTTTTATTCTCAACCCTTACTCATCAAAAGGGCTGCACGTTCAGAGTATCTGCAAGAAGCAGCTACAAAGGCTTTTGCAGCCCAGACTGTGCTTTCCACCTGCAGAGCTTGATGCAGGCAATGGAGGAAGAGGAGGATGGGGACGGAAAGGGATGGGCTGGACACATTTCCTTCACATCCTCCTCTCCACATTTCAGTGCATGCAGATCTGTGGCTTTGGGATGCAGGGAAAACATCGGGTTCATGGTGCTCGAGATGCCTGGCTGGAGAAGAGAGAGCAGCACACAGCCGGGTCCTCCCTTCCTCACACCACCTCTTCTTGCAGAAAGGAAAACCCAAGGTGGCAAGCTGGAAACCTGACCTTTGGGAAGATTTGGGGGTTGGACTAGATGACCTTTAAAGGTCCTTTCCAACCCAAACTATTCTATGATTTCAGTATGTGACTAGACATACATTCGGTGTAAAAGAGCATTGCAAATTGTTCAAGTATTCATATATGAGATTAAGACAGCAAGAGTCTTTTGAAATAGTCTTCTGAAACAAAACTAAAACCCCACCTTTTTCTTTTAGGATCCATGCTTATAAAGGATACAAAGATATTTTTTTTTGAAGAAGCAGCATACTAATAGAGGGGTAGTAAGATTCACTCTTGAATATTGCATCCTTAAGCCATGATGGGTGGCTCTTTGTTTACTAAAGTTGCAATAACTGTTAAATTACTTATTCAGCTTTCTTCTCACTTGGTGTGCAGACTGTGGCTACAAATAATTGCATGTTAGTTAGCTTTTCACATTTTCCGCATTTCAGACTGCATTCTTGGACAAAATTCCTATTACCCTTTTTTCTGCAACATGAGAAATTGATTAACAAAGCCTTGGGCAGTTGTCCTTGTTGCAAAGTCAAAAGGAAATTTCAGGAGATGTATTGGCAAAGGATGTTTGTTTTAAGTTTAATTCTACAAATACATTCAAAAAGAAACTTCTTGAAACTATTGTGAACTTATTTTATAGGTGTCAGAAAGTGTTGCTTTATTTTTTGCCATTTAAAAGTGTGATGTAGCCTTTTACTACTCACTGTTTGTGAGTATAGATGTTTTCGTCATTGTTTTACACAATACAGTTGCGCTGTGTTTACATATGTGTAAAATATCTTAATATACATCACATGAATTAATAATTTATCTGAATTCTGATGTGAATGGGTTCCGCTTCTAATTCAGGCTAGGAATAAAAATCAAAAGAGAAAAGCATAGTGTGTGACTCCAATGAAGTGAAATATTTTAAAGGAAAATGCTACAAAGTCATTTCCTGCCAGTAATAGCTTTCTTCTAAGGTTTTTCTATTTATTTGCAGAGAAGCATCTCTGCCCAGTGTTGGGTCTGGATAACGGCACTGACACATACATTGGAATAACACAGCCCTGAACTGGCAGACACCTATTTTGCAAAGATATTGAGGCAACTAATGTATGTTTTCCTGTTGTATCACTTCATCATCTTAGAGGATGATGAATTAAAGCATGTTCCTTAAAATACATTTCTCCCAGGAATCTTGGCAGGCGGTTACGAGACTGGCGTGGGTACATTGTGGCTAGTCGGGCTGTCAGGTTTCATTCTAAATGCTTTTTTGCAGCGCTTATATTTACAGAAGTTTAATCTTTCAGGCAGCAATATTCTGGGTAAGCCTTGTGCTAATAGGGAACTTTTCTAACCTTGAACATAGAAGATTTGTTCTTTTTCTGGAAAGGTCATAGGGAAGGCGCCAGGCTTCCTTGTCTTGCAATTTTTCTGTTGTTTGTTTATTTTTTTGTTTCTTTACACTAGAGGAAGGTCAAACCTGAGGCTGAAAGCACAGGGTAAAGTTTTGGGAAAGCACTGGGGAATAAATACACCCATAGGAAAACTTTGATTTCAAATCATCCTTCCCTGAAACCAGCGTGTGGAGCTCTGGCTATAGAATTCGGTAACCCTAAAACACATAGGCAAATGGGGGCTTAGCCACAGCATCTCAGCAGAAAGGGTGCAAGAGGGTCAGGGCTGTCCCTGGTGGTGTCAGGTCAAAGCCACTCTCGCCCAGCGCATGGCTCCACCAGCACTGCTGGACCAGCTCCATGCTCCCTGCACGCCTCCCGGGGAGACGCAGAGGTCTTTGGTGTTTGGGCTGGAATCACGTTTGTGGGTCTCCGTGGTCTCCAAAAGAGATTTCCTAAATAGCCAAGTGACAAACCACCTCTTAAATTCAGTAGCGTGTCTGCAGCTCGGGGAGTGATGCAGTAAGAATAATGACGAGTAACCAAACGCCACGGGCTTGTGTAGATTTCTGTGGAGTTACCCAGTGGAGTTTGTGTCGTGGTGATAAAAGAAATAGAGGAAAGTAAATGAGAAGAAAAGTTATTTTCTTGAGTGACATGGTGAGACATTAAATAGAGAATATTTAATTGCCTTTATTATGAATTGCTGTCGTTGTAATGCAAGAGAGGAAATAAAGTGGCCAAGATTCTTCTTAAAGCTATTTGTTCTTCATTTCCAATTTACCAGTCCATTACTGTGTTTGAGCTAGTTAAGAGCAATTACACACAGGAAATCCTGGCTGATTAATACGGACCAAACTGCTAAGTCTTCTGAACAGCAATTAGGGCTTAGAGACTTTTATGGCTGACACAACAGCCGCTATTACCTATTTTGCAGTTAAAAGAATGCATTTTTATAATGCTGAAAGCTGCAAAGAATTAATCATCATTGTAATTAGAGCAGGCCCATCTTTTTTTTTTTTTTTTTTTTTTTTTGAGTAGTTTATGTGGTGAGCATTTCTTTTCACCCTGCCTGTTGCCATAGATCTCACGGGAGTGGTGGGACCAGAGAGACCTCAGAAAGACCCAGTCCAAACCCTCAACTTTGAATGAAGTGAAAAAGCATTATTTATAGAAAGTAACATATTATTATTGTTGTTGTCACTATTTTTTATTATTTTTCCATGTCTGGTTGTTATGTGGAATGAACAGGTTTTGTGCTTATGGCTCCAATTTACAACCTCATACTGCTTTAATTACTTTTGTAAAAATTAAAATAATATAACGCTTGTTATTTCCAAAACACTAATGGGTATAAATATTAATGAATCCTCACAACATCCTTTTTGAGCTGGGTGAGAACTATTATTATGATAAATATGCTTCTGAAAATTAGACACTATCATAACTACCATCAGTAATACTGCTAATATTGTAGCTATGATATTTATTACTTAACTGAAATGGATTTACCCGTGGTAGAAATAGCTTTGCATAAATCTGTTTTCTTTTTGTGGCAATAAATATATTTCAAATTTAGCTTTTTCATTCCCACCCAATGTTGTTTTCAGGAACAATGAAAATGTATAGTGATAACACTGTAATACGAGGAGAGTTAGAAAATTTGTACCATAAAATAATGCTACCTGGTTTAGTGATTTGTTTAATTTTTGGTATTTTTTGTAAACCAGTACAATCTTTGAATGGAGCATTTTGAGGGAAAAAGCTTATGTTTACAGTTTTCCTATCTTTTCTTTCATTTGAATGCAGTTTTGAGTCATTGTTACTCATAAACCAGAAGGACTCCTTCTCTATTGTAAAGCAGCACAATATAAGGGCAGTGTTGACTATTATCAAAGGCTACTGGCTAAAGCTATTTTCCCAACATTTGCAAGACTGAAGCACTGTAACTTTGTTTACTTATGAGAATTAGTTATCTATTATTAAAATAAATAACTGTAGTTTCACTTCCTACATAAAAAGAAGGAAAAAATCAGTCCTAATAATATAACGTTTATATTAACTGAAATGTTTTTTCTGTTATTACATCTGTGCATGTGCGTATCTTCAAGCAAAACGTCTTCTCTTTTCTTAATTCATCGGAGGACTGTAGTCGTTCAGTGCTTCTGTAATGAGCAGAAGTCAAGTTGTTAATGAATTAGTGCAACCACATAGACCAGCCTCTCATCACATCTGATGAATTGCTAAATGTTGGGTCTTTTTCATGAAAACAACATCTTCAGTTGCTTCCCATAGAATAGATATTACTAATGCCATTCAGCTAATATCTAATATTTCAGTGAATTGCTCACAACTTCTGCAAATTGAATCATTTTTATGAGCGTGCCCATGTAGGGTTTTAGTGAGGTGATTCTGTGGTGCCAGGGCTGCAAGTGGGGGGCCTTCATTTCTTTCTTTCTTCTTTCTTCTTTCTCTCTCTTCTTCTTATGTCCTGTTTTGAGTCATATTATTTCAACAGCCAAGATCAGTAGAGTAAATATCCTTGTTTAACAATGTGCTTTTTATCCTATTTGTAGTGATAAGGAGAACAGAAGTGCTCCGGCTACATTTACATAACAAAAGCTAAGGCTTGTGTGTCCAGAAGTATAGTATTAACAAGAAAGTACTGAGAACGGAGGGGAGGTTAATTTTCTGGGTGATAGTTTACTTTGGATTTGAAGCTGAAGCAGCAGCTATTATTTGACAAAATTTAAAGGCAAAAAATGATTTTTAAAGGAGAGTGTTGTGGTTTGTTTTTTTTTTTAATTATGAATCTGATCTACTTAAAATACCCTTTGTGAAAGACTGCCTATCTTTTTTAATCTCAAAACCACCATGAATAAATTCCCTAATCTGCCATTTTCAATGCGGGCTGAACAGAAACACGATAGACAAAAGAGGATTTTCGAAGGGATCAGAGAAGGTTGATTCAAAAACGTTTCTACACTTCCATTTGCTTCTCTGCCAGACCTGGAGGTGTGCAGCTCACTCACTCAGGGCATCAGCACTTCGCGGTCACCTTGCATTAAATCAGCCAAAGCTGCTAATAAAGAAAGTCTGAGCAACCGGGAGATTTTTCCTACCAGTGAATCTCAGCTCAGGCAGAAGTAGCAATATCTCTGTCAGACATACCGACGTGCTGAGTTTTTCTGTCGCGTGTTGGTATCAGTAATTGGTTCAGCCTAATTAATATTTGATATCTGCAGTGGCACAGAGAGAGAGGGAAGTTTGCCACACAAGTCTAGAGGGATTTATGGGTTTTCAAAACTCTATTACAGTGTTGCGCAAACACTGTCTTCTCAGGTGTCCTCAGTTGTGCCTTTGACAGCAGACCCCTTTTGATCACGGTATTTTTTCTGCTGCACATGCTTACAAAATTTAAAATTCTTGCTATGGGTGGGTGGATACCCATTTTAATTGAGTAAACATGTTATCAGGTGGTGGGAATATTTGTTCTTGCTGCTCTGCAGTCATCACTCTGTCCAATTTCTGTCACATTGTGTATTTCGAATAGAAATTTTTGGATGCAGGCACAGGACAGTGGAGCAATAATTGGTTGCAAGTTTAATCCTAGACGTCCCTTTTGAAGGAGAAACTACAGAAACTAGTTTCATATTGGTAACTTTCAGGACCAATTTTGGACTAACAGAGGGGAAGAAAAGAGGTCAAACCTATTCTTTGTTTTGTTTGTTTCGGAGGAGCGTCATGGTTCCTTTCAAATCCCTACAAAGCTCCAGCAGGAAATGTGTCCCTTTGTGTAGCCTTATTCTTTGCTCTTAGCAGCAATCCTTCTGCTTTGGCACAGACCAGAAAAATTTCCAGCTTAAACAAGAAGGTAGAATGGGATTAGGTACTCAAATACATTGAGTGACATACATGAACTGCATGGACATTTTAGTAGTTAAGTTCCTGGGGCAAGGGGTTCCTAGTTAAAATTAAGGGTCTGGCGTTGTAACTCTGGGTAAAAGCAGCAACAAAAAATGTGGAGTGAAATGACATACCCCAAATCTGCATACTTTGTCTTTATTTTCCATTCTTAATAAAGGGGAAATGATAGGCACTGAATCTCAGCAAAGAGGAATGGATGGGTGGAGCCTTCCTCTGTGTGTTGTCCATGGAAAAAGGTGTTTGCATGTGTTAAATGCAAGGAATGGCTGCTCACCCCTGCATCACTCCCTCAGCAGGTACTCAAGGAGTGGGATCATCTCAATGTTGAAGGAACTGGTGGGGACCCTGCATTTGTCGTGGGTAGCCACCGCCGTCACTTGTGGCCTGCAGCTCTTTCCTGGAGCAAACAATAAAACCACACTGGGATCCCACTTCTTTAGCTCTGGTCCTCCCCGTTGTTGGGGGATGTTTTCAGCAGGAAGCTGGTGCTTATGAAATGATGCTCTAGATGCATAAACTCTGATAGGATGTGTTTGTCTGAGCTGAGAGGCAAAGCTTTGCCCAGCAGGTCCTCCTGCTGTCCTCAGTCCCCATATTCCAGTTTTGCCAGTGCGTGCTCCCTCTATAGCTATGGTTTCAGTAAAACTGCACCAAGTCTGAATTTCTTACTGAGTCTGCATTCCAGGGAGTTTGTTTAGTTTGATTATTCCAACAAAATACTAACTGCGTGAACTGGAGAGCATTAAAAACTGAGTATGCTGACTTCAGCTGCTGTGCCACCTCTGAGCTTTAACTATTTTCTATTAAAAACAAAGGATTAAACTCTTGCTGTTCTTCTAATAATGTAGATAAATGGAGTTAGGACTAAACTTTAAGCCTCCTGATTTGAGCTGGGAGACTTCAATACAAATCGCAAAGACATGACTGAGTGCAAAATAATATTTCAGACTAAGTTGGGCAGCTTTGCTTCTGTAGCAGAGGACAGCAAACTGTATCCTACTTTTATTCGCAGGCACAGATATACATCAGTAAACTGAAAAGCAAACCCACAGTTCCAGGCGAGACTAGAGTAATATCAAAAGTCAGAAATAATTAGCCTGTCATGCAAGAGTACATAGGTGTATTATGTATCGGTATCAGCTATCAGCAGTCTTCCTCTGTAAATATTTTCTTTAGCAAATGAGATTTCCATCAAACAGAGAAGGGGAAATAAAAAGACTCAAGGCAAAACACCATGATGCAAAAATAACCAGTTTTTCTTTGCTTGGATAAGATTAGATTTTTCATTCTGCTTCCTTTTCTGAGTGGATAGATGATCTAACTTGAACAGACAGACTGGTAGAGATTAATGTTCTAACAAAATTTACAAAACACCCTAAAAATAACCTACACTTTATTTTCGAATAAAACATAGGTAAGGTAACTGCACAAGGTCTCCTAGATAGTCAAAACCAGATAGATAGCAGTAAAATCATTGCAAATTTTTTTTTGCACTCCTATGGGAATCCATCTTAGTGAAACACAGGGGAACATTCTGTGCTTTAATAGGAATGAAATAAATGTAGCTATATAAAAATTATTGAAAAATATAGAACTTAATAAAGAACTAGGTTCATTGCAACATGCAGAGGCTTCAGAATTACGTTAGAGGCAAGTTCCTGTTTTCAGCATAATTTTGCTTCCTAAGTTTTTAGGGACAACAAAAATCCCATTTTGTGCTGGATTCTCAGAAGTATAGATAGTTATTTTAAAATGTTAAGGAAAGAAATATATTAGGAATAAGATGCAAAATGGAAAACAACAGTGATTTAAAAGGCATTAGAAAGCAAAATCAGAAAGAATTTAATTCTGGTGTTGATACAGAAACATAGGAAGCAGTCCCAGTCTGCAGGAGTTTATAATCTAATTCTTCTGATTTCCAGTCTCTTTTATTTATTTATTTTTAATCACTGAAATAGGAAAAAAATATATTTAGTGCCCTCTTCTGGAAAACCAGTTCTTACTGTGTAGAGCACCCCAATGAAATTCGGTACTCAGAAATGCAAATCTTCTGAGGCAATTGTTCTCCTCTTTAGCTGAGTTACTTGCCTAAATGCAAGGAGTGTGCGGCTCTATGTTTACCCTGAACAAGTGCCCTTTATCTCTTTAACTGCCTGCAGAACTCTGTTTTTATCAGGGCTATGTTAAAACCAGTAATTAATGTTCCTCCTTGGGCAGCTAATGACCCAGATTTGAAAATGGAATCTTCTATTCTCTTTTATTCTCTGCTCAAAAAAAAATCTCTTTTGTGAAAAGGGAAACGAATCATAGGGCTTTAGTCAAGTTTTTAAAGGCATGAGTCCTCAGATTTTTATGTGCAAGAGTGGAAGAATACCCGTACAGTGATTCTGTTGATGGTGGTGCTGTGAAGGGTTGTGCAGCAGGCAAGGAACAGGGGATGCTCTGTTTGCTCTCCCCGCACTTTCTGAAGAGATGCCCATCATCACCTCAGCCCATTTACCCTTTGGAAGATGTCCACAGCATCACAAGGATTACAGACAAAAAGCTCCCCTGTCTCGTATGTGATTTCAGTTTATTTTTCCTTATGTCAAAATATAGAAATGTCACCTCCAGTGAATTAGATCCACGTGTACATCGAGATACAGCTCAGAGTCTTCTGATCTCATATGGAACTAGAAAATGAATCTTTCACTGAACAGATAGAGCTTTTTTGGACCAAGGTCCCTGGCATATATCTGAATACTTTCATTCTCCTTTCACACCCACTTCAGTGCTCTTAAACTTCTGCTTTCTAATGCTTTTTGAAGGTCTCATCCTTCTTGTCTTGGATTCCTTTCTTTGAGTTGTCTAAGAGTGCCCTGAGCCTATGACCGTCATCTCAGTGACAGCGCTAACTTCTTTGTATTATTCGCCCTCTCAACTGCTATAGTAGAAAAAGCAATCTTGGTATGCTAAGACTAAATTTTAATAGAAAGAACATATGCTGTGGTTTTGTAATTGCTAATTTCTGCCGCTAAAGTGAATTATTTAAAAGTGGATAAATTAATTAGATATACTAAGCATTCAGCCCATTTTCATGGCTTAGTTCTCACGTAATTGCTACAAAGCTGCACCGTTCAGACTGTAAACTTCACAGAAGAGAGGTTTTTAGAATCTTTCCACATCCAGTCTGCCCAGCTCAAGCAATGTTTCTTTTAAAGAAGTCATTATCTGATGTTTCATTAAAAGCATTGATTATTAAGCATTGATTTCTCATGCTGCCCTTCAGCCCTCAGACTTGTAACTCCAAAGTCAACGAAGGTGAGCATCAGTCAAGGGAATGCAGATGTGAACAATGTAAACTCCCCATCTGCATCAGCTGCCCTGGGCTGCCTTCATAGTCAGTGTACTCCAGGGTGTAAATCTGAGGCTAAAATAGACACCAAAGATCGGTCAGAGGAATCCTACCCCAAACAGGCTTTTGGCACCATTGTCTGGGAGGAGGGTGTTGCTACATGCGGTTATAGGTGCAAAAAGGGTAAATGGTTGTGAAGAATGACTGGCGAGGTCACTGGCAGGGACATCCCTCAAGGTAGACAGCTGCAAAGAGAGTGGCTCCAAGCTGCAAACTGCGAGAGCCTGGGGAAGTATTTTGGGGAAGGATGACTATAAATACGCTAACTCTGATTTTCTTTCTGGACTGGCTTTGGGCTACTGTCTCAGCCAGGAGAGCAAACTGGGTGGACTTCAGGTCTGACCCAATACAGATATTATCGTTGTGTAATATCATGTATATATTACAGGAGACTCACAACTGTATGTTTTGAATGTTTGTATGGATTGGAAGGTTTTCTATGTTTCCTAGGTTTAGTATAATTGTTGTCTCCTTCTAAAACTTTTATTTGGCCTTAGGCTACTTTTGTACTCTTATCCTTATTACGTAATAACGCAAAGTTGTTTGCTTATCTTTTACTTCTTTTCTTAGATATGTTGTTTGGTATGTTAGAACCGCAACATTAACTTTGTACTCGATAATTTAATTCTCATTTCCAAGTTTCTGAACCGGACTGTAAAACAGGCAAGTGCAGTGCTTGGAGAATTTCCATCCAGTCTTACACTACGGAGTACACTACTTACTTGCTGCGGAGTGGGAGGGGAACCTGGGAGCTTATACCATGTGATGTGAATACTGATAAAAGTTTAAAAACAAGATCAACAACAAAACGAGCTCATTATTCATAACCCCCACTCGTAATTCTTAATAACTTGATCGCAGATGCCTCCCAATAACCTGAGCAACAACAAGTGCACAAAGGCTGGTGCAAAAATCCTACCGAGTGTTTTGTAGCTGCCGTTTTATTTACCAGTAAAAAATGGAGCAGTCGTCCTTTAAGCCAGTGACTGCGAGTGCTTGCTGGTGCTGCTGGTGCCAGTGGAGCGCTGTGAGGGACAGGTGGCTCGGGAGCAAAAGGAGGCTTTTGTAATTGCTTGGCAGGGCAGAGCTGTATTAGAGTGCAGCAGCAGTTGGCAGATTGGATTAACGCTCTCCTAGGGGCGAGATCTGGCACACGAGCTGTATGTTAATACCTGTAGCCTGAGTTGATTCTGGAGCTGCGTTTGTAACAAAAAGAACATCCACTTTACCTCCGCCATGTCACAAGTTCATAAATCCTAAAGCCGGCCTTGAAAATCCCTTTTGGCATCATTACCATATAAGGCTCTCAACAGTGTAATTTGGAAGCAAATCTTTTAATAAAGAATTATTATCATGAAACAACTGAGATAGATAATCAGTTTGCGGAACACAAAGTAACAGCATTATCTTACAACACTGCAGTCCATCTATTGCTGTAGTGGATGTTGCCATCACACTTTATTTATCGTTATTTTGCAAACTAGACATGACACTATTTGTGAAGGAGTAACTCCTGGGCTTAGCTGGATCAGACACCTTTGGTTTGGTAGCTGGAAAACTGGCTTCTAATCCCAGCACTCCCCTCATACGTTTGTGAGAGAGATTTACACATTAACCATGTCTGTTGCCTTCAGCACACGACCCTATTACAATCGGCTTGAGCTTGAGTTACGAACGCTGCTAAAAAGCAAGTCCCTGTGGCATGAACATGCTGTCCATTCCTTGTGTCACCTTGATGTGAGATTGTTGCTTCTCCACGGAGGCCTCTCCAGTGTGGTTGACAGGCCATTCATAGCACTGCAGGACTGGAGAGCTGTTCTGGTCGTCCTTTATGCACCAGGGAGAAGCTTGTAGAGTGAGGCTCCTTCAGGCTTGTATTGCAATGATTTAATTTTCAGTCTTAGAGATTGAATTGTTAAAAGATCTGAAAAACAGAGCAATGCAAAGTCTATTCCTCATGATCCACTGCATCTTGTGTTCTTCCACTCTCCATCCCTTGTACATAGCAGTTTATTCCCTTCTTCCACATCAATTACTAAAATTTCTTCCTGGTTCTGGAGATACCCTGTCACTGATGCTTGATTGCCTACGACATTGGGTAGCAGTGGAGCAGCTCCTTATTCACACTGGTGTGGCTGAGATGAGTCTCAAGTCACTTAGTGTTAGCTGAGTCGTTTCACCCAGGCACAGGTACGCTGCTGGGTCCGGATCCTCCCCTTTCCAAGAAAAATGGTTTCTTCCCTTCACTCAGCTGTCGCACCTGCATTCCCTAGGTATAGATCTTGCTCCTTTTGTCCAAATATTAATTAAACAGAAGTTAGTTCCTCTGGAACAGAGACATTTGCCACATGCTCTTTATGTCAGTTGATCCAGAGACCCCTTCTTCTTATCACCTTTCCTGCTCAAATGTGTCCCGCCTGTCTCTGCTCCTCCCTGAGCTCCCCAGACCTCCCTGCACCTCTCCGTGTGCACCTTCTGTGGTTGTGATGACGTGACACACGTGGCTGATCAGCTGAATACAGTGCAGTGGGTAAGAGCATCCCAAATCAGGTGTTTGATAACAGCTGTGGGTTGTTTGGCTGCCAGCTCAGGAAATGCTCATTGGTAGCATTTCATTATGGTTCTCCTAATTTATAAAAGGCACAAAGAGAAAGGGGCAGTGGTCTTTGGAGGGCTGTGGAAGCAGGTTGGCACATGGCATGAGACTGTATTAGAGGTACATTACTTGGGAAGTGATAAAGTATAAAGGGATAATTCAGTGTAGAGACAAAAGAGAATTTGCTGTCCCAGTAGAAAAAAAATAGGTCAGTATCGCAATGAATTTGAGTGGTGAGAATGTTGAAAAGGCCTCAGATTATATTGCTTTATTGATTTGTTTGGTTCTTGCAAGCAATTGAGCTTCACTGAGTGTAGGGTACAAAATACCAGTATGGATTTTGGTGTGGTTTTTTTTTTTTTTTTTTATTACAGTGACACAAAAGGAATAGATAGCACGTGGTTTTTTTAGAGAATCTAATTCCAGGCTGGTTACTGTGGGGTGCCTCTTAGCAATAGTACGGTGGTAATACTTTGCTAAAATAGTTGGGCTGGGGAGAGTACTGCTGACCAGTCTGTCTCTACTGATAGCAAGAAATGAAAAGACCATTACCTAACTGCCCACAAACTATGCCTCAGGCAGAGGTAACCCCTTGTGCTCTAATTCACAAATACATGGGAGAATGAAAGATCAGAAATGGAAACGTTACCAAGAGGTTGGTGCTCAGTTACAGGAATGGGTTTTTCATCCCTTAGGAGGGCCAGTTCAACACCTAATGGGAAAAGAAGAATTTCTTCTCAACAGAACAGAAGGGTTCAAGTTATTAATCAGTTTTCAGGTTGTACAGCCCCAGCAAAAACAAGGGTATTGTAAAGAGTTTTAATCAAGGCAAATTATGTTGACTCATTAAGTGAAAATTTAGTCTTTGATGTTAACTTTCTTCAAAAATACAGGAAATCCTGCAAACAGGTACAGTGACCGGCTTTAATTCTCTACAGAAAACCATAAGGAAGTATGGCAGTGAGGTATTTTGAATTCAGACAATTATCCTTTTCTCTACTGGAAGATTTGTACGAATGACATAGTTACACTGTAAAGATAACATGGTATTTGCTTGTTGGTGACTGACCAACAAAGAATCAGTGTGTGATAGTGTGGTTGTGACTGGGGGTCATCCTCTACTGTTCATGGTATGTGCGTGTAGTAGAAGGAAACACAACCTCTGGCTAATGTTTGCTTGTGATTTTCCTTCTGAACCTGTTTTTCCCTCCCATTTATGCCACTGATAGATAACAGGGTACCAAATACGTGAGCTGTTTGCCAATGCAGAGCAGCAGCCTTCCTTTTCTACTTTATTCTCTTTTCCCTCTTAATTTGTCAACTTCAGAGCCTGGTTAAATATCACAGATATTAAAGGCCAAATGGCAAATCATCTTTTACCTGCATATTTTGCATCACAGCATGAGTTACCGTTTAAGGGTGTCAGGACCATTTTGAAAGGTGGAGTATGTAATTATGTCAAATGTTTGGGATTATTCAATCGGTTTGACATTCATATGTGCATTTGGGGATTTATCTGCTCATAGCAGAAGTAGGAAAATGGGCTATATAATCTACTTCCAGCAAATGTCTTTTTAGAAACTCTTTGTGGGAAACCCTTTTAATGGATCTGGCAGTTCCTGTTCCACCAGCCACTTGTGCTGTAGCTCTACTGCCTTACTGTCGAGTATAAAAGGGAATAGATTATAAAGATAATTTGGGTCTGTTAAGAATCCTGAGGGAATCTATTATTTGGAGATATACTTTATTGTTACAGAATAAAAAGTGATTCCTTCTACCCAGATAACTACTGAGTGCTTTATGATTAATTACATTAAAATATATTCTTGTTACTTTCAGACTTTAGCCAACTGTTGTACAGTTTTATTTCTGATGGTTACTTAGACTGTTCATTTTTATTTGGGGGTACTGGCATGACTTTTTGGATGAAATGTATGATTCCTAAAAAAGCAGACAGACACTAAATACTATAAATTTTGTATTAAGCCTTGCAAACTGCTTAGTAACACAGCTTCACTTCTAACCTGCCCTGTAGCACCTGCCCTTTCAAACTCTAAGTTTTATGAGTTTTTTTGTGAGTTTTCTAGATAATTCTTTAATGTAAATAATACTACTGTAGGAAGGACCAGGTGGCTCTACGGAGTCATTTAGAAAACAGATGAAAGGATGTGTTATTCCTGTATTTATCAAGTAAGTAATCATCATGAGATCACGGCAGCCAGTCCACCTGGGTTTAATCTCAGATCTGTTTAATATGCTGAGTGGTAAGACCCTAAATTACCCGTTTTGACAGAACAGCCTGTTGGAAGATGAGAGGATTGGGCTGGTTTCAGGAGTTGTCTTCTAAGGGCTTTTTGCCTCTTTCTTTGCTTGTAAACCTCCTTGAAAGAAAGTCTGTGCATGCCTCTTGTTTGTATTGATTCAGCATCTTGTCATATGAACATAAAAGAAAGCCCTTTGATAAATGCTGATTATTGCATGGTATCAGCCCACAAAGTGTGGCAGAAACTGGCACAGAAGATCAAAGTGTAAACTAAACTAGTCCTTTTTTTTTCTGATGTTAGTAATAAATCCTAAGTGGGTAGTGTCATCTTTCATACCAGCCCAAATATGCTGAAAATGCATTTCACAATTTCCTTCTAAAAATTCCCTAATTTCCATCTAAAACCTCTTCCTAATCCTTTGTGAGTTGCACGGCCAGTGCCAAATTGAAAATAATGGTGACAATGTCAAACTTTTAGCAGGAAGTTAATGAAGGCGAAGGCCCTGCACATCCAGCTTGTGTCCGTGTGACAAACCAGGGGAGATGTAGAGAGGTAACCAGGATCCTGCCTGTCTTTCTGGACTTAGTTGAAGTATTTGTGCAGTTGCTTTGGGGCAAGAGCAAAAGCTATGAATTCTTGTTTAAAGCATATGAATAGTCACAACGAATAAATGTGTCCAAATCCATCCTATTCTTAAATAACATATTTTCTATTTTAAGTAAGTCCTGCTGGACTAGGGCCTGTATCCTTAGAGGTGAAGCAAGTGCTTTCAAGGAGACGTTACTCGACCATTCATAACATGCTTTGTTCTGCAGTGATGTGGCACGGAAATTGCTTCTTCCATTTTGTTTTGGAAGCTCGCAAGAACCACAATTTGCTTGTTATTTTGGAATTTGGTAGCAGGGAAGAGGCGGATGCTCTTCTCTGCTGTTATATGTGCTGCAGTTTTTGCATCTCCATTGTCATCTGGTCAGGTCCAGGTTCCTTTTGTTGATTACATAAAATGAGGCCAGTGGCTTCACAACAAAGTGGTGTCATATATAACTAGTCCTGTATTTTTTCTGAATTTTAGAGAGATAATTGCCTTTCCAAGACTTAAGTGGAAACAGATAGATCTGTCTCTTAGACCCTTTATGATTTCACTGTAAACATGCACGTGTTGCAGAGCATAATGTAGATTGAAAGTAAGCAAGATCTGTGCTGTGACCTGGGGTGAGAATCCCAGTGGGAGAAAGTTTCTGGCACAATGGTTTCAGTATAATGACTTTTACAGCACTCATTGGTCACAGCTGGCATGGGAGCTTTTGTGACCCAATTTTGGTAACACCTAGAACCCTTCAGAGCAGTCTTAAACCTGTTCTAACTTATGTTGGTGGGATGACTTGGCACACAGGGCCTACAGAGCAAAATGGTTGCCAAAAAATCTGCTACCTTCAAATATGCCTCTCTGCTGAGAGGAGCTGTGTGCTTCTGGGATCCAGCCAAAAATCAGGGCTAAGAACATCAAATCAGTGCAAGGTCTTTTACCGCGCCCCTTGAACAGATAAGGGGAACACAGAGAGTTAATACTGCTTTTTTTTTTTTTTTTTTTTGGCTAAGCCTCAGAAACAGAGAAGTTAAATAAAATGAATACTAACTTTTAAGCGCTGTTCAGTCTCTGAGGCTTAGCTTTGGATTTCAGAAGAATGTTCACCTCTTTTACTCTTTTCCCTGGTGCAAGGCTTTCCATCTGGTGAGCGAATAACATAATTCTGCTTGACCCCAGCAGAAGTTTTAGTGGAGTTATTAAGTAGACATAGTCATCCTCTCAAAAAGTTAAAATAATTTCATTTGGTTTGCATATTTAAGAGGAAAGCAGCCATTGCATTTCTCAGAAAGACATTAAATGATGTTTCTCTTGGATTCCTTTGTGCTTAGGAGGGTTGCTGGCAGTGTGTTTTCTAAACATGTTTGAAATAGTAGGGATGAGCAGGACTTTTGAGCTGCATGTACTCTTGACATTAAGAACTAAAATAATAATAAATGTCTGATCCTGAAGTCTTTGCTCATATGAGTAGTTGTTTTTTATATAAGCAAACCTGCTGATTTCGAGGATATATTTGGGAAAGGATTGCTCCTGTGAATGAACTCTTCCAGCAGCAAGCATTTGAAGACTACATGCTACAGGCACAGCAGATGTGAGATGTGTCTGGCCAAAGACCCAAGAAGATGACAAATGGTGTTCAGAAAATAAAGGAGTTCTTTGAGACTCCTGCAATTTTTGTTTTCCCCACTCCTCAACTCTTTTAGCACAGAAAATCTTTTACCTCAGTCTCCATGAATGGCTCTAAGACAGCTCTAAACTCTCTAGCAGGCTATAGGGACTCTGTACCACAAGCAGGAATATCAGCAGATGTCCTGCTCAAAACTTCCCTGGCTGTTTCTTTTCCCTCCAGCCTGCTAAGTTTCCCTGTTTTCCCCTGAAGGCCTCTCTTCATTTTTGGCTCTGGCTTATTCCTCTGATAGCTGACAACACGGTGTTTACCTTGAACACCAGTCCTTGCCTCAGATCCCATTTTACATGTCTGCATCATTTTCCACACCCTACTGTCAGGATATTTGAAGACAAAAGTTCTTCAGTATTTAATGGCAATGTATTATTTGGTTGTTCAGCTCTGTAGACAAATTTAGTCTTCCAGTGCATTTTCTTTAAGGGACTTTGGCAGTTTTAGAACTTCACCAAAGCTGGAATAAAGTCTAAGGCCCATGCACGAGCCAGGTCTCCAATATCAGCATTATAAGTTTCAAGAGCTCTTTGGTATGATTGGATGTAGATTAGATAATGGTAATTTATTTGACATCATCTGAAACAGGTGGATCTAAGAAGGACACCTGTACTAAAATAAATGCTAGTGAATTCACTTGTGTTACTAGACCTTTTCTGATATCAGTACACCGGAGACTCACCTCGCTGGAGGAGCCTTTATGTATCTGAAAGCCTAAAAGGAGATAGGATTTTGGGATGTAACCTGATGATGTCCTGTAATGGAGGGAGTGAATTTCACAGAGGGAGAAGGGAATCACATCTATCTGGCATCAATCACTGCATTTCGTAGGTAGGAATCCAATGCTTTCACCTCTATACTCTGGTGGTAACTTTATTTCAGGGGTTCATGCAGTAGTGTAAGTGCAGTCTTTGAATTCAAATTATAACAGAGAAGTTTATTTTAATATCTACAGGATGACGTGCATTGTGTTTATCTGCCTCTCTACTGAGCCCCCCAAAGATGTAAGCCTGTTATAGATGCCACTATGCAGGCTGGCCCTCGAGACTGATGCGTAGTAAGTCATGCTTACTTGTCTGTGATGCTAGCAGTGTGCTTGGGATGACCACTGCTGAGGCTGGCAGCACCACCCAGGACATCTCATGGTTCCTTGGAATAAGTAAAAAAAAAAAAAAAAAAAATGTGCAAAGCCAGAGGTATCTAGGAAAAATAATTTTGAAGAGACCAACTTGATTGGTGAAGCAAGTATTCAAGAAGTTCCTCCTTTGTCCTGTGGGAGGGGATGCTTTATGAGAGCTAGTGGAGAACAAGTGGCTTAAAGATTTAAGTAGAAGCCAAATGAAATAATTGTTCGGAGACGTATTTATTTGTTTAGTATACATTTATATATTTAGTATGTATTTAACATCCAGTAAAAGGACAGAATTGCAAAAGTGAGTGCCTGTATAAATGTGTATAATGTCAATCGTATTTAGTCCTTTCGCACTGGTGCCCTGACTCTTGTGTGGCTCAGCATTGCTCACCTTGGGCAACCACAGATCCCTGTTAAGGACTGCATTGTCAGTAGTGGAGGAACAGTCCTCCAACTCTTGAATTGCTGACCTTGACTCTGGTATTATTATTTACTACTTAGAAAATAAGTAATAAACTCTCCCTTCTGAGATGACCTGCCATGCAAACTGACAAGCTCCTCCCCAAGGCCCAAAGAGTGCAAATTGATATGTGCAAATTGAAGATGTAACATAGCAGGTTAAACAAATGTGAGGTCAGCTTTATGCCCTAAGTCAATAAGATTTGATTTGCTGGCTGACATGGTTCTTACAACCTGCTCTAAGATCACCCAGCATCAGACCCTCTTTTATTTATGCGGAAATAAGCAAAAATATATGCATTCTCTCCCTGTTATGTCTAGTTATAATGATGGAGAATGCCTCCAGCTGACCAAGGTGTCCTCACTAATGATTGTTCTATATTTAGCCCTTGCAGAGACCATGTGCCCCCAGTTTAATCAAAGACCTGGTAGTCATGGTAACAACACAGAGCATCTGGATGTATACGATTTGCCAAACACTGTAATAAAGTGCAAGATGAAAAGAACACACAACAGGATTAGGTGAATTAATGTATTGTTCTTTCCTACTACAGATTTTGAAGTGTTTAGAAGAGCTCTCTAGCCATAAATGCTAGATTGTTTTTGCAGAAGAAGAGCCCTATTAATACAGGTGACAATTACTAATCTCTTTTTTGTTTTTTTTTCCTAATTTCGTTTTGCAGGTGTATCAGCATTCATATACGGCATATTACGTCCTCAGCAAAATACCTCATGGGTAAGCAATTTTTCAATGTCTTCATTTTAAAACTCAGCCATTAAAAACTCTGCAAAATAACATGTATCATGACAAATGGTTTCAGCTGCAGCATCCACTGAGCTGTGTGTTGTACAAAAGATGACATAGTCTGGAAACAGAAGTACTCAGCTTCCCTGGAGAGTCAGACTACATGAATTTCATATTCCAGTTTTCAAGGTCTTGGCTAGAATATGTATGTGCTGATGTCTGGCTGAGAGCCGTGGTTGGCCACTCACCAGAGCACTGTCAGAGGATATATCCAGGGGTGTTTAGTCCCTTAAATGTGGTCAGAACTGAGGCATCGCCCTTCAGTTTTGGGTATCTGCACAGATTTCCTTGACACAAATGCTGTCTCTAGCATCCCATCTGAAGGCAGCTAAACCAATAGTCTGTTCCCAGGGTCCCAGTGCTGCTTAGTTACATGCACTCACAATTATACTGAAGCTACAAGCCTTTGGGTTTATAGTTTATCTTTTCAGAGTGTGAGGTAAGTACAGACAACAAGAATGCCACATAGGCTTTACACAGCATTTCTAAACTTAATGAAAGCATATTGCTTTACCTGAAGCACATGGCATGAAAGATTGTGTATTATTATAAGTAATAAACTTCTATCACACAATGTCTTCATTTAGGTCCCACCATCCCCTGGAAGTCCTGAAGTAGGCTCGGTGTTTAACATAGGCATCAATTAGCTTGAGAGAATCCCTTAACTTTAATTAGTCACAGATTTTTAAATGCCCCTTCTCAGCTTTGTCTTTCTGATGCTGCAGGTAACCTGCAGCTCCAACTCCGTCACACTGCAGTTCACCTCACCTGTCTTGTTTCTCTAGAGTTTAGCACATAGTTT
This sequence comes from Ibidorhyncha struthersii, assembly GCA_013398815.1. NCBI lineage: Eukaryota > Metazoa > Chordata > Aves > Charadriiformes > Charadriidae > Ibidorhyncha > Ibidorhyncha struthersii. The sequence continues at coordinate 435,731 of VZSZ01000221.1, forward strand.
CTACCTGAAAAAAAAAAAAAAACCAAAAAAAAAACACCAACCCTGAAATAACTTTCTTTGGCTTCTACTTGGAAACAATTCTTTGTACCAAAAAATCTGTACTAGGTACATACATGTTTTAAAACCTGTGAGTCCTGGAGCTTGTGAAGCCTACTTCCCTACAGCTTATACCTTGTGACTGGCTGACCACAAAAAGTCATGAGCTGGAGGTTATGATGTTTCCATATACATTTGGAACACGGGAACTAGGATGTTTCTCACTATTATCCATGTCAAAGCTCTGATGTCCCGATGTGACACATTCCAGACTGAAGAAGTCTCTTTCCTTCCCTACTTCAATCTGGTCTTCATTTTTGCTTGTCTATCCTTCACCCCCCCCGCAAGGAACTTGCTGGACTTATTTAATTTTTGAAAATTCCATCTTTCTGGCAATATATCTGAAATTAGCTTGTGGGCTGAAAAGGTGTTGAACAACAGGATGAACACACAGCATGAGCGTATAAGCGTTCTATCTGCAGTAAACCTGGCTGAGAGCAAAAGCATTTGACTGACAGCACAGTTCTGATCCAGACAAAACAAAGGTGGAAAAATAGAACCATCATGCATAGTATGCATCAGGAATGCTAAAAATTAACAACACAGGGGTCCAGGCAGTTTTATGCTACTGCATGATCTTTCTTCATCCATGAAAATCAGCTTCTTGTTTCCCCCAGGTTCAACTATATCGCACACTCAGCTGTGTTTCACCTTGCTCTCCGTGTTTGGTTGAGCAGAAGTACGGGGAGGTGGAGGGGTGGTTTCAGAGAAGTATCCAGTATAAGGGGAAGATTTGGAAAGTGGGAGGGTGCCAGAAGGCATGCAAGTGTGTCAAGTATTGGTGTCCCCACAGCATGATACGGTAATGGATCAGGCATTTCGTGTTGGTACAGGTATGGATTACAAAGTGGTTTAGGCTGTAAGTACGTATAGAGGCATTGCAAACCATATCATACAGTGACAATTGCATTGATCTTTCAGGTGATTATAGGGCATGTGAGTGGTGGAAAGAGCAGCACATTACCATTTCCCTGAAAGAGGGGCATTTGTCCTCCCTTTGGAGTTCTGTGTATATTTTAGGGTGGTACATGAGGAGAGAGGCCAGGTGTAGCGGGTGAACATGATGTAACAGGTGATGAAATACATCAACTGGAAGTAGAGCCTCTGTTGGATGAAGGGCTAAAAATTTCTTCATCACCTGTTTCATATTTAACACAGGAATATTGCTCTAAAGGATGTGTGTAGATGAAGATTGTTGAGAGCAGGGCCAAGTGCACTGACACAACACAAGCTTCAGTTCAGTGTGATGTTCCGAGTCCTTTGGTGATGACAAGACTTGCAACCCACAGGCAGCATCCTTGCCCTCCACCTGATGATAACAAGAGTGACAAAAGCCTTTGTCACTGAGCCACAACCTGTTTGCCATTTCTACAAACTCTTTTCATGCATTAGTCCTCTTCTGTAAGTAGACACCGGCTTTACATCCCATCGGCGTGTGCCAGTGGCGCCTCGGCTTATATCCAAGTCCGCAGCCGGGGCAGTGACTGCTGGTGAGCAAACTCACTCCCCTCTGCAATATCCCTCCTGCTCATAGACACTCAGTCCTGGAAACAGGCTGTGACAGTGCTCTCTCTACCCGGTTCCTCATCCTCAGCTATGACCTACCTCATCAGGAGGACCAAACGGTTCAGGCTTTGTACCCACTCACGTCCTTGCTGCACCCCTGCTGAGGCTAACTAATAAGGAAGCCCATTAATCTAATCTGTGGCATCACTTTTTAAATAACGTGACATTAATCTGCCAACATAAATTGCTTTTTAAAGGGAAATTGCTAATTATTTTTGCCATGTTCTGCAGACTTTCCAGATTCACGCATTGTCTGAAGTCAAAAGGGGATTGTACCAGAGTCTTCCAGAGTTCATTCCGAGCTCTCCATAAGTTTAACAAACCAATTTGGGCACATCCTTAGCACGTAAGCTGACACATGGTACTTTTTACAGGGTCCGGGACTGCAACAGTTTTCTTTGAGAGCTGTTGTGGAAGTAAACTCCCCACATAAGGAGGAGTAGCACAATTTGACTCTCTGTAGGACAACAAATATATGCTAATGACATAGACTCAAAGGATCTTATTTAAAAATGAAAATAAGCCCAGGGTAGAAGAAAGAGTAAATATCCCTGCAGGGACCCTGCGCAGATTTAATTTCTCCTTTTTTGTTATTTCAGCCTTCGCACAGCCTCTTGGTAAACTCAGGGTAGAAACCCCTACCGGTTTTGCCACGTTTACCTTCTGTTTTCAATGGCCCGTGGCTTACAGTTTTCACAGGAGGAGCCAGCTAAGATCCATAGTTCTCATTTTCCTGGGCTGAGGAGCGTAGGGAGGTTATGCTCAGTTCAGCTTTCCATCACCAATTTTTATCCTGCTGTTCACCCAAAAATGAGATACTGGTGCTGGGTGCCATCTAGTGGAACAAGCCCCTTGCGCTTGCTGCTCATGGTCCCTGGTGCGAACATCTCCATACCATCCCATCTGCTTTCCTCTGAACGGTGCTCCTTTTCAGATGTATCTGCTGATAACTGCTTACAGCTGTCTGCATTATAAATATTTTTGCAAACTTCCTCTCGTAACCCCACAGTTGCACTTGCTGCATTGTAATTGCCAGCTAGTTGTAATTTAAGGGGACTGCGATAGCATCTGCAGGTCTCAGTGTGGAACAGGGAGCTCTCGTGCAAGGTGCTGGGAAAAAGTGGAACACAAATACCATGCACAGTTATTTCCTAATATTATTTCTCCTGAATTTGGAAAACAAAAATTTAGCAACACAATGTAGGCAACAATCTACTTATGAAATCCAGCCACCGAAACTCGTTTTATTCTTCTGTGGGTTTTAATAATGTTGTTCCTACTGAGTCCAAGATGGATGATTCTAGTCATCCGCATCCTTCACTGAAATAAAGGAAAAAGCTTAGTTTGTTCAGGGTTTTCATGGTCGGGCCCTGACTGTCTGGAGTGTTCCCCTGATCTTGTTGCAGGATTTCCCTCACCAGTGTTAAGGTCATTTCACACCAGCATGTGCCCCAGGATCACTGGTTTGATCTGGCACTGCAGGTCCTAAGCAAGAGCTAATTTTGGATTGATATTCAAGGGGGTACACAGAACCACAGAATGGTCAGGGTTGGAAGGGACCTCTGGAGATCATCTAGTCTGCCCCCCCTGCCAGAGCAGGGTCACCTACAACAGGTTGCACAGGACAGCGTCCAGGTGGGTTTTGAATGTCTCCAGAGTGGGAGCCTCCACAGCCTCTCTGGGCAGCCTGTGCCAGTGCTCTGCCACCCTCAAGGTAAAGAAGTTCCTCCTCATGTTTACATGGAACTTCCTGTGTTCACATTTGTGCCAGTTACCTCTTGTCCTAGCACTGGGCACCACTGAAAAAGGACTGGTCCCACCCCCCTGGCACCCTTCCTTTAAATATTTATAAGCATTGATGAGATCCCCCCCTTAGTCTTCTCTTCTCGACTAAAAAGGCCCAAGTCCCTCAGCCTTTCCTCATAAGAAAGATGCTCCTGTCCCCTACTCATCTTTGTACCTCTATCTTTAACTTTTTGCTGTGGTCAGCAGAAGTGTTACACTTTTTTACAGTTCTGTGTTGTGTTTGCATTCCACAAAATAAAGCCCAGCACAAAACATACGTTTCCTCAGGCCTCCTAGTGCTCATCCAGTTCCGCATGACCATGTCCTTCTGAGCACAGCTAAGCGGCAGGGATTAGTGCTGACCCCCTCGGATGAGCTCTCAGCACGGTGTTAGCACATCCAGCTGGGGCGTGTCAATGGGAGCTTCCAAATAAGCTTGTCGTGATCAGTGAGAAAATAAGCAGTTATTCCCAGTCCTCGTTTATTTTTGTGTATGGGAAGGAAGGAATTGTACACAGTTACTCCCATATTTCTTCCCAAATTTATATGGTATAGTCAGAGGAACATGGTAAGAAGATCACAGGAACAATCATGGAGCCGAGTTCAGCTCTCCTGACCTACGCAGCCAAGCATTTGTAAAATACCATGCACATCCCCCACACAGAACTCCCAGTAACTTCGAGAGAAGTCCCACTAGTGGAGTGACTGCAAAACATGCATTGGAGATCCACAGATGTGATAACAGGAGGAGGAACTGGGCCTGTGCTTCACTGAGTAAATTTTCAAAGTGATGTCTGTAGACCTCTCGGCAGAGCTCTCACTAATGTTCCTGTCTCCTTCTTTTATACAAGCTACTGGCAGAAAAGAGGTTAAAGTTAATTAAAGAAAACTTAATCAGATTTGTACATGCCCTATTGTATAATATTTTGAAAGACAACAAGGTTTCCGTGCTCATGCTCCCATTTCCTTGTTCACGGTAAAAGGTAAATGTGTTTCATTATTTAAAATCACAGTTTAAAAAGCTTCAGAGAACTTGCTCTGCTGCAGGCATGTGTCCATTTGACAAAGACTGTTCTATTTTATTTTGTTCTGGCCTGTTATGCCCCTTATCCGCAGAAGAAACTTCCTGTGCCTCAGTGTCCCCATTTGCAAAGCAAGCAGAGAAATAGTGCTTACTCGACAGAGGTGATACGTGCTAATTACTGCAGAGAGTGCTGCACAATTTCACTCTTGTACTAGAGCCCACATTTTATTTTAAGAGGAAAAAGTACTGTAATTAATAGAGTCTGTTTTCAGCTAATTAAATTTTACTTAGAGGAGCTGAATATTTTCCCCCAACAATGATATATAGAGGTTGAAATAAACCCTTATAAAAAGGTATGTAAAACCAAATAACAGTGTGAAAATTGTTAAATAAGTAGAAAAATGTATTCTGCAGTACATGAAGAATCTGCTATTGGTACTTCCTCTCTCTCCTCCCTCTTTATCAATTATAATTCCATAGTTTTTATCGTCTTTTAATGATAGCTTATATAGTTAATTAAGGCACCTCTGCTGGATAGTGTGGTGGCTTTTATGCCAGACTATAAATAAGAACATCCTCATGGATGTGATATGCTCTTTCAGTTGTATTTTGACAACAGAAGACTGGCCCTTGGAATAGTTGAACTTGGTATCTTGATTATGGAGCCTGACCTTAAATCGTCTGAAGTGGATAGGAATCTTTCAGTTGATTTCACTGGCATTTGGCTCAATCCCTGGTGGAGCTGTTGGGTTTCTTGCTTTTTATAATCATCTGAATCAAACACTCGGTAAATCGCTGGAACAGTGGTTAAATCACATACTGTCTTATTGCTTGCAAATACATTTTGTACTTCTCTAAAAAGAAAGAGCCAGCATTTTATTAAGCAAAGCCGTTATTTGAGCATCACTCACTTCCAAGCAGTGGCAGGTTGAAAGCAGCTCAGCCTTGGAAGGCAGCTCAGGCAGGACCCTCAGCTGTGCCGGTGGGAGGAAATCAGCTCAACACCATATCATTTCCTCAGGGGATTTGCCATTTGCTCACCCATATCGGTCACTGCATAGCATTTTTAATGTGAAATGTTCCTTTCCTGTGTAGGCAAAGCCATTCTTACCATATGCTTCTCTCTTCCAAAGTCAGTTGTGATGTGGGTGGACACCTTAGAAACCATGTATAGCGATAATAATAATGAATAGGCCCCTGATGGGAGGATTTGATATTAAGAATTAGAGTAATGACTGCTGAGACTAAAAAAAAAAAAAGAGAGATCTTGGGTAATGAATAGTTAGATACAGATGTTAGCAGTTTAGCAGAGAAAAGCCCAGCAACCAACCTCCTTGTGTTACAGAAAAGGTCAAGAGCTTATGGCTCATCAGGAAGAAAAAAAAAAAAAAAAAAAAAGGAAGGAAGAAAGGTTTGAAGCAAACTCTCCCATAGTGTTTGGCTGAGCTGAGACAGCACCCCCTGAAGAGGAGGCAGGGCTCCTATTAAATTCTATTCTTGAATAAAATGTGCTTTGCTGGTGAGAAGCTCGTCTGGATTTGGCAATGTTTGTGTGTCTGAGTGAGAATGAACCTCCTCTAGTCCCCACGCTGTGGTCAACCTCCAAACAATAGACACTACTTCAGGGTACATGCACATCCCAACCCAGACCACGGCCAAAACTTGACGCTTTGGCATGGGTTTGCCTCCTTATTCATACTCAACAAGGTCGAGTTAGTACACAGAGTTTTGATAGAAAAGGGAAATAAAGGTGGATGAAAGAGAATGTATAAAATGATGGTGCATAGCAGCGAATCGGCAACTAACCACAGCCCGTACAATTGTTGTTTCCAGGCTTCACCTTCCCAGAAATAAAATTGTTCTGTACGTGGATTTTCATAGTGGGGATTTGAATTTTTTGTTTGTATTTTTGTCCTAATGTTCAAGGTTCTGGGGGGGGTTCAACTAAAATAGGAGTAAGAAATAGGCATTTCCCCAGGGGACCATTTTTGCTTCGTTGCTGTCGAGCTGTGGAGACACCCTGCAGCCTGGACCTTGGTTATTTGTTGCTGTGGCTGGGTGATAAATTCTTTCAGCCGACTTAAACTCTCAGTGTGTTTTTGTTTGATTACACAGCACAAAGAATGTACACTGTGTGTTACAAAGCACAGACTCTTTTTTTTGTAGCCACCTGAAAAAAGCCAGTTTTGAGGACCCAAACCTGCAAGATCACGGGCATTTCCTCGCTGCTGTGGAGTTTAATGGTCAATTTGTATAGTGAGGGCTATACAGGGACCCGTGCCCAGTCACTGAGGACTATATAGTGATCTGTGCCCCACCTCTGAGGAATACATAACGGTCTGTGCCGTAGCACTTGTGTGCCTCAGCAGTGTCCCAGGGCTCCCTTTCTTCCTTGCTGCCTGGTTCTGTGACCACTTCACAGATAGGCACTAACCAAATTTAATAGGCTGACAATCTCTTGTTATCCCAAAATAGGGATCCTGCCCCCTTTGGGAGCTCAGAACATATGGAGAAGAAGGGAATGGGGAAATTTAGGAAATGCGAGAAAGGACCTTTGGGTGGAGAAATGATGCTATAGCCAGGGCATTCCTTGGTACAGTAACCACTGAGAAAGTCTCTTTATGGCAGAGATGGTATAATCCCAGACTGTGTCACACCAGCCCTGATGTGTCTTCAACCCATACCCTAACCCTCCATTTTTTGAATGCTCCACTACAAATTTGGGGAGATAAGTCAGGAACAGAAAAGATTGCTTTCCCATGTCACACACAAGAAGGAGATAGGGGAATGAAAGGACCTTCCATATGCAGAGTTGTGAAGGCAAAAGTTACACCCCATTTCAAACGCGAGCATTTCCTTTTGCGTGTGTGCTTGGGGTTTGTACAACTCTGTTGTGGGGCAGCACTGTAGGGCTAGAATGGTATTTTATTTCTTTAGATAAGAAGATTATTTTACAATCCATTTTTAAACTGTATCTGAAATCAGGCTAATTGTGGTATTGCTTAAAAGTTATCATTGTTGATAAGAAATAGAAATAATGGCTCCACTACGTGTGTTCCTTGTATATTTTAACTGATGAGGACATGATCTGTGTGGGGAGAGGCTGTTTAGAAGAGTATTATGTTTCAGTATTCCTGAGAACATATACACAGACTTCTGAGATCTCCTTATCCTGTTGACATAAGAAGAAATAAGATTTGCTCAAAGACTTCTATTTTTCAAAAAGATACAGAGAATACTGAGTCATTCTGCTGGAGAGGGTCCAGCAAAGGGCTGCAAAGATGATCAGGGGATTGGAACATCTTTCATATGAGGAGAGGCTGAGGGATTTGGGTCTCTTTAGTCTGGAGAAAAGAAGATTGAGGGGGGATCTTGTTAATGCTTTCAAATACTTAAAGGGAGGATGCCAGGGGGATGGGAGCAGTCTTTTTTCAGTGGTGCCCATTGATAGGACGAGGGGTAATGGGCACAAACTTGAACATAGGAAGTTCCATCTTAACATGAGGAGGAACTTCTTTACTTTGAGGGTGGTGGAGCACTGGCACAGGCTGCCCAGAGAGGTTGTGGAGTCTCCCACTCTGGAGACATTCAAAACCCGCCTGGACGCTGTCCTGTGCAACCTGTTGTAGGTGACCCTGCTCTGGCGGGGGGGTTGGATTAGATGATCTCCAGAGGTCACTTCCAACCCTGACTATTCTGTGATTCTGTGTGATTCTGTGGTTTTGTCTGAAACCCAGTAACACAAACTGTTAGATTGGTTTAGAGCACAAGCCCAAGAATCAATCTTGTGCCCCAATTAAAAGTGTGAGCTAGCGTCCAGTGAAGTCATATTGTAGCGAGGCCCTTCTGCTGGCTCCGGTAGTGGGGAGATCACAGCTGCATCTCATTTTATGTACTAATAACCCCTTATTGCTCTCTGCAGGCATCACATCATGGTGCTATATTTTTATTAGGGTTTGGAAGTCAGACGAGGTCGGCTGGATGGAAAATGTTAAGGTTTCATCACAAACGTCCTTTCCTGGAGACTGGCAGAGATGCTATGAAGAGCCACGTACTTTCATCCTGGGCTCATTATTGTTGAGATCTTCCCAGTTCATTCTTAAACATCTCAGTGCTTTCTAGGTTGTTTCTCTTCAACCTGTATTTTTTTGCCTGTATTTTGGATAGCTGATCTTTGGATAGCTGTAATTCTGACTAGTCTTCTTGACAACATTAAAATATTTACATGTTCTTTATTCCACACCTCTGTGGTAGATAAATAGATTTGAAATCCTGATAAATCCAGTGCCTTACCACATGCCTTGAGTAGCTCTGAGATCAGAGCTGGCTGAGAAACCTCTATAGAGTAAGAGAAAATTACATGAGTAAGGGAAAATTACTTTTAAGTGGTTGTGTTTATCACCTGAATGCTATCACCTCTCATTGTCTTTTAGGGGACAAAATATGACTCCAGGAACAAAATTTCTTTAAAAAAATGCAGTAAAAATTCACTCTGTCATCTATGATTTAGAGGGGTCACATGAGAAACATGATAATGTCATCATTTTCAAAATAATGCTACCAGTATCTAAGGTCCATTTCCACTGTTTGCTTACTCAGGGAAACCTGGAGATTTTTATCAACGGCTTGCAGTCCTCCAGCCTGCATTCCTGTGACTCCCAGCCGTGTACCAGTCTCTCATGCATTTTTAAATCAGTTTTTGTAGACCCTCCCCAGAGAGGCAAGCCTGTGCCGTCATTTTCCATAGTTCCCAATGGAGGTTGGTGGCTCCTTTTCTGACAAGTGATTGATTTTTAAGTGGTATTAGTATAGTGCAAGATTTTGCAGGTGCAGTACCAAATACTACATTGATGGATGCTTTACAGCCACAAGCAGACTAGAATCAAAAAGACCTCTGAGCTCATATTGGTGGCTTGAATCTGACTGGATTGCCAAATAAGGAACAAATGTTTCAGATTCCCTTGCTTTTTGTCTTTTATGCTCTAAATCCATAGAGTTCATTCATCTTGGACGAAATGGTTGGTGAGCTCAGTTGTTTTTAAGAACAGCTGAATGATCTGATGTGTATCTGTAGATGAAGTTAATAAGTTCAAATTGGTTTCCTTACCTCCTCCTACTTTTGTTCACTGAAAAGTGCTGCAAGGAAAATATGTGCATGTGTGCATATCTGCATTGCATATTTAATAGCGGACAAGCCTAGATGAATGGAAGAGCCTTCCCTATCTATTTAAGCACTTTTATTAGAATTCCGGGAGGATTCTTTTAGTTGCATCCTCCGACACTCTGATTTCTTGATTATCTGTTCTGGCAAGTCTTTGATTCCCATTTGTATTATATTTTATTCTATCTCACTGCAAGTCTCTGTAGGGCTGTGTATCTCCTGGGAAGCAATTTTCTTAATGGCACCTGTCTCCTCTTCCCCTTGGTGAATACTGAAGTAAACAAGTCATTTAATTGTTTAAGAATGCATTTTTGCTTCTCAAGAAATGGCATTCCTTCTTCTTGGAAATCTTCCCCTCTTTCTCCAAGTCCTTATCTGTGGTTCTTTGTACATTTATGAAAACATATTTTTTCATGCTTTTATTCATTTTTGCAAATTTTCTCAAGTGCAATTTTTTTCTCATCATGCATCAAAAACTCTTAAATATTATGAAGTTTCCAGTTCTTTGTAGCCCTTCCATATTTATTCTCTATGTGGTGGTTTATATGTCTTTTTTCTTTCCTTCTTTCTAAGGAAGAAGAAATGTGTCTAAGCTACTGTCTGATTTTATGCTATTAGAAGTAGATATGAAGACACCAAGTTCTGTTGCTGAGACAGATAGTTTAGATAGATAGACAGTTTTTTATTGTTAACCACAAAAAAGGCTTAAAGTACTGTGAGATGTTATGCTTACAGCCGTTGTCTTTCAAAATATCCAGGGCCAGCTTGATGCAAATAACAAGAGGGGATATTTCTGCCTTCCCCACACTTTTTTTAATTGTCTTTATTTCTTCAACTTCTTTGCTTGTACTACTGAAATCTTAATATACTTTCTATATTTTCCAAAGTTATGGCATAGTTAAGCAAGGGGGTTCAAAGTTTTTCTTAGGAACTCACTCCAGCTCTTATACATAGTTTTGTTTATTTATTTAGAGGATAGACATGTCAGAGCAGCCTTTGGTGCAAATTGTTGCATTTTTGCTCACATTGGCAGCATGTGCAAAGAATTTCCATACAAATCCTATTGTTCTGTATTTAAAATTAAAATTAAAAGTTATTAAAACAGACCCTAGAAGAACAGCCTATACCATACCCCAGACTTTGACTGCTTTTTTCATTTTCAGACTTTTCCAGTCTGGCATTATAAAATATTGTAAAATATTCTTCTTGAAATATTCTTGAAGTAAAATGAGCCTCTCCCTTAATTACAGTGGAAAATTTCTATTGTTTTTTAAGTTGCTTTTGAAGAACTTAATATAGAACAGTTTGTCATGTTTGTGCTCAGGGGGAGACTTGGTGCCATGAAGTCTCTGCAGGAAATTGGTCGTCTTTAGAATAGGAGAAGATGTCAGAAGAGGGAACACACAGATGTAAATATTTCAGCAAAACCAACACAATCTCTTTAAAACTAGTTCTTCATTAATCACGGTATTTTTTAAGGTGAAAACCAGGCAACCTGATATGATTGATTAGTTTGTTTTATTCTACATGTATCTTCTGAGCTAAATTACAAACAAAAATGTTTTGGCAGACAGCACGCTAATTGCACTCAAAAATTTTCCTTATTCGGAAATTCTGAGGGGAGATGGTTTTGGCAGAAATCTTCATCTAAATGAGCAAATTTCACAATTTACTACTTCCATAATGTTTTGTGAACATTGTGCTGAAATCATGCCCGTGTCTGGAACAATTTAACAACCTCGGCTCCAGACAATGTCATGTTAACATGGAAGAGTTTATACAGCACCTGCTCCATCTTCTGTCTGGCCTAAAACAACATTATTATTCCCTTCTTTCCCAGGCTTTAAAATCAATCATTTTAAGAGATGAAAGGAATAACAGCAACACTTCAATAAGGTCTTGCCATTTCTTTGGCTGGAAATGAAGATTTAAGTTCTTTTCTGTCAGGTGAAACAGTGAAAATCGTGAAAATAATGTGAGGATGAGGTGAAGCTAGTTTTTCATGCAAACCAATAACAGGAGATATACGTCTGCCTCCGGAATAGCCTGTTTCCAAGCCAGCATCCTGTACAAATGAGCTCACAAGGGGAAGGTTCGGATCCAGCCAAGGGCTAATTATGAGGGTCTGTGAGGAGCACTGGCTCTTTGAAAAGGCTGAGATGACCCATAATATTGACTGATTCAAGAAAAAAAATACAGAATTTTAAGCAAGTTGTTTTGGAGGAGAAGCAAGGGTGTAGCTGTGGAGGACTATAGCTTATCAGCAATAACATACCTCCCAGAAGGAGCTGATCAGCATGAGATCCCATATCTGCAGCACCTGGAAAATGGACAAGTGTTTCTGGGATATTGGTACGCATTTGGTCTGACTCCCTTAAAGTACTTTTTACCAAGGAGAACTGAAGGTCCAGAATAGCATGAGATAGTCTGAAATGTGTTTGATAGCTGCTGTCTAAACACGTTTTTCAGTTTGAGGATCACAAAGAGCTTTCCTGGAGTGGGTTGTGGTCATCCCGCCTGGAGATGATGTGTGTACGATTCCTCCTCCTCCCTCTATAGGTCATATAGGTTTGTAATGGGGTTGCTTGGGGCTGCCAGGGAAGGGGTGTCCACATGTATTGCCCCACAGACCATGCACCCAAGACAGCCTGAGTAAGTGCATGGGAATTTGGTCTTTCACGGTAGGGTTCACAAGTTCCATTTTCATGATGCCTTCAGGCTTGCTGACAGCCCAGTCTCCCCTGGCCACTGCTATACAGACCATCTCCAGCCCAGTCCTAAAGTTCCTCTGAAGCCTGCTAGATCAGGCTTGACAAGGAGGGATGTCTTCTCAGTCCCCCTGGATGTGACACTGAAGTCTCCTGCAGGTGAGGGGATGAATTTTGCTACTCTAGGGTAGAGGTTTCTCCTCAAAAGAGATGAGGAAGAAGCCAAGATCTACCAAAGAGAAAATGTCCATCTCAGGAGTGTTTGTCAGGGGGAACTAGGATCTTAGACTGCTTTAGACTGCCCATGGTAGAAAAGAATAACTCTGAACATGAGGATGGATGCATGGCTACCCCCTGACTCCAGAGGTCTACATCACAACTTGGACAGACATGCTGTTACGTACTGAATATAGATGCAGTTTATGGTTTGTACATCAGGTGCCTCCAGGCAATATGCAGTTCCATCAGTCAGCCTTTCTATCCGCATATTTATCAAAAGGTTTCAAGGCAAACAAACAAGATTTTGCTACAAAAGAAATTTCCCGGCCATTCTGAACAACTTCAGAAGGAACTCAGGAGATGCAACTCTATTTTTCCTCAGCCATATCAGAGAAAGGGAAGATGACTTTGTTTTTTAGTCTGCAGCACAGCTCTTTGCTGGTAGACCAAATGGAGGGGTTTTCCTTCTGCTGTATCAGCTCCCAGAGCTGGTTTATGCAGCATTTCTCTTTGCATTAGAGTTTTCCTCTTCTAAAAGGTGATGCAGCGAGCAGAACTCTGGTCTGAATTATTGGCTGTAATTGGTATGTCTGTCCCTTAGTTCCACCTGTGTTATCTGAAACATTACAGGTTTGAATACTTACAATTGTGTAATCTGTTTGTTTGGGGATGATATTTCCCCTTCTGTTTATAATACCTTGCTCCTCTTCTCACATGAGTAAAAACCCCTAATAACTAGTACTTTTCGGTACTTTTTTTTTTTTCTCTTGTAAGAGGTTTTGATTTGATCCACTATTTTTCTCTCTTCCTCCTGCACTCAGAGGTTACTCTCTGTTGAGATAATCAAGATAGCTAACCAAAGAGATTGCGTCTCAAGAGAAACAGCTGACTTGAAACTTAAGTAGCTAATGCATAGAAGCTTGCAAAGATCCAGAAGTTGTGTGGCTATCCTTCTTCCTGGAATGGGAATTTTGTGGCTGCTATTAGTAGGAGTTTAGTATGACAGTTACCTATTCTCTTATCCATACCTTACAAAAATAACTTAAGGCTACCCACAAAGACACCTTCTGGTTAAAAAACAGAAGAAAAGGTATAATTTTACTCCACCAGCAGCAGCTGTGGATGACACTTTGCCTGTACAGCCAAAGCTATCTGGGAACCCTGCACTATGCTCGGAGGTCAGTGCCTCAACAAACCACTCTTGCCCCTCCCCATTCCTGATGGATCCCCTCCGCAACAAACCTGTCCTCTTGAGCACTTTAATGTTTAATCGACTTCATGGACCTCTTCCCAGGGGCCTTGCAGACTTTATGGGTTACGGTTTATAATCGCTAATACACACTTAGCAGGAGAGCAGAAGTTGCTGTTCCAACTGCAGGAGTTATGGAAGGAGGAAACTGTAGGCATCAGTGTCCTCATCTAGGGTCTGCCCTGATTCTAGCTGGCCTCTGGTCACAGGAAAAGCTAGGGTTTGCTTCACATTGGAAAGACTGCGCAAAATCAGTTTCTAAATATTCCTCTTCCTGCTGTCTTTGGACTTGCTGCAACAGCCCCAGTGCAGCAGGAATATGCAGCCAAGGGAGATCGTGCCTGAAAGGGCAGAGCTGGAGCACAACTGCGATCCAGCAGGAGGTCACAAAACAGGCAATAAAGAAAATTCAGTTAGTGCCTAATTATTGCATTCAGTTTTGTTCTGTTTTGAAAATATGGTCTGGAAAACATTGCCTTTAATGAAAAAATAAACTCTGTACAAGAAGAGAAAGCCTTTTGCTTAAGGGCTAGGCAGGCTTTGGCTCTTTTCTCTGTCTTTGGGTGATGTTGGCCACAAATTACCTTGTTATTCCCATCTGTTGACCAGTGAAGATAATACCCTTACTTTTTAAAGCAGTTTGAGATCTGTTAATGAGGCATACTGAATACAGACTTTATTGGTGTTCTTGTTTGTAGAATATTACTATACACAGAGTTGTAGCAATGTGACTTTAGAATATATAATGTAATTATTTGTGCTGAGTGTAAATATGGTCAAGGCAATTCTGTCTGTGCTGTGATAAAATGACATTATGCTGCTCTGACATTTACCAAAAAAGCCACCTTTTTCTGTATTGCATTTGCTACGTCTCACTGATGTTCTGCTACAAGATGAAGGTAATGGATGAAAGAACAAGAAAAGCATTTTGATTTTATTTTCTAAAAAAAATGAGATATTTGGTATTAATGGGAGATTTTCCCTTCGAAGCCAGACTGCATATCAATTGTTATACAGTTGCTAAACTTTCCTGCCATCATGTTCAAAGGAAATTATTAGGCAGAAAAGCCATGGGCTGAAGAGAATGAAATTATATTTTTCCCGTGGCAATATGTTTCAAAAATATAATTATTGTTTATCCTTTGTGGACATCGTTAGTGTTGATAAATACAATTGCTTTGTGTGCCATCCCTTGACTAAGGCTTAAGCTTAGGCAAGTCAGCAGTGGAACTAATGTGTTTAACTTCATATTAACAAGAAACAGAAATTGTCAGTTGAATACTTGTTCTTACAATGCTTGCTAGTGGTATAGTGCTTACTTTACAGTAAAAAATCTACGGAAATTTGGCACTAAATATTAGACGATTCCAGCTGAAAAATACCTTAGGAGGTCATGGTGGATTTCCAAAGAAGGTCTGCGCCAGCTTAAATAAAGACATTTCTGAAGCTGAAATCTTTTTTTTCTCTTTTTGCAGGGATCCCCAGAATTTGTATCCCCCTGAGGTCAGCAATGAAAAGCTTCAGTATGCTGGTTGGGGTCCAAAAGGGCAACAGCTGGTAAGAGGAAGAACAAGTGTGCAAATGAATCTAGAGACCATGCTGCTATTGTTTGGAAGTAAAGAAAGGATAATTATTTATTGACTAGCTTCTTGAAACCTGTGCGGTATCTTCTAGCATCTTCATGGGGACTGTTTTATAAAGTCATTTATTTATAGAATTCCCCAATATATACATTTACTGCAAAGTAATTGTGTCTAAAAATGCAGAGAAAGAACGCTTTATGGAAGCTCTTTGAGAGGATGCACCTGCTTCTCCCAATGTTGGACACAGGACAGATTATAAACATAATAGACAGTATGATTTAGTTAGCATATCGTTGCTTCACAAGGGCATCTTCAGACTTGCAAACTTGGCACTGGGGGTATTTTAATATTAGCAGCCCTGTTTGGAGGATGCATCTCTCTAGAACAGAGTTGCCCTGAATTTGCCCTGTAGTTGTTTGCAAAATAGACAAAAGTAGAATTGTATTCTGGAATGTTTTCAGACCTGGCTCTTAAAAGAAGCACTTGACAGGGATTCATTGTGTTTCATGGAGCCTTTCATACTGCAACAATCCTGAAATCTCCAGGGTTTTGTCCTTCAGCCACTGCCATCTTGGATTTGCTCATTTTTCAGAGCACGTACTTCCTGGCCAGATCCCCTGGCTTCGTTTCCTGGTGCAGATCCAATATTAAAGTTTTGCGTATTCCAAACACTCTCTTTCTACTGTAACAAGAAAAAAAGAAGTGGCAACTTCTTTTTTGATATGGAATTTTTATACCAATAAATGAGCTTTAGAAGCTCATTATCTGAGAAAATCTGGCATGTCTGCCGTCCCCAGTCCTCTCTTGGGGATTTTTTGTCTGTGTCCTTAACTAGATTGTTTTCAAATTTTGTGATTTAAAAAACAGCAATAGGAGACATTATAATTGCCAGTCTGCAAATCAGGTTGGGGGAAACATAGCAGATACAGGAACAGGAAAGTCTGTCCTCTGCTCCATTGGGAAAATCAAGTTTGAGAGAGTCATCGACCTCAAATCTGATAGGAGTGGAGATGCTGCAGCCCTTGCCTCTTGGAGGTGCAGCAGCATTTACCTCTATGCAAAATGACTTCTGAGAAGCTCATTTTTTTCATTGCACACATGTACATGCCCTACTTTCATCCTCTATCATGTGCCATTTCAGATTCCTTAGTCTGCTGCCCAACAGATCACTGCTGAGCAGTTTGTACCGATTCGCAGAGACTGGGGTCTGATCACGACCAGAATCTTTTTTTTATATTCCTTGCTGAAGACCAATGCGATCTCATCATCAGGCTTCTGGCCAACTGATGATAATGTACAATCAGTTGATAACACATTATATTCAAAAATAGAGACTACCTTTAGGATGTGGCAAAGAAAGCAAAAACCGACCAGCAATTTTTTATTCACTGTTCGCTAGCTCTTTCTATTTTAAGTCTAAGAAACTGAGCTTCACCATGTATAGCAAAAGCTACGTCTGCTAATTGAAAGCTAATAGTGAGTTGCATTAGTGATTTTCTCCATTTCACGAGTGAATCTTCCTTTCTTTAATATAGTTTTGCTGTGAACTTGCGTGCCTTCAGCACCTTGAGTCACAGCACGTTATTGGTTCACGTTCACGTTAGTTTTACCAAGCTGAATGGGTGCACTTAAATTCCACCTTGGAAAGAAGATTTAACTTTTTTCATACCAAAGTCAAGACAACCAGTTTGCTTTCTCCATTGCCTTCTCTACTGAAGTAACATGACTACACAGAAAGGAAAAGTATTCATATCAAATTGGCAAATTATATATACAACAAGACAGTATATACAGTCCAGGAGAAGAAAAGTCTTCTTTACTCCCAGCTTTCTCCTTTAATGCTGAAATACCACTTTCCACCAATTTTTATTAAGAAATGTACAGTGAAGACTTAATTCCCTAAGAATTCCCTAAGACATCAAGTTTAGTACATGTTCCTTCTCTGGGATGCAGAGCAGATTTTTTTTAAGTAACTTCAAATATTCCTGTTACTATTTAATTCTGTATGAATTTTGGAAATATCTTGCAACCGTGGATTTGTTCTGTATCTTTCTTTTTTTTTTTTTTTCGCTTCCAAAAATGTAAACCTGTTGGCCTGTAATTCAGCTGTATTCCCTGTTCTTGCATTTGGAATCAGGATAGGTGAGGAGAACCTCACAGGTAGTTTAAGCATTATCTTGCATACCTCTAACATATGTGCCTTTTTGCTCTTTTCCTTGCCGGTCATTTACCTTAAAATAAAATTATAGCTGTAGTTTATAAAATAAGCAGGCTTTTACATGCATCAATATAATCTATTTATAGCTAATGATCAGCAGAGAATTGCCAGAGAAATAAGATTTTGTTAAAAAAAAATCTACAAGCCTAAATGAGATAGAGAAAACACACAATGTTCACTGTTCTATATTTCAGGACTACCTGAGTTTCTCAGAATATAATTGCCAGTGAAATTCATGTCTACTTCTGTGAGGACAATGTCAAGTGCAAAGGCAGAGAAAAATTGAAGTCTATTTAAACTTGATAGTGTGAATGTGTTAGCTAAATGTGGGCTGGGTTGTGTTGCAGGAGAAGGAGGGGGAAAAATGGCAAGTGGGATGCAAAAGAGTAACGTGACGGGAACTATGTGTCAGCTCCCCTGGGTCTAGGTGGTTCCGGGGCCAAACACTTGTTAGAGTATTGGAGGGTGGTCCTACAAGTACACTAAGGTACGTGAGCACGTGCCAGCTCCGGTGATGCTCACAGCAGCCCCCTCTGTGCACAGCCGGCCACCCGACCTCATGCTGCATCTCCCAGGAAAGGTGGGAGCAAAGGGTGGGTGGGTTTTGCATCGCTTTGAAGATACCCCAATTTTCAGGAAATAAAAAGCTTTCCCCTTGAAATCTCCTGGTTTGTTCTTCTTTGGTAACAAAGGAGAGGCTGGGCAGGAGAGTAAGAGGGTTTGGTTCTGAAATTTGTTATTCCCTTTGTAGTTTCTATTTCATCCTTCCTAAGGGGAACTTTTGGTCGCTGTGTCTGACTTCTTTCTCTCTTCCATGTCTAATCATTCAAAAAAAGAAACAAATCTGAAACAGACGCAGCCTGAATGATCTGAATTCTTTGTGATTAAAAATAAAAAGTGGAACTTTCCCAGGAGCAATTTTCTATTTATCTTGTTTTCTTTTGTCCTTACTCATTAAATTATATGCCAATTTTTAGATGATGAATTCCTCAGAGCATGGTTCTTGACTTCTTACTAGCCTGCAGAATGCCAAACATGCCAACAGAGCCATATAAATAATGGCAGATATTGGATCTGAGAAAATCTATGTCAGAAGATCAGAATGCAAAAAAAACCTCACTTCTGGCACCTTGGAAAAATGCTTCACCCTTTCTCAGATCGCAGCCAAAGTCTTAACAAATTAAGTCTTCCAAAGCTGTTGGAAGAGTTGGGCCCTTACCAGTATGAGCTCCTGTGTCAGTAGAAAGGGAGCCACTAACTTCAGCGCAAGAGGGAATGTAAATGTGGCTGTCACTAAAGGGCTTGTTCCTTTCATTTGTCCTACGACATGAGCCGTCATTAATGCCTTTGGAGAACAAGTGAAAAACACTCTTAAATTGGAATGACAGTGTGCTATATTCACTTTTTGTGGGTGTAAATGACTGTGCAAAAAATGTCTATGAAAAATCCATCCTTTCCGTGGTGCACCCGATAGCCCGAAGTCTCCCTTTGTTTTTGATGACATCAGCCCCCCGGCCTTCAGCACAGTATTGGTGGTTTTCAGTGAATAGGCTGTATTATTCCCAGTTAGTGTGATACTTTCTAGCAATATGAAGATGTTGGTGGTACTATAGGACTTCAAAAAAGTTACTTTTGCCCTGTTCTGTGTATGCTTATCTTTGTAAAAATCTTCACTCCTTAGATTTCCTCTCTTTTTCTGATCTTGCCATTTATGACTCAACAGAGACCCACTTTGGGAGTTTAAATTCTGCCACAAAAAAGTTTCTGTTAATTGATCTTATTGGAATATTTTACCAGTTTCATCACATTACATCTTTTAGAGTGAGGTTCTGCCCAGGTACAGACGGCTCACGTGAGGTTTCTGTGGTACATTTCCCCCAGTGATATCTTATGCAAAGATTAATAGTTACTATGACCCTCAACTCAGTTTTCATAAAACCTCTGTGGCTGACAGGCTTGGACCCCTCTATTTATCAAAAAAAAAAAAAAAAAATGCAGTGTGTACAGTGTGAAGAAGTTTCCTTTGCTTGTTCACTTTTGGCGGCACGGCTGAAGTCAGGGAGTGCTTCAGGAGCGAGAAACTGTCTAGTACGTACCTGTAGCTGAAGTGCTCAAGGAATCCAAAGAACCTGAAGTTTTCAGGATGCTTTGATCTAAGTTATCCCAAAATGAGCACATCCAGGTTCAAAATATTTGCTTTAAGGACAAGGGCAGGTCTGTATGTGGGCCCTGTTGTCAAAAGGAAGGAGCAAGGAGTAGGACTGCTCAAACAATGTGCAGTGAATATTTGTCTGCGTTGACAACACTGAAGTACAGTTCACAGGACTTGTTAAACTCCAATTTCAAAAGCAGAAGAAGTTCTGCTGTGCTGCCTTTTTCTTTTTTTTTTTTTTTTAATCAGAATCTATAAGGGCCCTGACAGACACTAATGATAATGGTGACACATCAGATGCTGGGGGAAGCATTTCTGCAGAACTTTAGAGGCAGCAGTTATAATTCAAAAAAAACTCTGTCACGGATCATAGTATTTATTCTTCAGCAAAGAGAAACATTTTTTTGAGGTTCTTCTGGCCAGTCAGTCTTTTACTGTTTCCACTGTTTCTTTAAAGTACCAAGAACATACAAGAGGAGGATTATAGTTGCTGGGAGTTTTGTATGCCCTTGCACTCACTGCAGCCCCACAGAATGGTCACAGTGGGGTTTCTCCTGCACTCATAGTCCATAGATCTTTTCCAATGTCAGCTCTTCTGGAGAAGGAACTAACTTTTATTCTTGTAGATTATGCAGCAATCAAGTGTATAATTGGTTCTAAAGTAATAGGAGTTATGTTTCACAGCAGATGCAGAAGTTGCATTAAGAAACGTCTGTTTCTGTGAAATGTAAATGCCAGGAAAAAAAGGGGTAAGTCTTGCAGCCCCTACCATGTTAGAGGTTTGCAGGTGCCCTCAAACAATGAATGCTAACGCGGGTAAACAGATATTGCCATAGATATTACCGTCTAAAATGTGCAATACGATTTACAGAAATACTGGAATTCATTCATATATAAAACATTAGAAGGACAGATCCTGCTGCACGGGGCCACTACCTGTCCGTCTCATTTGTTGTTATCAATTCTTCTTTAGCCCTGTAGCACGATGTTGTGCTAACTAGGATATCTAGATGCAAAAGCTGGTTAAGTGATGACACCTGGAACTAAACTGGAGTGACTCCTCTAATTAGCAGGTTTTTCCTTGCCTGAATTTGTGCCTGTCATGCCAGCTTAGTTCCAGGCAGAAGGGCTGCGTAGATATCAAGTGAGGAGGAACCGTTTTCACAGGAGGTACTGAATCATCTGCTGTTTTTCCTAATCCACCAGAGCTTTTGAACTGCTCTGTGTATAATTGCTGTAGGTCTATTTGTCTCCACCATTATTTCATAGATTTTTACATCATTATTTTCAAGCCGCTGTTCTCTCACCTTTTCTTTTTGCAATGACATCGGAATCAATATTTAGCTGTGGTCTGCTGTATGTAATTATTCTGGATTGGTTACTGTGCTAGTTGCAAGGAAGAAAAGCCGCCCCCTCCCCCCCTTCCTAATGCCTATATAAGCCCGATTTAAGCATGGTGAGGGATATTCAGACAGCTTCTTACGTGGTCCCTGCATTCTGGGAAAACAAGAGTTTCAGAATAGTGATGTGCTGTCTCTCTGCATCCCCTTTTTCAGTGCCAGAATATGACATTTTTTAGGGAAACCCCAGTAAGATATGTTGCATGTACACTTAACACCTGGACAGATTACTCTGGTCAGAGTTAACAGAGTTGGTTACAAAGAATTCCACTGGAAAAGTATTGTGTTTGTTTTTCCTTTTTCTCTTTGGTTACAGTAGTAATAGTGTCCTGTCCTTATTTTTGCACATCCTTGTCATTTCCTTTGGCATCGGTGGGCCTGTTGTGTTCGGTCCTCATTCACCAAAGGGAAGCTTTGGCACAGTCAGTGTTATGAGCTCTGCTGAGAACGGTTGTGTGCCTTCCATCTCAGCATTCTTGGTACTGCATTTTCATCAGTGGCAAAAGAGTAAGATATTTAAGATAATTGAAGATGCTACAATAAATGTTACAGAAAGAAGATAAAGGTGATTTTATCATGAATAAGATGTTGCTCTTTTTGTGGGCATGAAAGATTTCAGAGGAAAAAAATGAAGCTGATTATTTGCCACGGAAGTTTTACCAATAAATCAGAAAAAAAGTTACAGCTCTTATGAGACATAAGATGACGTAGTGTTTAGGGCATCACCCCTGGAGGTGAGACACTGCCGTAGGCTTCCTCTGTGACTTCATATGTCACTTTGTTTTCTGGTTAAGCTACAGCATGAAGATGGTAATATATTTCTACCTTACAGGGGGCTTACAGAATTGATATATTACATGCTGTGGACAATTACACTCTGCATTAAGGAAACTGACTATGTACCTACAAGAAATGCATGGGTTGGTGGACTTGCTAGCTTAGAGCGATTCACCATCTTGTTGCAGTACAGGTCAAGTACTGAATTCTCTTCCTTTACATGTTATCACGTTTTGTTATATGGTACTGCAGTCGCACAAAGAGCAAAATTCCAAACACTGCAACACACTATGGTAGGGTCAGTTCCACTGAAAATAATTCCCTCCTATTACAGAGATCTAAAATGTTGATATTCCTTTAATTTCAGTTGTGCTTTATGGATATTGAACATGTATGTTTTGTTAAGGGCATTTTTCATTTCAGAGATCTAATGGGTAGAAGTATCTACTTTAGGTCTGTGCATAGGGTTTCTGGCATCTTACAAAACCGTGTTTGGTAGATGATGTCCATTGAAATAAGGGCTTGTGTTGTTCTTGGAAAGCTGATAATTTGTGCCCTGAAAACAGTTACCTTTTACTTCAGATAGCAGCAGTCATTGGCGACTGTGTGTTTAAGTGACAGATTTTAGGATGCCACAAGTAGGACTAAGCAGTGCCATCTAAGGGACTGTGGAGTAGCTCCCCTTCGTTTGTGGTGGTGGTGGTCTCTTCTTCCCCAGAAACTGCCATTTGCTAGAGCCATGAGAAAGCCTCAGGAACAATTCTGTCAGCTCTACTTTTCAGCTGCTGGAATAGATGTCGATGTTTTCTATTACTAAACATTGTATTAAAGAGGAATATTACACTGACTAGCTCACTGTCCAAGGTCAGATGTGTACCTGGAGGAAACCTGTATCCCAGTTGCCAGTTTCTTTATGCTGACAAGTAATCTCTGTGCTCTCCTTAGCCAGATATTCATTCTATAATACAATAAAATATTAAAAATGAAACACTGTATCATCTCACATTAAATAATCTAATTTATAGTGATGCCCTACATAACCATCAGCGATATTAGGTTACAGAATACAAGATAATCCATCAAGCAGAACTTAAAAGCAGAATCAGAGTTCCATACTAAATGGTACATTTACTGATACATTCTTTAATATAAGAAGGCAGTTATAAATTAAAATAACCCCATTAGAATCCAGGGCAAGGAAATCCAAGCAGACATGGTTCTCTTTGTTGAGGTGAAATAAACCCTCTTTTCTTCCTTGAAGAACAGAAAATAGGACATCATATTTTTCTTGAAACATATATTTTTAAATCTCCAGAACCACAATAGCTGCTTATTTGGCTGGACTCTGGCAGATTCTAGGTGTGATTGGAATCCATATGTGTTGTGGACTAGCCTGCTCCCAGAATACAAGTGGAAATGCACTGAGTTTGTAATGATGCAACATCAAAAATGTAGAGAAGCTTATAGAAACCTGAGGAGAATATTAATGCACTTAGGGACTTAAGCTGGAAGAGACGAGACCAAAAAATCTCCTCTGTGCCCAATTTAAAAGGAAGAAGTTTTGAGAATGTGTCTCCAAGTCATAGAATTCAGTCATTACCTCAAGTCCATTATATAGGACTTGATCTTGAGTACCGGTTTTGCCAAATTTGGATTGTCTTTAAAGACCTTAAAAACCACAGGCACTTACAAACTCTTCTGCTCTCCAAAGGGATCCTTAACATTTCTTACAGAAAAGGTTTTTAGACTGTACTGAATGCTGTAGACTCACCACAAACGTGATTTAGTAAGAATGATAATCTTAGAAAAACCTTAACTGTTCCTGACAAGGAATTGCAATATATAGGCTTTATAGAACATGCTTAAAAGCTACATAATACTTGCA
The DNA here is from genome assembly GCA_013398815.1 of Ibidorhyncha struthersii. Classification (NCBI taxonomy): domain Eukaryota; kingdom Metazoa; phylum Chordata; class Aves; order Charadriiformes; family Charadriidae; genus Ibidorhyncha; species Ibidorhyncha struthersii. Next base: position 459,554 of record VZSZ01000221.1, read on the forward strand.
GCATATCTGTATTTTTCCTAAACTTTCTTTTGTTGCTGATGTACCCATAGAAGCCATTCTTATTCCCTCACTGAACTCAGCTCCAGACAAGCTTTGGTTTTCCTAACCCCATCCATCCACAATCAGACAATGTCTCTATATTCCTCCCAGGTCACCTGTCCCTGCCTCTGCCTCTTCTCCGCTCCCTTGTAATGTTTGGGTTGCATCAGGAGCAATGTGCTCATCCACGCAGGCCTCCTACCTCCTTTGCTTGATTTCATACACAACAGGATGGACCATTCTTAAGCTTGGCAGAAGTGATACTTCAAAATTCAACGACGTTCCTGCATCTCTTTTTGCTCCAGGGCTGTATCACATGGGATTCTTCCAAGCAAGTCCCTGAACAGGCCAAAGTCTGCTCTCCTGAAATCCAGGGCTTAATGCTTTTTGTCATGATATTTCCTCTCATGATTGTGAGCTTCACCAACTCATGGTGTATGCAGCCAAGACTGCCTGCAGCTTTCACCTTACCCTGATTTTTCTCCTTGTTTGAAAGTGTGAGGTCCAGCAGAGCATCTCCCTTCATCAGCTCCTTGATCACCTGTGTCAGGACATTGTCATCCATGGCCTCCACAGACCTCCTGGTTTGCTTGTGCCCAAGTTGTTGTGCCTTCAGCAGATAATGTTTAAGGTCCACCATGAGGACCAGGACATTTGAGTGTGAGGCTTCTTCCAGTTAAATGAAGAAGGCCTCATCTACTTCTTCCTGACCGATCAGTTGGTAGCAAACTCTCACCACAACATCACCCACATTGGTCTGCCCACTAATCCTGACCTATAAGCTCTCATCTGGCTCTTCATATGTCACCAGGCAGAGCTCCATGCATCTCTGCTGCTCTCTCATGTAAAGGGAAACTCCTGCTCCTCAGTGTCCTGGCCTGTCTGTCCTGAAGAGCCTGTATCCATCCATCAAAGCACTACAGTCATATGAGCTGTCCCACCACATCTCCATGATCCTGTTGAGAATGTAACTCTACAACTGGACACAAACATAAATTCATCCTGCTTATTCCCCTTGCTGCATGCGTTAGTGTACAGGCACAGAGGGGCACCCAGCTGTGATGGTTTCTCAGGAAAAATATGAAAACTTTCTGCATGGAGTTGTGTGCTCAGCTTCTCCTTAATTTTGTACATTGTTTGAGGTGGGCCTCCTTCATCCCTGTTCACCAGAGTCTCTTTTGTCCACATCTCCCTTTTCTTGCCAGCCTGGTGTACCACTTCCTTGCCTGACTGTGGGCCATCATCTCCCTCCATTGTTTTTCTGGGTTTAAAGTTATCCTCCCCAGGCAGGACAGAGCTCCCAGCCCCAGAACTGGGGCACTGAATCTGTCAGCAGATCAGGACCCTTCCTCTCGGTGCATGAAGTCACCGTCTTCCAGCCTTCACCTTCACAGGAGTCTCCATTTACCAGCCCAATCAGCTTTCATGCAGGGTCTGAGACAAGATCCTTCAACATCTTTTTTGATATCTCTGATGTTTCAGTCTTCTGACCTTCTCCCACTGCTCCTTTACTTACTTCACCCATACCCACCTCCTGCAGGCAAGGCGATCAACTTCCCCAGGCCCAGAGGTGGCTTCTTCACCCCCAGACCTGGACAGCCACATCCTCTCTTGGAAGCTCTTAAATAGGACCTAGATACTGTTCATAAAAATAGAAAATATTTCCTTATTTGAAGACATGATGGAATGCTTTTCCATTCTCTCTGACTTCTTAATCTCTTTGTTGGTTACATTCAATGAAAGCAAAATTACATTCTTAATGTTTATTTTACAAGGGATGTTAGAAATTTCCAAGATATATGGCTAAAATCAGGAGATTTGCACCATTTTCAAGTGGTGACTCACAGAATCACAGAATAGTCAGGGTTGGAAGGGACCTCTGGAGATCAGCTAGTCCAACCCCCCCGCCAGAGCAGGGTCATCTACAACAGGTTGCACAGGACAGCGTCCAGGCGGGTTTTGAATGTCTCCAGAGTGGGAGACTCCACAACCTCTCTGGGCAGCCTGTGCCAGTGCTCCACCACCCTCAAAGTAAAGAAGTTCCTCCTCATGTTAAGATGGAACTTCCTATGTTCAAGTTTGTGCCCATTACCCCTCGTCCTATCAATGGGCACCACTGAAAAAAGACTGCTCCCATCCCCCTGGCATCCTCCCTTTAAGTATTTGAAAGCATTAACAAGATCCCCCCTCAATCTTCTTTTCTCCAGACTAAAGAGACCCAAATCCCTCAGCCTCTCCTCATATGAAAGATGTTCCAATCCCCTAATCATCTTTGTAGCCCTTTGCTGGATCCTCTCCAGCAGTTCCCTGTCTTTCTTGAACTGGGGAGCCCAGAACTGGACGCAGTATTCCAGATGCGGCCTCACCAGGGCAGAGTAGAGGGGGAGGATGACCTCCCTCGACCTGCTGGCCACACTCCTTTTGATGCACCCCAGGATGCCATTGGCCCTCTTGGCCGCCAGGGCACATTGCTGGCTCATGGTCATCCTGTTGTCCACCAGGACTCCCAGGTCCCTTTCCACAGAGCTGCTCTCCAGGAGGTCGGCCCCCAACCTGTACTGATGCATGGGGTTATTCCTCCCCAGATGCAGTACCCTACATTTACCCTTGTTGAATTTCATTAAGTTCCTCTCTGCCCAACTCTCCAGCCTATCCAGGTCACGCTGTAAGGCAGCACAGCCTTCTGGCGTATCAGCCACTCCTCCCAGTTTAGTGTCATCAGCAAACTTGCTGATGGTACACTCTATCCCTTCGTCCAGATCATCGATGAATATATTGAACAGGACTGGACCCAGTACTGACCCTTGAGGGACACCACTTGTTACTGACCTCCAACTAGACTCTGCACCACTAACCACAACCCTCTGAGCTCTATCTGCTAGCCAGTTTTCAATCCACCCCACTGTCCATCCATCTATCCCACACTTCCTAAGCTTGCCAGTGAGGATGATGTGGGAGACAGTGTCGAAAGCCTTGCCAAAGTCAAGGTAGACAACATCCACTGCCCTCCCCTCATCCACCCATCTAGTGACCTCATCATAGAATGCTATCAGATTAGTCAGACATGACTTCCCCTTAGTGAATCCATGTTGACTACTTCTGATAACCTTCTTTTCATCCAGGTGCTTTGAGATGATACCCAGCACAAGCTGTTCCATCATCTTTCCAGGGATGGAGGTGAGGCTGACCGGCCTGTAGTTTCCCAGGTCATCCTTCTTACCCTTTTTGAAGACTGGAGTGACATTGGCTATCCTCCAGTCCTCAGGCACCTCACCTGTCCTCCAGGACCTTTCAAAGATGCTACACTTCCTTTGCTAGATGTGTAATCAAAGACACTGAAGACAGCAGATTTTTCATTTGTCTTTTACAGAAACTCTGATGCTTTTCCTTTGCAGAATCAATTATATTTCCTTTCATTGCATTGATTTCCATACAGTTAATCTCTTACACTACTGGTATCATATGGATACAAGCTTTTGATCTCCAATGAGAAGTCATGAATACTGGGCTTATATGTTTATGGATCAGCATGATTCTTATGTCCATCAATCTGTACTACTGTATTCCCTGGTTTTAGTGGTCCCCTGGGGTGGTTTCAGCTTCTCTGTCTTGAAAGCCTTCCTGCATAATCATTTTAAAACTGGTATAATTCTCACTTTGGTCTAAACACCACCTTTGCCCATCTCTGGGCAGGGCATAACTGAATTAAAATAAATCTTATCTTATCTTATTTCTTGTGTACCTTCAGAAACTGCTAAGTTCTCTAAATCCTTGGCTTGGTAAGGAGTTAGCTTCTTTCTTTGAATTAAAGCAAAGCTAAACCCTTCTATGAAAACTGAAACTGTAGCCTTTTCTGTCAATAATTTATCAAGATGTGATTCTCTGCAATGTGTTGATTGTGCAGAAGAGTTTTATTGGTTCATCACCAGTTTTAATAATGACATTTTGGTTTTGTAAAGAAAAAATACTGATTTAAAAATCCTTTATCTCAATCCTCCATCATAATTGTTATCTTTCTCTTTCCTAAACTGCAAACATGAACCATTTGATGGATAGAATTAAAATATTTTGACGTTTTTTGCATTACTTCTTTTTTTCCACCTGCTATCAAGCTATATTTAAATGCCAACAAGAAAAGCCTAATTAAAATACTAGCTGTTATTATGTAAGCTTACTGGTGAGGAGCAGTTTATGGTTTTATTAACCTTTTTGAAGAACTGATAAGAGTTGGCGTAATCATGTCATATGCATTAAGAACAACACTCATGACAGAATGCATTAATGGAAGCTATTTGAACATCAAAGTTTGCATTTTATGAGGTTCAAAAGAAGAAATTGGCAGCGTATTCATTAAATAATGCATAGTCAATCAGCAACAAGCTTTAGAACTGATTTTGAATTGATCATACATTTTTCTCCTGCAGTTGATGTAAGAATGATAACTGCAAAATGCCAAGACCTTTCCAGTACAATGCTTGTCAGATTTCCTTGATATCGCAAAGTGAAAACACAATTATCATATCTGCTTCAAGATGCTGCATGGACAAGGATGGGCACGCTAATTCTGTGTAGTAGTAAGGACAAGTTTTAACTTGGATGAAACAGCAGGAAATCTTTCTCTCTGCAGTTTTTCATTTTCACAGTCCAGGTTTCATAGGGCAGAAGGGAAAAAAATACCTGTGTTGGGAAGGGCTATCTCCAAAATATTTGGATGGAATTAGAGACCACTAGATATGGAGGGGAGAAGGGAGAGGTCTTTCTGTGTGCGCCTTTCCAGGAAGAGCTTGATCGTGCTCAACCTGTTTTTGTGATCTGACATTCCCAAACCCAGGTTACATGCTGCGACTCTGTTACAGCCCTCAACCAGTTACTTAGCATATAAATAAAGAGGTAATTCTTTTCTACTTCCTGGACATATTGGGAAGATAAATCTGTGTCTTTTTCTGAGGCTTTCAGACCTATGTGATGTGCGACACCATATAAATATGTAGACAGTTATTATACAGTTCAGCACAAAACTTTCCTATCATTGACCCCCCAAAAAAGCGGAATAGATGGATGTTAAAAAAATCTTAAGGCCATATCTTACACTGAAAAGTTAAAAAAAAAAAAGGCCCTGCTTAAGCTGTGGGACTGTTGTTGACTTTGGTGCCAGGTGCCCACCAAGCTGCTGTATCACTGCCCCTCCTCAACAGGACCTGGGGACAAAATACGATGAAAGGCTCGTGGGTTGAGATAAGGACAGGGAGATCACTTACCAATTACCGTCACAGGCAAAAGAGACTTGACTGCAGGAGGACAGCCTGCCTCACCATAATCTTCTCCAAGGGCTGCAGGGGAACCTTGTGTTCTGATGCCTGGAGCACCTCCTCCCTCTCCTTCTTCCCTGACCTCAGTATCTGCAGAGTAGTTGCTCTCGCATTTTCTCATTCCTCTCTCACAACTGCTGCACAGTATTTTTTCCCTTTTATAGCTATATTGTCACAGACCCCCTTCCACCATCACTGATGGGCTCAGCTTTGGCCAGCAGTGGGTCTGTCTTGGAGGTGGCTGGCATTGGCTCTTTGGGACATAGGGACAACTCCTGGCATCTTCTCGCAGAAGCCACCCCTGCAGTTCCCCACACACCAAAACCTTGCCATGTACACCCAACAAAATATTCACATGCACTCTCGATTGAAGAGATAATTGACAGAAAGTAGGCAGGAACCTTAAACTGCACGAAGATTGGTTTCAGGCAGTTGAATCCCCATTTATACCCCAGAGTGATGCACGCCTGCACCATTCAAGGACTGCCTAACCTTGCAGAAGTCTGACTTCAAATTATTAACTTCATTTGCCCACATATATTCTCACAGGGCTTGTTTGGTGAAATGGGTGGCTGTTGCTTAAGAAATTTGATGTGATTGAGATTTAGATAGAAGAGCCTAAGGACTTGAGGGTTGTTAGGACTGTGAGCAACAGCATCAAGGCAACAGTCATTGAACATATGCTACACATCCTTCTTTTGGGGCTGTGCTGCCCTGCAGCAGGATGAGAGGGCTTTTGGACACGTTGAAGGATGTACATGAGGAAGCCAGAGTCTGGTTTATCGGCAGGCTGGAAGAGAGGATCTTCTCTTCTCCAAGACTGTTTTCACCATACCTTTTATTTTTTTTATTCCAATATTAATGTACTGATGGTCTAATTGAAATGCAGGCATCCACTAACCTCAAAGAGCTAATGGACCAGATCTTGAGTGGTTGAAGGCATCTGACTTTGGGTGTTTGTTGGCTGTTTATACTCAGTGGAAGTGATAGACACCTGACTTATATGAACTCCATTAATTGACTTTATTTGGACTTGGGAGCACCCAGCACATCATAAAAGCTGCTGGAGAATGAGAAGCCCCTGAAGTCAGGCAGATTTTATCTGCCTTTACACCTTCATTGGTACTTGCATCTCCCTGGTGAGTCTACTTGGCATCTCTCTGAGGCAGACTGGATCATGCCTTTGGAACCATAGATATGCAAAAGGCCACAGAAAGTCCTGTACAATCCTGAGCTAGGATTGAATGCTACCAATGTACATTGGCAACATACAATGCCAGATGTACGGAGCAATATATGTACAAGAACTATTTTTTCTTTATTATTTCAGCAAAAGGGATTTTACAGTAGCCATAGGTCTGCCTTTGCAGAAGGAAATATAATTTCAAGTAAGTATCATGTAGAAGCTGACCATGACTCTGTAGGTAAACGGATCAGTTAGACACGCAGTTCATGGCGGGACAATGCACATGGCGGGACAATGCACATTTTGTATCTCTTCTCTCCCAGTCTTCACAAGCTTATAGTAGTCTACCTGATGTGAAATTGTAATTCTAGAGGGACGATTTCCAAGGCATTGGAAAAAAGCTCAAGCTACCCAAGTTTGACTCATGGTCAAGACTGAGTTTTCCAGTCTTCCTGTGTGACATTTAAAATAGGATTTGCCTGATTAGACATAGTTCCCTAGAGGACCTCAGGTGAATAGTGTTAAATGTATGTGGCCTCTAGATGATACTCTGTGAGAGCACACATTTTGCTGTGTCCTGTCAGCCAGATGTTTTAGATGCATGAAGGGGCTTAAAATGGCTCTAGGCACTTATGTTTGGGCAACCGAGTCTTGTCTCTGGTGTCCCTGTCTCTCATTTTTTCACATGTTGAATGGGGACTGTAGGACTTCTCTGTTTATTAAAATGATGCACTGTTGGAGTAGGGACTGTCTTTTCTGTGCATTTGTTCAGCATCTGCAAGTGAAGTCCATGGATAATTACCTTTACACAGATATTTTTAACCGATTCTGCAAAATAAATATAAGCATTTCTGAGAGATGCACAGAATTACAAAATGAATCTGTTATTTTATTTATTTTGCCAGAATACTCCCTCAGGTAAACTGTCTTGCCAGCAAAAGAGCAGACTTCTACATGGGCTGGGGGGAAATAAAAGAAAGCTTTAACATTAAAAACAGAAAACAATGAGGTATGTTATGTTGGAAAAGAATACCATGTTGATTTGTAGTTTTATTTCCCCAATCACTGAGTCTTCCATTTTGTAACTATTTTTTCAGACTCCAAGGAAATTTGGACTAATTTGGAATTTAAAACAGTGTCAAGGAAAGACTTTGTGCCTGTCTGTACATGAAGGCCAGTTCTTGTTGACCAAACTCTCCATGTTACATGGCCAAACTTGCTATGTTAACTACTCTCTTGCAATTAAATCCCATGGGCTGACCTTGCAGTGTGGAAAGCTGCGTCCTAAAGTGTAGGAAGCATTCACACTTATACAATATGCCAATAATTTAAAGTAATAAGCATTCAGGCATTAACTTTATGCTTGGAGATGCTATATTTGAGTGATGTTGCTCATTCAGTTGACAAGTTATGCATGTTAGAAATCATGGGGTAAAGAGAACATAAACTTAGAATGTCACCCTACAGTTGGAAAATTAATAGAAGCAGTAGAAATGCAGATTAATGCATATGAATTTATTTTCTCTTGGTCTATGAAGAAATAGGAACTTTACTCATCTCTTTGGCTTGAAGGAAGGTGGCTTGAACAACTGTTAAAGGAGGTGTATTATTCATCTCCTCGATATAGTTGGCCACTGTGACTTTTGCAGTGGTTTTAAAGAGGTTATTTTCATTAGATTCCTGAAAAGGTCCATAAATTAATCCATTTAAAAGTACCAGTATTTTAATTACTGCAGCATAATTACTTAATACCACTCTGGGTGAGTTTGGTAGAGAACATTACTTCAGAAGCCCTTAAACAGTTGCAAAAACATTTTAAATGAATCCTCCTTAAATCAGTCAGTGTTGTTAAGGCTTTTGTATCTTTTAAGTGAATTAAGTTTATTTTGTTGTTAGTTTAAACATTTACCTTACTGTATAAATTTATCTTATAGGATAAATACTTAATCTTTGACTTACAATTCTCCTCCCGTCTCAGGCCTCTGGTCCAACCAATCTAGTATTTTTTCTCCAGTATTAGTTGTATCATGTAAGGATGTCAAACGGTTTGAAGTAATCAGCTCTAATACAAGTTGCAAACAGGCAGAGATTTCTTCCCAGCCCACAGGAGTTAGTGGTGCATTGATACCTGAGGCTAAATGGCTTATATCTTATGCTGAAAGTTTCAGGTGACAGTCTCAGTCACGTAAAACCAACGGCAAAATCCCCATTGATTTTTATTACCCTGGGATTAAGTGCGTGCATTTAAAAAAATCAACAAACCAACTTCATCTTAGTCCCCCAGGACATTCCAGTTATCTATGTTAAGTATTTCACCTTTCGAGCATCTACTGTAACATCCAGCAGGAAGAGAATGAAGTTCTTGTCTTGTTATGTCCAGTGGCAAGGAGTTCCATGCATTAATTCTGATTTCATTAGGAAAAATATTTTTATCCACTTTTAAACAGCTTTCTTCTAGGTTTCATTGGTTTCCTTGTTGTTTTGGAGAAATGAAAGGGTGAAAACATGCTTTTTCTTTTTTTCTGTTTCCTCTCCTTTATCTTGTAGAGCTTATGCCTTCCTTGTTTATTCTATAGAGTTAGCAATTTCAGTTTCTTCAGTCTATGTATGGATCTTTCCATTCTTCTTATTTCTTTCTGAATATCTTCTCTTTCCTCTGCGTTGAACGTGTCATGACAAAAATGGACATGGTATTCAACTTGGAGTTATCATCCTGACGTAGCACAGGTTTATTTTCCACGCCATCAGTTGTGCTCAGTGTTGGACTTTATGTGCTGTCCATGATAAAAGGCATATATATTGTAAGAACGTCAGGGGTAAAGTCTTGCTCAAATATGCACACCAAAAGAGAAGACACCAGAAGTTTTGGGTCTGGTCTTTGTCTCCTGTACAGAGAGGCATAAAACTGAGCTTGACCCGTCCTGTTGTCATTTTACATTAGTCTAGAACTGCTATGTACAGCAAGCATAAAGTAATGTGAAAGTGATGTCCATACATTTTTAATCATTTTTGTTTACTAAAATTTCTTATCCTCTAATTAGCTGGAAGGATTATGATCATTTGATAGAAAGCACTGCTTTGATGTCATAAAATCAAAACAGTAAAAAATATTATATAGATATTTCATAATATCATCTAATATCTTTCTAACCCAGAATGTGAAGTAATCCAAAGACAGTTCTTTTTCATGAATAGTGGAAGTTCAAAAGCTTTTTCTTAATTTATAAGATACATTACACAGAAATCTTCCTTGTGCTGCTTCAGTTATCTTTTATCTTGATTATAGTTGACATTTTTAGGGTACAAGGCACTGTAGTTAGGAGGATAATTTTAAATTCTCTATGAGGTGCTGCAGTTTGGCTCTGAATTATATGGGAGGCAGTTTGAAGTCAGAGCACTGTATTATTTTTCCATTGCAGCTACTGGATACCTCATGTAACCTGACTAGTGCAATGAAGCTTTGAAAGACAAAACGGTGAAGAATGAAAACATTGCAATGCTTTACAAAGAGAAGGGCAGGAACAGATTGTCAATTCACCTTCTTTATTTTTCCTGTAAATTCATTAAAAATGTAGTACAGTACAAAGTATTGCAAATACTGCACAAGGGAAGGGTTGCATTGCTTGAATAACTCCTCTTGATTGTGTGCCTGGCACAGAAGAGCCCCCACCCAGGAACCCCTCGCACATTTATCTCTTGGACACAGAGATTTGGATTTGTTTGGGCCAAAAGTATGTTATTTTGCTTAGTCTTCCTGGTTTTTATGTACATTTAAACTTCAACAACCCTCACATGCAGACTAGATAAGACATAGAATTCGTTACTTGGCATCCCTTATCTGGCTCCTCTGCTTACTAAAAATCAAGGTAGGAAAGAGAATGTAGTATCTTCCACAACATATTTTTTACCTTCAAAAATATTAACTGGATGCAGCTTTTCTTAGTTTAAAAGGGATAAAAGCAAACTACAGTTTCAGTCATACTCTTTACCCTTTAGGCAAACTCTCTATAACTGCTGCCAAAATTAAATTAGGATCTATACTTTCTTGCAGAATCTTTCCAGCTCATCTTTAGGTGAAACACATACCATAATAGGATTTGAAACAGAAGCTGAAAGCAAGTATTTTTCCCAATTCTGTCTTTTCATGAGTGTGACATGAGAAATTGCATTCTAGTATTGTGGTAGAGATACCTAACATCTATTCCCCTATAAAGGCTGAGCAACCTGGTCTAGAGGAAGGCGTCCCTGCCCATGGCAGGGAGGGTTGGACCTAGATGATCTTTAAGGTCCCTTCCAACCTAAACCATTCTATGATTCTGTGATATCTTCAAGTGTATGAAAACCCACCTGTAAATGTCTACTAAATTATATTCGCAGTTGGTCTTTCAGTCTAAATGGCTTTCTAATACCCTGTTCAGTACATCTTTGCAGTCTGAATGGAGTTTAAAAATATTTTAGAAACAAGAGCGCTACTTTGAGCAGGATGCAGTTCACTTTGGGGTGAGGAGTGGACAAGATCTGTGTCAGCGATGACAGCAAAACACAGAACAAAGCATTTAACCAAATGATAAAGACTGATGCCATGGAACAATATTTTTTTTAAATGGCTGGCTAAAGTTTTGCTCGCTGATCAGCACTTAAACACCTAAATAAACATCCTGATTCCCAAAAGTATTGTTGTAGCAGTAGATCTAACGACTCACATGAAATTAGTTTTAAAAAAAACAGGAGGCTTATTTGGGAGTCTTGTGTTAGGCTCCTTTCCTGACAATCTTGAATTGAAATTTTTATGATTGATAAGAATTTTATATTTATAAATTCTTCTCCAAGCTGGAATTGCTTTCCCACAGACGGCACCAGCTGGCAGGCTCAGGCACCTGAAGGCAATCCTTGGTGTGGGGCTGCCCTTGCGCCCCCCGGGGAGCTGCGAGGTCCCATAACATTTTGATCATGTAATCTTTCAGCAACCTGAATCCACTAGATTTTTGCAACAGGAGGGGAGAGGTTTCCAAAGACGGGCTGGGCATTATGGCAGCTGCATCCATGCTGGCAGGGAGGTGAGACCCCATGGGTGCCTTTGTCCCATCCATCCTGGTGCCCACAGGAAGGGGACCTGGGGACCAGGGCAGGGTCTAGCACACCCCTTTGGGTCCATGGAGTGTGTGCATCACCTCCCCAGCCAAAACATCAACCTCTTTGTGGAGGCTGTGCCTCATTTGTCGCAGTCACCTCGTCTGCCCCCTGTTCGATAGCACATGTTGTCTTGTTGCATCTGCATTAAAAACTAGATTCAAATTTATTTAATAGGTTGCCAGCTGTGCTTTAAGTAAACAGCAGCAGCTGGAAACAAGCAAGAAGCCATTTCCAGTAGCCAGTTCACTCACCACATAACATCACCATCAGCTCTGCAAACCGCTACTGTGTCCTGGACTGTTTTTTCAAAATCCTGAGTGATGGCATTCTTCATTTCATGACCTCTAACTGCACTGTTCTATTTCTGAAATGAAGACAGGAGCGAGAAAAATAAAGCTTGTATCAAAGGACCAAGGCTTCAGTTTGTTGTAAATTAGCATCTTTCTATCAGTTGATTGAATTGGAAGCAAGCTGTGGAAATCCTTTTTTGACAAAAGACACTATAAAAATGTGATATGTGATTTTGTATTGCCAATTATTGTAAAAGCAAAATGCAACATTTTGTAATGGAGCCACTGCTTAATGCTGTTCTCTTTTTCTTTTTCCCTTCAAATCAGATATTTATCTTTGAGAATAACATCTATTACTGTGCCCATGTGGGGAAACAAGCCATCCGAGTGGTCTCCACAGGAAAGGAAGGTGTTATTTTCAATGGGCTCAGCGACTGGCTGTATGAAGGTAGGATACGACATTTAGGACAGCAGTTAGTAACGAGTTTAAGTTACACTCTAGATTTACAGAACTGGCTGGAATTAGACGTTCAGCATTGCATTTCTGGGGAATGGTGGACTATGGAGCTGAAAATCTGCTATTCTAACAGTTTTCTGAAGTGCTGGACTGGAAATAATGTGAAATGATGTAAGAATTCTGTTTTCAGGCTGTTTTTCTTTCCCTTAGTCCAAAGGTAATAAATCACAAAGCTTTAATGAACAGAACTGCTTCATTATTTAATGGCACTGCAATCACTCATAGACATGACAGTTTTCAAGTCTCAGAAAAGACAGAAATCGGGACGGAAAGGGGTTTTATTTTAAAGGAAGAAGTGAGGAAACAATTTTACTTGATTGGTTGTTTTCCATATCACGAGGTGGGTCCTGGAAGCTGCACAGATCTTGCTACCTAGAAGTTTTCTAAAAGCAGACAGGTCCTCATGGTAATTGACTTCTTTCCCTTGAAAACGGGCCTGATGGGGTAGAGGGTCATCACTGGGGCACTCTTTTCTTTTGGTCCTTTCAGCTGGCAGATGGCCCTTTAGGGGTCTGTGGGTAGCTGCTTGCAAAATAATCTCACCTGCTCACTAGCTTAGGAAGGGATCAAAGCCATCCCCAGTTCTTTTGGGGGATGTTAGAGGCTTTTAAGCTAATACTTTATCAGAATTAAAATTAATATATATATATATAATGTGCACACAGCCTGCATCCATCTCTCTGTTGCTGGCTAATGCTGCTACCAGTTTCTTTTCACAAGATTCTGGTTTTGGGACCTGACAGTGTCTTTTTCTTGTGACGTGGTTTCCCTCTAAAGTCCCACTTCTTTCTCTAGTCCCCAGCACAGTCCCAACCTTTCTCACCTCTACAGAAAGAAGTCCCCAGATGCGTCTATTAAGTGCACCCTGTTGGCTGCTCCCAGATTTCTGAGGCGCAATGTGACAAAGTAGGTTGCAAAATGCCATTCACCATTAATGAAGCACTCTTTAAATTACTCCATATCACAGCTAAACTGGGACTGTTGGACTCAAAAGTGAGGGAATTCAAATAAATTATTTTTTTGCCACTCCCAGAGAAGCTGGTCCCATAAATCAGTGTACAAACTCCAAACAAATCAGTGGAAAAATCTGATAGCGGTTTAGATTACTTTTGATATTTAAATGTGTGTTTACGCTGTACCGCAGAATATTTGCAAGTGAATGACCTCCTTGTGAAGCACTTTTTAATCAGAGGAGTGGCTAAAATGTTACAAAATGCAATTTTCTTTAGTTTTTTCTTTATTTATTAATTTGTTGCTGAAGTTGTGGGCAGGCCTGCTGACTCTGTAGGTCAAACGAGCATATTAGTACCTGTATTTTGCTGATAAACATCATTTAGTACATAAGGTCTTCTCAGAGTCTTGCGTGCAGCACCATGCTGACAGGAGTTTGTCAAGCTGCTGAACTCCAAGCACGCCGGCAAGCCCGTGATGACACTTGTGTTTTGCTGACACATATTTTTATTCAATTATGGGGTTGCTCAGGCAATTTCTTGGCTGACATTGACTTTCAGGTTTGTCCTTTATAATGAACTTTCTTGTTAACTTTATGTTAATGTACTTGGATAAGAAATGAATTTATGATCAAAGCAGCCTGATCTAGTTGAAGATGTCCCTGCTCGTTGCAAGGGAGGTTGGACTAGATGACCTTTTAAGGTCCCTTCCAATCCAAACTATTCTATGATTCTATGAAATACAGTCTAGACATACCAAGCCAGGTTCTGTACCCTCTCTGAGCAGCATGTACAGAGTAGGACTGCTGAACCTGCTATTCACTGGGGAGAAGCAGAAGAAATTTTGAAGAAATTTGGATATAGCATGCCTTTGGAAAATGTCGCTTTCTGTCCAAATACTGCTTATATTGAAATAAAAACTTCTCTTGCATCTCAAGCAAGGCGTGGAAGGACCCACAGGAAAACTGAGATAAAAATGTTCCCAAGTGATGGGGTGTAGAATCCAAAATCAAACCTAGAGCTGGACTGTGTAAGCTGAGCTCCTTCTTCTGCACTATGCCACTTGTGCAGTCCTTGTGGAGGTAGACCTGGGGCTGGAGTAAGGACTGACGATTCGTGGCAGATGCTTGAACAAGCTTTGGGGCCATGGGACTGGGTAGGTCTGCAGTGTTCAGATGTCAGCTCTCAGAATGCATGGATGGATGCAGGGGGATCCCAGAAGAAATGGAATACTGTGTGGTGGTAAATGGGTAAGGACCACTGGGAGATGGACGGTAACTCTTCAGCGGATTCCGTGGGAATTCAGGCATTGTTGTCAGGCTGAAGGTTTACCCTAGCAGCACTGGGATATTCTACCAACACACTGTTACTGGCACCTTTTCTTTTTTCCAACTTCTCTCCTTTTCTTGGGTGCCACCGAAGAGGAGGCGCCCAAGAAAAGCAAAGACTTTGGTGGCATAAACTGAAACAAATTTTTAAGTCCAAACTCGCATGACTGGAATTGCCTGGTATATGTGCAAGGAATGAAATTTACCTCCTCAGGACTATTTTTACTCTTCCCTCATTCCCACTGACGTTTGTAGTTGTGTCTTCCACACCTCCCTAACAGAGCTGGATGGGATCCTCAGACCCTTGTTTGTTTGCACTGCCGCCATCTCAGCGAGCTACCGGGATGGATGCTGAGCATATGTAGAAATCTCATTCCATCTGTGCAGCCATCTCCAGCAGATAGTCTGCAAAGGAGCTGCGAGAAGTGCCGAAACGGGATCACGGAGAGTTCAGCACACTCCTCTTCCCTCGCGTGCTATTTTGTTGCTGAAGTTCACCACCTCCGGCAGTGGCAGCCGAGCCTCCCCACAGCGCCCGCCGGGTTACTGTGACAGCTCATGACCTCTTCTCACTTTCCCTCAATGCAGCACACACACACAAAAAATAAAATCTTGATGTTTTCTATTTGAGGAAGCCACTTTTTAAGGTCTTTTATCGTAATCGGCAAGAGCACATCAACAAAAATCCTCCCCTCCCTGTCTGAGAGCAGTTTGCAGAGCGCGCTATGCAGATTGCCATCCCAGCAGTGCCACCGTTCGGGGTAACTCCTGACACTTGATATGAATGGTAGACCCAGAGGGAACACTTTTCTTCATAACGTGATTGCTTTTGTCACGACAGAATAGATGCACAGTACTATTAATCACAGGTTTTTACTAAGTCCGGAAGCAGAGCAGATCTAGAGTAGATTTGACAGTTTTTTTTGCCCTGGAAAAATGCAGAAGTTCATTTCAATTCAAGTTAAGCTCTGCTTTTGTAAATCTGCCAAAGGGGAAAAAATTTCTTCGAGATATTTATGTTGATCTGTAGACTTTTGATAATATAGTGAAAAACATTTCAAATCAATCAGAGCTTAATCTACTTAGTGCATTTAGCTGGAAGGTTATAGATTGATACATAGATTACTGTAATAGGAAAGCATAGATTAAACATGGCTTTTATTACTAAAATAAGCATTGGCAATGTTTTCATAGTCTGACAACATTTTCAGAGCTGTGCCTCATAGATGCTTACACTAAAATGGAGTGATATCCTATAAAAGAAAGTTTATAAGTTCTGCAGCTGAAACCAGCTAAGCATTTAAATGCATGGAACCAGCAAAGAGGGTTTTATTTTTCAGTTTTCTGTGTGATTGTTGTTGGTTTGAGAGTATGGTGGTTGAGAATATGAGAATAAAGATATTAAAGGCTTAAAGATAATTTTTTATTTAAAGGCTTAAAGATAATTTTAAAAGAAGTGGTGGTATAGCACAAAGTACTTTTGAAGTGATAGGATAAGAGTTGTTCTTTATATATATAGTACTTTTATTAAAGTAATGTACATTTTAACAAGTAAAGTGCAGGTAAAATTCATTTCATTTAAGTACTTTGTTACAGCACTCTTCAGACAGAAATGAACTCTGTCACGGTGTAATTAAAGTATCTTCATTTCCCACCAGGCACTTGGGGGGATTGTTCAGATGCTGTGAGAAAGGGCGGCAGTGAGGGGCTCTGCCTGTGCGATCCGGCTAAGTGACAAAGGAAAGGTTGGGATGTCCCTGTGCTGCAGTTTGGAAGCTCATTGAGTGCATTCACGTTTGGGAGTGTGTGATGCTGAATCCTGAGGAATGGGGCAGGAGGACTTCCCTCCATGCAGGCGTGCTGCTGCCAGATCGGGGACATCCCAGCAGGGTAATTCAGAGTCCCTTTACGTGGCTCTGCTGAGCAGGACAGGGACCTTTCTTGGGCTGCACTGCTGTAAAGCCCTGGTGTGACCTCCTTTGAGCAAATCTATGTTCACAGATAGAGGTACATGACTTCTGGAGAGTTACTTAGCTTCTTAACATCTTAGCTTCTTGGGAATTACGGGGGAGCAGGATGCAACACAATGGCATGTGCTCCTGTCACCAGCGGGAGGGGAAGGAAGGGTTCTCACCTATAGATGGGCCTATCTCATCCACAGAGTGTGAAACTGAGGGTTTTCCTGCACGTCCCTTAGAAGTTATTTTGCAACTAGGTCTGCAGGACGCATTTTTGGTTTTTAGGGATTTGGTTGCAAAAGGAAGAATTGCACGTGAGTTACTCCCTCGTCTCATGTCACTGTAAGAGCGATCAGGAGGGTTTGTCCTGTAAGTCTCTAAAGATCATCTCAAAGCAAGCATCCCCTTCCAGATTTAGTCCTGACACCGTGGCTATGACGTCTCATCTGGATGTCTCCTCAACCTCACGTCAGTGAGAACCACATCTGGCAGCCCGGCACCAGCCCCAGCTCCCATGGCATGTGTTTAAAACTCTTACGCAATATGAGCTATACGTATCCATCGTTTAAAATTAATACTCTGCTCTGTTGAGCTCAATGCACAGCGGTGTTGCTATGCTTTATTTTCGGCTAGGGAGCAAGAGGAGGAGTGAAAAGAGACTTTTTCAGCAATGACTCGTATGCCTTATTAATCTTCATTCTGCCTGCATCTCATGTTATCACCAACAGATCCTCTTATGTGACTTCGCAGTGACACCTGGTGGGAGAGGCCAGGATGTCGTCGTCATTAAGACAATGAAACTGCAGATTTTTTAGCTGCAAGATCTAGTGAAGGCTCCCAGGTTCCCTTCACATACATTTCCCTGAAACCCTCCCGGAGCTTGTGGGAACTACACATTCAGAGCTACTGGCTGATTCCTGCTAATAGTGGTTCTGTTCCTTTTCTAGACTTTATAAAGAGAGGAAGGAGAACACAGTAATAAAGAAAAATATTTTCCGTAATTTAATCAGCATCTCACAAAAATTGGAGGGTATATTTAGAACATGTATGGCTGGTCTCAGAGGTGCAGTGCCTGGTACCAGCTGCCAAATGAAATAGCAGTTATTTTGAGCAGTATCATTTGTGCTTACAGTGTTTCAAGCATGTGAAGTAGATATATTTCTTAAGTTTAGGAGTATCAATCCTGGGACTCTGGAAATTGTCTTAATACTGGGAAAAAGCTAGGTAGGTCTGCTGAAACAGTGCCTTATCTAATTGGTCTGTGTGCTCAATTTTTTATTGTATAATATGAGAATGTTGAACTTCTGCTTGGAAACAGGAACTTTGATGATCAAATTATACCTGAATCTGGAAAGGGACACTCATAATTAGGCTGAAAGCAAGTAACTCCTAAAATTCCTGCCCAGTGTCACCAGAGAAGGAGATCAGATATCCTAATATCTCACAGTGTAGGGCTAACCTTTCCCAGTAATTAGTAGCTCCAAGACCTGGTGGGGGGAGGATGAGATTAAGAATTAGACTGAGTCATCACTGAATTTTTACTCTGGATAAATTAATCTCTTGCGAAGAGGATGCTAAAGCCAGGGCTCCAGGCGGTAAAAGGGACCAGCCCTAATGTGACTACAAATAATTCCTTTTTGACAAGATACATGAAGAATCACTGGGACAGTGAATACAGATTCTTGTTTGTTTTTAAGAACTTTCAGTTTTTCAGTCACAGAGAAAATATTTCATGGAGGTGGATAAACTGCAGTTCTACACATCTGCTATGGGATAAAGGAGGGAGGGAAGCATTTGGCACTGGGAAATGGCCTCATATAATGCCACAAATGCACCACAAGTCTAAAAGTCACTAGTTTGTCCTCAAGTACATGCTGCTGTTATTCGGGGCTTTTGGGGAAGCTGCGTGGAATTTGTTCCCACATTTCTGTGCTTGTTCAGGCGAGGTCGTGAAGCCAGTGTGGTGCTTCAGTGACATTGTCACCAGATTAAATTCTAAATGTAAGCCAGCAGTGTGCCCAAGTGGCCAAGAAGGCCAACAGCATCCTGGCCTGTATCAGGAATAGTGTGGCCAGCAGGACTAGGGCAGTGATTGTCCTCCTGTACTCAGCCCTGGTGAGGCACCACCTCAAGTACTGTGTTCAGTTCTGGGCCCCTCACTACAAGGAAGACATTGAGGTGCTGGAGCATGTCCAGAGAAGGGCAATGAAGCTGGTGAGGGGTCTGGAGTCTTATGCGGAGCAGCTGAGGGACTTGGGGTTGTTTAGTCTGGAGAAAAGAAGGCTGAGGGGAGACCTTATCTCTCTCTACAGATACCTGAAAGGAGGTTGTAGCGAGGTGGGGGTCGGTCTCTTCTCCCAAGTAACAGGCGATAGGACAAGAGGAAACGGCCTCAAGTTGCAGCAGGGGAGGTTTAGGGTGAATATTAGGAAAAATTTCTTCACCAAAAGGGTTATCAAACATTGGAACACGTTGCCCAGGAAAGTGGTGGAATCGCCATCCCTGGAAGTACTTAAAAGATGTGTAGACGTGGTGCTGAGAGACATGGTTTAGTGGTGGTTTGAGTGTTAGGTCGATGGTTGGACTCGATGATCTTAAAGGACCCTTCCAACCTAGATGATTCTATGGTTTTAAAATAGACATTTTTCCTCTCTTTTGCATATTGGACATTATTCAGTGTTGCCCATTCAGCACATGCAGGTGTTGCGTAGCACTTGGGGTTGTGCAATTCCCAGTTAGCCATTATTTAGCTGCCTATTGAAAGCATAGGTGACTATTTTTTGGTGCACCTTTATGTGCATGCTCACTTATACCAAATATGCATAAAATCTGGCCATTTCAGTTGCATTCAAAATAAGAATGAAGAGCAGCTCTTGGCCTCAGCTGCATGTTTGAAGTGGTTTTATCTCCACCATACATCATTCTGTTGCAAGGAAGATAACTAGATGCAGCTTTATTCTGCCTAACTCATGTTAAAGCACAGGAAAAAAGAGCCTTAAATTTTACCAGGTCATTTCATGAAAGGTCTTGTAGAAGTTCCCTCACCTTCTCGCTTTGGCGGAGGTTCCCCTGTCGTAGGGAAGGAAGCTCACATTAGAGATTGCATCACCAGGAGCAGCCTTCTGGCCCTTCTCAGTTGGCTAAGGTCAGGGAAAATTGAACCATTTACAATGCACATTGTGAATGCCTGCCTAGAAATCAGCAAGCTCCTGAAAACTTTAAAATCTGCTGTTATCTGGACTGGCTTCAAAATCCAGCACCGCACCACAATAAACCTTGCCAGCTCTAGCCCAGTCTTTAACCTTCCCTTTCTGCAGAAGGTTGTTGTGAAGAGGGCTGCCAGCCAAACCCAACACCTGTCATCCTCTAATTTTTGGATCACCATCATTCAGGCTTCAGGATGGCTTTTGGAGGGAAAACAGAATATTATTTACTGTGGTCAGTGATCTCCTTGGGGCGGTGGAAGGAAGCCAGATGTCTGTCCTGATGTCACTGGTTAGCCAGTGGCTGCCAGTTCTTTACATCAAGAATTGTTCAGCGAGTGAGGTTGTTGGTGTTTGTGCTGAAGCTTGCACTCTCCTTCCACAGAGCTCCTATTTAAAAGGGCTTTTCTTCAGGAAAAGTTCTGAGCCAATCATCGTTGGATAATTTCTATATACTTACAGTAATAGTAAAAGTAAAAATGTCATATTCTGCTGTTGGCAGTATTTTAATCTTTTAAGGTAAGGCAACACTCATCTGCATTGCAACAAATTGTGAGCAACGTGTTGAGGCTTGGCTATGTGATTTAAAAGGTTATCGAAATTTATATGAATCTTTTTCCTGAAAATAGATTTGCAGTCTATATAGCAAACATGAGAGCACAAATTGTGTTCAGTTACAGATGTTTAAATCCAGACTAAGTCTTTTGATCTCTGCAGATTTAGTTGAGATGTGCAACTTCCCACAAATTAAGCAGCTGCTGTGGTAGAATCTCTTCTCTTTTCCACTGTTATTTTACTGCCACTGCTTTGTCAGGGATACAGTTACCTCTTCAATTACCTTATGTGAGAAAAGAGCTACCCAGTTTGCAACCAAATTAAACCCCGTTGTTTAGCTACTGTTCTGCTTAAGCAAGAGTATGTGAATAAAAATGAAAAAATGACAAGTAAAATACATAGAACAGTATCAGAGTATGAAAGTAGAACCTAGTAGGTATCAGAAAATAGGTACTGAATCACTGAGTCAAATATTTCCAAAAAATGGTATATTAAAAGTTGTATAACAGAACTATTATGGTTTTCTGCTTGTACATGAGTTCTATTTCTCTGCACCAAATTCATTACAGTAGCCTTGGGTTAAATATTTTAATGGAGATCTGTGTCCCCATTTTCTGATCATGCTGTTATTTTTAATAACTAATTAGTATACTAGCACTTTAAATATTGCAAAATAGATTTTGACCTATGCCATGATAATCTGAAGTCTGGATTAACTCCACAGAAGCTGGTAGTGATGCTCTGGATCTGCACCAGGGTGCTGAATGTGAGGGTCTTGCTGTGGTATTCATGCTTTATATCCACTGTCGGGGTTGCAAAGGAAATATCTTAAACTGACGTTATTTCAGGGAAAAAAAAAGAGTGTGAATGTTAGAGAGTATTTGCATATTCACTCAAATTTGAAAGCTACGTTTTTCCTCCATAAAACCGTATCTGTGGTTTAATATGATAAAACACAGAGAATACACTTAGGGGATCAGGTTCACTGTGGATACAACAAAAATATGTCATTTCTGTGTTGGTGGCTGTGACACACATAAGTCTTCCAGGCTGTAGAATGTTGTAGAAGATTAAAAGAATTGTGATAATTTGTATGAGAACTATGTATATTAATATTAGGGGAAAATATGTCTGTCTGGATATATTGCCCAGGGATACTGTAGGGATCTCTGTCCTGGGGGATTTTTAAGACTGAATTAGACAGATTTTTGTCATAGGTTGTTGAGATAATCATCAATCCTATTGCAGTGCAAGGGGGAGATTAGAAGATTTCTTGGGCTTCTTCTAGACCTACAATTATATGATTTCATGTATAGTTTTGATGGCTTTTTTCTGATCTCTGTGCAGTTAGACATGTTGGCTCTGAGATTAGAAAGTCACTGTAGGAACTTTTGGAATATTCCTTCAGAAGTTGCAGAATACCTGGTTTTACACGCATTGGGGTAAATACACGTAACCTGCTTGTACAAGTGTAGGGAATGGAGCTCTCTATCACGATAAATTTACATTTGCCTCATTATTCCCCTGAGAGAAATCGGTGGTGTTCTTCTTCTGAGGGTGTCTATGAACTTTTTGTTGAAAAACATGTTTTAAAGAAAACAACCAATCTTAATATTTTTAAAGTGCTGCAATCAAGAAGTGATTAAAAGGACAGAAAGTACAGGCAAATTAAAAGACAGCCATAGGAGTTTTATGTTAGTGTGTAATTCCATCAATTTGACCTGAAAAGTAAATTTCTGTGTTTTTTTTCTTGACGCAAAGGTTCTTCCTTGCTGCAGCCTTGCTTATTGAAATTCAGGGGCCAGTGAAAAAAAAACAGGCTGTTAAAACAGCTATCCTCTGTCTCGCTGCTCCTTGGCCTAAATAAATATTATCTGCTGTAAGAAATAAAAAAAGCAAAAATAAGCTTACTCTGTCCAAATTAGAACAAGTGAAAGCTCCATGAAAGGGGTGAAAATTCTGCTGAGATATTGGATTCTCACTAGAGAGTTGGCCTATCCATTGTTGTAAAATAGCAGGAAAATCAAAAGAATATCAGAAATGACAGAAGTCAGTTCATAATTTGTGTATGTCAGCTCTCCTAATGAAAAAAAAAAAAAATACAAAGAACCAAACTGAAGTGCTGTTAAAAAATTACCACTCCGAATCCTAATGTCAGCTGAGAACAGTCAGAGGTTGGAGCAGGTCTCTGACTGGAAGAGCAGAGGAGGTAATGACCTGTGAAACACAAACGGTGAGTTACTGCCAAGGGCTTGCTGGGGACAAGGGGTGCCCCCCCCCCAGAGCTGAACTCCACTGTTTCCTCCAGCAGAACAGGCAGGAGGTTAAATCCTTGTATGTGAAAAACAACCTTCAGTATTCTTATCAGTGCTGCACGTGCTTGACATCACATGAAGAACGATAACCAACGTGCTCAGATCCTGGTACTGGGGAAAGAAAGCTGGATTTTTGCATCAATGTTTCAAGCTACCAGCTCTCCACTGGACCTCAGACCTTTAGCACACAAGGGATGTGGGTGTTACAGTACAAGGTATTTTTCAGATTGGGACAAAAGTGTCCAGTGGTGAATGCAAAGTTGATACCAACCAGGACATGGAGGTGACTCTGACTGGATTTTGCTCTGGATCAGGAGAACTGAAGAGCTAGGGCAGATCTTAAAAGCGATCAGACTGACATACCAGCAGTTCTAAAAGATAAAGCATCCAGGGATTATATCACCCTCAACACCCAATTAGTTTATGTTGCTATAAGTAACGACCATATGGCATAGCTTCTGCACCAGCTGTTTTCCAGTCTTCGATGGGTACAGGTCTACAGGGGAAACTATGCTACAGAGTTAACAGCAATTAGAAAAGTGGAGGAAAATAGCATATTTTAAAGAGGATCTTAAAACTTTCAGGTGGGCAAGCAGTAAAATACAAGTGGCCAGGGATGCGTTGGCTGTTGTGTGCCAGGCTGGGGGTACGAGCTGCCTGCAAACACCACGAGTCTGCAGCAGGGCGGGTTGCAGTGGTTACAGCTGCTCCTGGTCTGCAGAGGTGGAAAGCAGCCAACATGGGACAGCAGGAACCAAATCCAGGTGGATAGCAGAAACCTTTAATCACGTCCTGGTATCCTGGGATGAGAGCTCAGGACGCCAGGGACCAAGCAATGTTGTAACTGGTGGGAGATGTTTCCTTCAAACACGCAGGAAACAGCAGCAGGCGCTGCTCCGACCTGGCACCCTGCTTCTGCCTCCCTGCAGCCCTCGCCCACATCCACTGGGATTTCTTGGGGTCTGGAGGTGGGGTGATACATCCCGAGCCAGGTTTCATTGGTCACCAAGGCAGAGCCAGACCATAGCTATCACACCAGGGATAAGACAGAGGAAGAACCCAGTGTTTCTACATTTCCTTAGGTCTGCAGCCTCCAGCAAGAACAGCAGCAACCACTTATGTTTTCCCCAGTCTTTTTTACCTGCTTTCCACTTTTTCCATTGGAAACTGTGTTTCCTACTTTGAGAAATATTTCCACGGCACAGCCGGGCCATGTGGAGCTGGATTTGATGCCGTTCTTCCCCGTTCTTTTCTTCTAAAGGGATCACAGCCATTTCTGAGTTCACCTGGGTCATCTTGGTGCTGAATGATCACACGTTCAGCCAGCGTGTGCTACCAGCTTGATAAGCTATTGTTTGCGTATCAGAAAATTATGATCAGACTACCTTTTTTTTTTCCTTTTCTTTTTTTTTTCTGGATAATGACTGAAAATTTGTTGTTCCCTAATCCCCCACTGTAAGAAGTTTTAAGACCATGGAAGTTCTTGTATGTCGCTCTGCACTGGAAACCTGTAGTTTATTGTTTTGAGTTACATCAAAGAGCACGGCAACAAAAAATGCTGCTAAGAGATAAATCCTGTAATTTATTTTAATTATTTTAAATTCTTCTGATTCTTCTTATTCACAAATTCCTTAATTGTGGATTTTGAAGGACTCTCTTCACTTCTGAAGGACTTTTGAGATTTTAATGACAGAGGAAGCACTGTATAGTACCAAAGAAAACTATCAAGTGCTCTGAGTTTTTATCCACAAAATTTCCTGTGATGTAGCTAGGTGTCCTAGATGGTTTTGCAACTGTAGTGGCCGCATGGATGTAAGCCACACCAAGAAAACATTCACTCGTTGTCTCACCTGGTACTGATTGTACAACAAAGGGCAACCACTGCAGTCTGTCAGGCAGAGTATTTGAATTCCAATCTATTAGCAGAAAAATATTTCCCATAATTCACACAAACGTGCCAGAAAAGTAGATGTAAAATTCACAATTACCATCTCATTTAGTATGTACAATATCCTGAGTTATATACTAGATCCAGAGAAAAATTATACAATTAAGCAGAAGTTGATACCTTTAACAAATGTACATGTTCCTTAAATTTCTCTTTTTGCTTCAAGATTTTCTTTCTTTTTTTGAGTGTTTTCACTGACTTTTGTAGTACTGTATTCTTGAATATAACCAGTTAAGCCTTAAATCTGTGATGCCTGGGCTAGGGACCAGAGAATGATACCTTTCTGCTGAGACCTGGTAATAGTTATATTCCGGTCTGAGAAGTATCAACACTTTTTCAAAAACACAGAAAAAAGGTTTACATCGTACTTTAGATCTAGACTACCTCTACAAACTGATTCAAAAATGATGTAATAACGAATAGGTTATTTTTTTTTATTTTCTCAGGAGCACTGTCATGTAAAATGAAGACTACAAGTTTACTCCTTAGTGTGGTTTGCAAAGGCCTGATCTCTCACCTATCACCTTTTCTTGTGCATCTGTTATTCCTTTCCAGGCTGAATCTTTTCTTGTTTTGTTTGGGGTCTTTTTTTGTTTTGTTTTTTATTTTTATTTTTGTTACATACATATTCCTAATTTTAATTTTTTTTTTTTGTTTTTTCATGTATTATTTTTAAGCTGGTTTTAAACATTTGCAACTCTTTTTAATTTTTTTCCCAATTCCAATCAGGCAATAAAAGCAACATCGACTAGAGGAGAGAGGTACTGTCCTGGAGAGAGAGAGTTAATACAGAAGGACATATGAATGTGCATTGGCAAAAAGGAATAATTCCAGAGTGGTCCTCAAAACTTCATTAGAGATCAGAGAAACATGCAATATTGCATTAGCCGAAAGAAAAGCTCTTATATAACAGGCTTTAATGTCCTTGGAAATGTTGCAGAGTTTGTTTGAAAAATAAACCCAACAATACTCTATTAAATTTATAGAGGAAATGGAAAGCAGAAGCTCAGAAGACTGTAATTGCCACCTACAAATATAATCATTAGAGTGAGTAAGAAGTAGTGAAGGAGGAAATCGGAGGCAACTCACCTCCTTAGCAGGAAGGTGGAAGTTATATTGCCACCGTGTGGTGAGACTACGGAGAGCTGGGAGCAGCTGGCTTCGCTCCCAAGGTTCACACAAGATAGGAGTGCTGCAAACTGTCAGGAATCTGCATGATTTGCTGGGAAAATATAGTATGCAAATAGCATGCTGATTAAAAAGAAGCAATGCGAGATGAAGTCCCATTTTGCTTTTGATTAGTGTGTACGGTCGGTTCTTTGGTGGTGTGTTTGTGGGTGGGTTTTTCTACTTGAATTTTAATTCAAAACTCTTGGATAAGATATTCAGTGGAAAAGAAAAGTGAGCAGAATGCAGAAAAGAATAAAAACCGCCTCTTTTTAAAATCAGGTCATTTATAAGCTTTTATGAGTACAAAAATCCATCATTCTGTTGCATATCTGCTTGAAATTGTCTCCAAAGTTTCTGCATGAGTTTTGATTTTTCTCAAATTCTCCTGAAAATCCTGGGATACCTCCCAGTTCCATCACATACAGAAATATAAGCCTTAGGGTTTCACAAAGAGCTTTTTAGACTACACTATATAGAATCATAATTATTTTTCCAATGGGAAGTCTTCCAGTTCTGCCTGAAGCAGGATTTGGGATTCATGAAAGTGTGTCAGCTTGTTCTTTCCCCCCCAACTTAGATCGTAATTCTCTGTGACATGACAACTGGTTACTGTAGAAATTATTAGGATTCAAGAGCATGATTTCACAGCCTGAGTCGGATGAGCTTTTCACAATCCCCTTTCTGATCAGATTAACGCTGGCCCCTGAGCTGACCCGCAGCCAAGGAGAGCTACGCAACCCTCTCCAGCACAACCCTCCCAGACCAGGGTTTGCTGATGGCCTCGCTTTGGAGAGGTCTGTCCTGCTCCACTGCAAGGTCCATTTCTTGTACCTCAATCTAGCGTGAACCTTTC
The DNA here is from genome assembly GCA_013398815.1 of Ibidorhyncha struthersii. NCBI lineage: Eukaryota > Metazoa > Chordata > Aves > Charadriiformes > Charadriidae > Ibidorhyncha > Ibidorhyncha struthersii. The sequence continues at coordinate 486,308 of VZSZ01000221.1, forward strand.
TCTCACCTCTAATGTGTATAACATCACTTGCACGGAGTTGTTCGGGTGTCGGTGTAACAAAGTGCCTAAACTTCATGCTAAATACAGGGGTCGCCTTTGTAAGAACAGCTCTCCTCCTTAGCACCCACACACTTGTAGCTAAAAGACAAGAATGCGATTAAATGAGCATCACAGATGACGCTCAGCTGTTATCTCTTGGTACGTGTCTAATTATGACCTTCACTGAGGCAATTATTCTGTCTTGATATTAATGCCTTTTGCAACCATCAGTTAATAAAACTTCACATAATGTCCTGGTAGAACAGGAATTATTGCTCTTTTTTTTAGAAACAGGCAAACTGAGGCACAATTATTGACCTGGTTTTAGACGAGGTGGGAGAAATTAGGACACAAAACTGAGGTGAGAGTCTTACCTTGGCCACGAGATGCCAAATAAAATGCAGAGGGTTGCACTAACCCCCAGATCTGGCTGTTCTCAGCACGTTCCTGAGATTGTCTACAGCACAGACCCCTGGCAGGTCCCCTTCAGGTTTGGGCACAGGACATGAGGGGTGCACGACTGGAGAGATGCCTCTTCGTGGGTCATCGTGCAGGAAGGCTGCGCTGTTCCCAAGTGATTCCAACAGGAGCAGGAGCCTTGCCAGCCCATGGGGCACCCTACGAGCAGAAGGCAAACGCCTGCTGTTAAAGATGTTCTGCTCCATGGAGGGGCTGACGGACTCTCACCTGACTTGCAAACCCCAGAAAATGGGAGCAAATCACTTCGGTCCTTCCCTTTTTACACATATGACTCACAAGCATTTGCCTCCTACATTAGTTTTGCTTTTCCTCAAAGTTGAGTCATTGTCTTGTATTTGATTTAACAACAATAGCAGCAAAAAAAAAAATAAATCAGTGTCGAGGTTTGCTGCTGCGTATGACTAGATCAAAAGCAATTCTTTAAAGGAGGCTTTCAAGATAGCTAGATTAAAGATTTGGGAAACTGGTAAAAAATCAAACTGAAGAAAAACAGCTCCTAAAAGCAAAACATTATGTTTTCATGCTATTGTGCTTTTAAAATTGAAGGCAAGAGTCTGAAAACAGACATAGAAATAAATCTTACTTGATGGGAATTATCTGGAGATCATTGTATTTATTGCATTTGTTTTGATTTTCCGGTCTCTGCCTCAGACTGTAGGCACAGAGATGACTTTAAGGATTCAATATCTCATTTTAAAAATTAAACTTCACTTGATTATTGAGCTGACCCATACTAACCTGGAGACTGTTATGTATTACTCTGGAGTATCACCAGCAGGCTGGAAATCGTGAGAATAGGACAGGAGGTAGGAGCTGTGTCCCAAATAGCTTAACGATTTCAGGTGCGATAACTGAGGCTGTGCTGCCCCTCGGAGGCACGGCACAAAGTTGCAGCACATGGGAGGGAAAGAATTAATTATGGTGCTTTAAAATTATCTCGTTTTTTTCTCTCCCTCCTCTCTCCCCTTCTCCCCAAACACCCTGTGTGTTGCCCGGAGGTCTATATGTGTGGAGGCTCTTGATAAGGGTCTAAAAGCCCTCTGATTTAGTACATCTTGCCCAGATTGTACCACGAGCGATGATACCCTGGAGGAATCATTTTCCAGCCAAATGTAGGTATTTCAGAAACATTTCCTGCTTCTCGGCTCTTTTCTCTAATATTTGGCATCTGGAGCGACTGCGAAGGTCTCATCAGCTATTGAGGACAAAAAGAAATGGTGGGGTGGGAGGGTCAGGAGAAGGTTCGGGGAGCTAATGTGTTTACTGTCCAGCACTATGGAGCAGGGAGTAGTTTGGGAATTTCCCTTTTGGATTTCCCCATTTTAGCCAGGTCTCTCAGTGAAGCTGCTGCTCTGGCTCATGAGTACCACTGATAAACAGCAGACCTGGAGCAGCGGTGGGAGAAGCTGGCACCCCTCTGCTGGTACAGCTCAAGCGACAAGAAGTTCACTTCTGCCCACTCACAAACTTGAGTTTCTTTTAAAAACCCTTCTTGGGAGTGCTGGACTCAGTTAAAATGTTATGTTGTTTGAGTAAGAACACCACAAGTCTGCGTATGGGGCATCTCTTGTTTAAGAACCTCCCTATGAATTTTGGGCTTCTGATTTTGACCTTGCTAGTGAGAGAATTTGCAGTGCATGCTGACCTGGCACATAGTGAACCAGGAAACCCTGGCATGCATCAGAAATGTTTCGGCGCCTTTGTGAGATTTAAAAATTATGCAAGAAAGAATAATAAACCCGAAAAGGCGAAAAGATAACTTTAATAGGGTTGGTAACTTTAACAAGGTTGCAGTCTAGTTGGAGGTCAGTTACAAGTGGTGTTCCTCAGGGGTCAGTACTGAGTCCCTGTCCTGTTCAATATATTGAACAGTCCAGTCCTGTTCAATATATTCATCAATGATCTGGATGAAGGGATAGGGTGTACCATCAGCAAGTTTGCTGATGACACAAAACTGGGAGGGGTGGCTGACACGCTGGAAGGCTGTGCCGCCATACAGCGTGACCTGGATAGGCTGGAGAGTTGGGTGGAGAGGAACCTAATGAAATTCAACAAGGGCAAGTGTAGGATCCTGCACCTGGGGAGGAATAACCCCATGCATCAGTACAGGTTGGGGGCTGACCTGCTGGAGAGCAGCTCTGTGGAAAGGGACCTGGGAGTCCTGGTGGACAACAGGATGACCATGAGCCAGCAATGTGCCCTGGCGGCCAAGAAGGCCAATGGCATCCTGGGGTGCATCAAGAAGAGTGTGGCCAGCAGGTCGAGGGAGGTCATCCTCCCCCTCTACTCTGCCCTGGTGAGGCCGCATCTGGAGTATTGTGTCCAATTCTGGGCTCCCCAGTTCAGGAAGGACAGGGAACTGCTGGAGAGGGTCCAGCAGAGGGCTACTAAAATGATTAGGGGATTGAAGCATTTTCCTTACGAGGAAAGGCTGAGGCACTTGGGTCTTTTTAGTCTGGAGAAAAGAAGGCTGAGGGGGGATCTTATCAATACTTACAAATACTTAAAGGGACAGTACCAGGTGGATGGGAACAGTCTTTTTTCAGTGGTGCCCAATGATAGAATAAGAGGTAATGGGCACAAACTTGAACATAGGAAGTTCCATCTAAACATGAGGAGGAACTTCTTTACCTTGAGGGTGGTGGAGCACTGGCACAGGCTGCCCAGAGAGGCTGTGGAGTCTCCCACTCTGGAGACATTCAAAACCCACCTGGACGCCATCCTGTGCAACCTGCTGTAGGTGACCCTGCTCTGGCAGGGGGGTTGGACTAGATGATCTCCAGAGGTCCCTTCCAACCCTGTGATTCTGTTCTGTCTCTGTGAGCAGAGAGCACGTGGTGCCAGATGAGAGGTGGGAGTAGTAATACAGAAATGCAGACGTAACAACAACTTTCTTCCAGTGTAAGCTGCCCTTCGGAAGTGTTGTGATACAAGATCTACTCATTACCGAGGCCCAAGATTATCTTTAATGAGCAGATCACAGAACACAACACTGCTGAATGGTGCCTCAGCCTGAAGAGAAGTTGCAGGGAGAGTAGAGAAGCCACGAGGTACGTTTTCCTCCATCCCACTGAGTCCTCGAAAGGGCCACTGCAGAATGCAGTCCTGGCACAGCTCTTTTCCCTGGGAGAAGAGGAAAACAGCAACATGATGGATGTAGCCATGTTGGTCAAAGCCCAAGCATTGTCCCTGACTAAGCATATGAGGGTTAAAACAGCCAACCTTTCTGTTCCTGTCCCAGAACTGATGTTGCCCTGTATGAATGATTTGCTTGGACTGTGTAGAAATTACAAATGCGAGTCCACGGAGTGTTTGGTAGTAAACAGCATATCACAAAGCATTTGGCTTTTGTTCCAGCAAAATAACATGCCTGGGTCATCCAGAGTCTGTCCCTGACCAGCTCTGTCCCATGTTTGAACTGTTCTTCTCCTCTAGGAGAAAGTATGCATTTGAAAGCAAAGCTGAGCTATGGTTTAGAGGAGAAACTAGCACTTTGCCTTCAATGCAGCAGCTAAAATGTGCCTGAAGATCAAGAGTCACTTCTCCTGCCTGACTTCACCTTATTTTAAGCTTGTAGTTTAGATTAGTGGAAACAGTGTGCACTTTGCTGACCACTTAAAAAAGGAAAGAAAGCATAAATCAGGCTACACAGTTTTCCTGAGTAAATGTCTACTTTTGTTTCAAGTGGAAAATAATGAATGATGTAGTGCATTCACAGGTATGAAAGGAGTGGATTTGGCTCCTTCAAACACAAGTCCTTAGTGGACAAGCATAACACTGTTACATTTCTTTATATTACATTGAAAAACAAGAAATGGATCCTTAGTTAGTGTGTATCAGTAGGTACATTATTTATAACAGCTATGGATTTTTTTAAAAAAACAACCCTGCACTAAGGCAGCTCTCTGAGTACACAAGGCACAGAGAGAGAATTTACAGGCAATTAGTCAACCTGGTGGTTGTGTTTATAACAGTATGTCATGGTCCCTTTTTCAGTTCAGGAACGTAGACCTGCAAAACAGAAACCAGGCAGCCTGTTAGTGCTCCCTAAAGAAGTGCTCTTCATACTGTAAAATAATAAAAATCTGTGTAGTCATGATGTAACCAGGCTTTGAGTATTTTCACATACTGGTGGAAACCTGCTAAGCCTGGTGAAGATGACACCTCGCACCTAACATGCCAACAACATAATTGAGATTTATAGCCGCAGACCAGAGAACACAATCTTCAGGGGTTGGAGGGAATGACAGAGAAATATCACCCCGAAGAAGTCCGAAGAGTAAATCACAGCCTTCTCCTCTGATGGACGTTCCCACACGCCGGTCTCTGTCCCCACGAGAGCCGGGTAGAGTACCCAGCTCAGGGACTGCTGCTGCCACTTGTCATCGGTAGGAAGGGACATTCAGCCAGCCCAGAGCTGCTGTGGTTTCCAGGGGGAAAGTTACCGTGAAAGATGAAAGGCAAGAAAAGAAGCCTTAACAGGAGAGAACAGTATATATTAAAATTGGCACCTGTGAGTGCAACCCACATCTGAATGCTCCAGGAATAACATGACTTATAAAATGACTGGTTTTAGCAATAAACAATGGAAGGGCAAGGAGAACTCAGCAGTTGTGGTCCTACTCAACAAGGACGATGGTATTTTCTTTGCAATTTGATAATGTTTGTCATCTGAACATATTGAGGCCTTTCAAAACATACATTTCATAGTCTGGTGTTGGGAAAGCACTTGCCAGCTTGGTACGTCCTATGGCCTGGCTGTGCCTCATGCTGAACACCCTCACCCACAAAACCAGACCCAGTCCCTCGACTGCTGCAGGGAATGGCGAGATATCGGTCAGCCCTGATCTCAACACGGCAGTGCCGCTAACGTCATGGATGTCACGGTAAAAATGTACCAGCAGAAAAAGGAGCTGCTATAATGAGCCTTTTTTTATGTGGGAATTGTCCTCAGTACTAAATACGAAGTGTTTAAGGGTAGAGCAGACTATGAGGGCCTTGGAAATGAAGATTGTCTGCGTTAGATATTGTGAGCTGTTAGGTAGATAAAAATGGAGCCATCTCCATCCTGCCAATAAATGCAACAGATAAAGAGGGGAAAGGGGGAGGGTATTTTTTTCCAAAGCCACCCTTAATCAGCAAAAACCAGCAGACAAAATTATCTTTGGTAGATGGGGATTTGTGGGGTATGGGTTACATTTATTATCTGGTAGGTTATAAGCTTTATTATAATTTCCAGTATTTGCCTGCTACATCCTATGGAACAATACGAGCTGGATCTAGTGCATGTCATTTATAACTCTGTGCATGTCATTTATATGGTAATGGGGGAGTTTCCCCTCATCCCCAGTGATTTCTGTAAAATTCTACGTGCTGGTTCTCAGTGTATTTAGCTTACTCCAGTGTAAATTAAAATGCACATTCATGATCTTTGAACAAAGCGGGCAAGTATAATTAGTAATTTGACACTGTTTTGTACAACACAATTCAAAGTAATACTTATAATTTGCAGTTAATTAATCAGGGGTTTTTTTTCCCCTTAAAATTCTTAATGCCTTTCTACGATATTCATTTTTAATAAGGTTTTTTTCCGGCCAGTTTTAGATCCAATTATTCAGACAATATCTTTTTGCTCTTACTACATGTCTGTGTGTGTGTGTTTATATGTACATATCTCTATGCATTTTGGTATTTTTTTTCCAGAAATTTTTATGTGCTGGTTTACGGATGGGGTTTTTGCCAGCTGAAATTAAAAAGTTGAAAATAATGGAATAGGTGTACAACTTTGAGAAACAAGATACAACAGGGAATAGAAACCTCAAATCAATGCAACAAAATAAAAAAAAAAATCTAAATCTCTGGAATTCCATTGCCAATATGAATAGTTAACCTCATCTGGTATTTAATTCACTATCCAATTAAAACTCTCATTAGAAGACTCTAATTGTTGCAGCTTTAAAGTAAAACCAGCAGTCGTCAGAGACACAAACTTCGGACTCTCCAAGGAAGTTGAAATGGTCATAAATTCAAAAATAAAAATGTTAGTGAATACAGACATATGTGGGGGTAGTGCCTGTAATGAGCCACGTGTCACGGACCAGACCTTTGCTGGGCGAAGCGCTGAGTCCTCCGCGCCTGACCAGCCCCCGCAGCTCCCCTCTTCTGAGCAAGAGCTGTGCGATGCCACCTTGCTCGCCCTGCTGGTGCTCTTTCAGGACCCTTGAAGGCCTTCATACCCTTCGTGCTCTGCAAATGCGGAGGGAAACACTCACGCCATCTTTCTTTCCCCCCCTTTCCACCTCACTAGAAGAGATGGTGTTTCCCTAATTTGTCTGTTCTTGTCTGGGCACGTGCTTATTGCCTTAATATAAAGGGCTTTTAACTGGTTGTTGCAGAAATGTTCTTCGCTACAAACTGATTTATGCTGTGCCAACATTTCCCTATTGGGCATTCTGCATATGCAAAATGTTTTATTTACTATCTCACGTACTTATGGGAGTTTCTGGGCTGTGGATGTCAATCGGAGTGTCACAGACTTGGTACTGCAGGGTACCACGCAGCTTTCCCTCTTGTTGTAGTGCAGCTGGAGACATCGCCCGTACCCAAAGCGTCTGTAACTAGCTTCTAGTTACATTAGTGGGGTTTAGCCTGAGGTCTGCAGCTCCCTGGAGAGAGGTGGGGTAATTCCAAGACGTCCAAGGAAGGTGACTATGCAAGCTTTTGTCAGATTTAGAATTACTACGCAGTAGTCCACCGCTCAAAAATATTGGGGAAAAGAAGGATTTCCTAGTAGTAGAGAAAAGAGATATTTCAATGAGTCGTATTATCCTACAGGTGTGTTTGTCTTTTCTTTGTGCTTAACTGAGTCAATAGTGGGGGTCCTTCAAGACTCACACCTATGAAGAACAGAATTTCTGTTCAACACGCAAGTGCCACCGCTCTGATAAACACAGTCAAATCACACTGATCCAGCAGTGGTATAACCTTATTATATGTCATTACCTTATTAATAATAAATGTTTCTGTTATTTAATAAGAATGTTCTTCTGAAATATTGCTATAAACTAGTTCAGACGCTGTTTTTATTCTGCTGTCTTTTTTATTATTCCCGGGTAACTCTATTGATCTCAGTAGTTCCTCTGATTATTCAGTACTGTAAAATCAGATTCACCCTCTGAGTCATTATTGAGCTAAATCTCTCAGTTAGTCAGATCCTGAATCGCTGTTCAGGTTGAAACCTCTGGGAATATTGCCATAGTAGGGCAATATAAACTCTGAGTGGGTTTTTAATGGCTGTTCAATGACGGTAGCAGTTTAAACTGGGTAAGAAATTTGGAGCTAAACTGAATTCCTTCAATGTGCTACAGTTCTCATTTTATAATGCAGGGCTGTATTTTGCAATATTAACTGACGTTTATTAGCACTCATGCTAGGGGACTGGCAGGTGCTGCTCCGAGTGAATAAATCACGCAAGTAATTCATGTGAAAGACAGCTTGTGCAAGTGCTGAGAGACGTCCACGGGGTTGAAGAATCAAGTTCTTTAATAGCAATGTCAGGCTGTTCAGTCTTCTTATCTCTCATATTTCTTTATGAAATATTAAAAGAGATTGCTTTTGGGCACTTGTGTTCTTGAACTATTGCAATCGTCTAATGAATTTTTGATAGTCAAATTCAGAGGGTTTTGTGATCACTAACTTTCTTGATACATCGGTAGCCATTGAAATGGATCCCCTGTGTCAAGGTTGGCTGTCCATCTACCTCCTATCAGAAAACCCACAGGTTAGCTGGGAAGAACCCGTAACTTTTAAATTAAAGGAAAGGTGAAGCAGAAGCTACTTGAGCGGGTTTGAATAGAGTAATATTCAGCATATAATGAAAGCCTTGATTTGTCTCGCTGCATTGCGCAGATAAGCAAATTGTATTTCCAGCCATAGCAACCTGTTAAGTGGAGGGGGTGAAAAAGAGAAAGAAAAGAAAAGGATTTGACTATAAGGAGCCCTGCTGTATCCAGTCAGTTGGGCAACATGAATTCTGTCTTGTCTAGGTCCTTAGAAATTGACAAGGTATGATATGACCTTGCAATGAGCATTTACCCACAGCAATGAACCGCAGTGCAAATTACTTGCAAGACTTTTGCCAGGAGAAGTTTCTACAGCTTTAGTGCCTCTAGCTAACAGGCTTTTGTGGAGAGCTGACAACAGGCTGTGGGTTTATGTTTATGCCAGGTGATGGAAAAATGCGTTCTTGTTATGCATTAGGGACGTACAGCAGCGTGCCACTGCAGACGGGTTTTCTAGATGTATTTGCTCTTTGGAGTGAATGTTAGAAACAGGAATATCTGATGATATGATCTCTAAGTAATATTTCTACTTTCATAATTCAGTCCCCATTTTCATTATTACATCTGGGCATGCTGACAGATCACAGACTGTGTTGATGAAATGTCTGCGTGTCGGACTAGTCAGGATAGTCCAAGAGGTTTTGTGGCTGCGACTGACTCGCACCACGAAAGGAGGAAACCTGCTAATTGTTAGGAGCTATTGTGAGCATTAATCATTAATGATTTTGAAAGCAAGGAGCTAAGGCTTGCTAAGGATGGTGCACAGGGGAGAAAAAGCCAGAAGGACAGAGAAGGGAAACTTCTGAAAAGAGCAGGAGGAGAATGTGGAGGCAACTGAGTGTTGTTCTGCTGTGTTTGTCCAAAGAGGTGTATATCTGCCTTTATGTTTTGCAGCACTTAATGTGCCCTCAGGATCGTGTGGCACTGTGTGTGGCACCTGGTAACTCTGCCTGCCAGAGTGCCAGGCCTCTGGGGGAGCTGCTCGGAGCTGCTGGTGGAGGCACAGGGTCCATGTGAGATCCAAGGGACAGCCCCTCTCCATGGCTTTTTGCACCGCAAGTGGGACGCGCACAGCTGAGTGCGCGCAGCGTGCCAGGAGGTGAAGATGGCCTGGAGGAGCCCTCAGCCCCTCTGGCCATTTCCAAATAGCTGAACTCTTCTCTTATTTGTGAGAATCTCAGATGACAACACGTGCTTGTGTGCATCTATTTTGTTTGGTGTTTTTTGTCAACAAATCCATTTGAATGAATGAGGGAGACTGTAAGCAGTCGTGATTTCTTAGTTATTACAGCCTGAGCCAGACCTCTTGCGTGCATTCTGGTAGGATCTGCAGAGAAGTACCTGAGGCCGGTAGTCAATACCACCAGCATTTTGAAGCCCCCAAGCACCCAGACAGCAAAGAAAGTCTGGCAGCTACTTGTCAATAACCTTGTAAACAACACCCCAATGCCCCGACTCATATAACAACTACAGGATCTTTTACTGTTGGAAACACAACAAATTAGAAGAGTCAATGGACCAGGGGAAAAACCCCCAAGTATTAAACCAGCAGTTTTGCTGTGGGCGAGATGAGTAGCCTCAGAAAGTCTCTTCTGTCTGTCAGCAGGTTGATGCCATCCTAACACGATCTCAGTCCTGCTCCTTGGAGAGGGGTGTCCTAAAGATTGTCCTCAGAGGAACAACAGTGCGCACCCTGGCTCTGCCGGTAGTTGGGACTGTGGATAAGGAGCCCAGGTTGGAGTGGTCAGGATTTGGCCAGGCTGGCTGGCAGAGCTGCCTCTGATGTGCACACCCTGGCTCTGCTCTTCGTCCCTGTGTCGTTCACTCAGGGGCCCTTGCCAGGTGTCAGAGAGCATCCAAAGGTGACATGTCATCTGCTGGAGCACAGCCGCTTGTGGGTGTTGTTACACAGAGCCACCCCCAGCTTGCAGAAGCAAAGGTGGACCACAGCCCGTTTTCCTTCGGATTTAGGGGGGTTTGCCAATCCTGGGCTTGGCTCAGGCCATGCAGCAGCTTTTGAGAGATGTGGAGGTAAGATGTGACTTTCTTGACCATGCAGAACATATGAAGAGTCCCATGGCATTGACCTCAGCGCCCAGCATGAACCACCCCGCTGAAATGAGCTTCCCTCCAGGCCCTCAGCATCTGGGCAGAGGAAGGCAGAAAGCACTGGCCAAACCCTCACCCGCAGTCTCAACACAATATTCTGCAGGAGCAAGGGGCTGCAAGGCTGCACGAGCAGAAAACAACATGTGTTCAAGCAATTAAACTGCATGACTAAGGGGGAATTAATGACACTTGCAGCCCACACCTTCCCTGAGCTTGAGGAGGTGCAGATCTCCTGGCTGGGCTCCTTTCCCCACCTTCTCACCGCTGCTGAACACACAGGACCTCCTCACCTGCAGCTGTTCGGCTCCACAGCTGCATAATGCTGCTGCCATCAGGTGGTGGGCTTTTTGGATCAAGGATTTGAGGTTGAAGCGCGTCCTCAAAAATGCCATGAAAGCAAGTAATTTGACTATAAGGAGCCCTACTGCATCCAGTCAATCGGGCAACATGAATTCTGTCTTGTCTAAGGCATTAGAATTAAGGCAATTGTTCACAAGCTTGTTGCCTGGCAGTGGCAGAGGAGGCTGTGTGTTTGGAGTAGGAATAAAGGGTCACTGGGGGGGGCATTGCAGCTCAGGTTTTCTTACGGATCTCTTGGATGGTGGCACAAACACCTTGAGAACAGTTTTTGTCTGCATACAGAGACTGTGGGATCAGGCTGAGCCTTGAGTTTGGGCTCAGCTAAAAAAAATTATTTTTTTTTTCTACAAAAGATTGTTGAATTGTTTAGTGGCCCTGCAAAATGACTTTTTTTTCCACCTGACTCTATTAGACAACTGTGAAAAGGGATTAATTGAACCAAAATCAATAGTGCTGCAGGGCTGTTGCTGACATCAGCATAAAATAATGTCAACACAGGAAAATGTAGATTAGATACAGTAATATAAAACAGTTTTATAGTATTTGCATACACATAACTACTTTTACACCCATTTTATACCTATTACAATGTCTTAATGGAAGTCGGTGTAGATCTACGCTACAGCAACTAAGACAAAAAATTTTTTGTGTATGTATGAAAGACGGCAGAGTGGTCTTCTAAAGCCATCCCTGAGGCACACGTCAGTGAAGGCCAAGATGTTTTCCCTAACTGGTTAAAAATACTTGTTTTCAAACTGTACAATAGTAATCGATTTGGATGTGTGGTTGGTGGTTTGAGATGATCTAGTAATTGATTTTAAAACAGATGGCAGCTGTCAAATAAGCATTTGTATTTATTTGATGTTTCTATGAGAACCCTTGGGGTTTTGCTATCTCAGAAGTCTTTGTTTTCTCCTTTCCTAGACCCTCTTTCTGTTCTCTGATCTCTCTTCCTCTTATGTTCTTTTGATGCTTCCTAGTGACAAATCCTTCTGAGCTTTTTTTTCCTAATGTAAGCCATGGCCTTTATGTTAGGTTTTAATTCCATTTTGTTTAAAATTCCTTTTTATTAATTGTTTTAATAATACAGCAAAATGTCTTCAGGACACCAAATACTTAATGATCTGAGCACCATCTACAGTACATCACACAAACAAAACCATTGATTAGGCTTCCTGGAATGGCTGCACTTTACCACATCAGCAATAAATAACACAGAAGGGGAAGTTCCCTCTGTCAGACAATATCTTGCATAATTCTTTGTGTAAAAATTAATATATTCTGAAATTAATGGGTCTATTGACAGAAAACTAGATAAGTTTGTGTGTGTCTGTGTGCATGTGACTATATCTACTCAGAGGAGAATCAAACTATTTTCCATCTTTGTCTTCTGTGGACAGAGCATTAATAATATTATTTTGATTTCCTGCTCAAGAAGAAAATGCAATGCCTGGAACAAGAAGAGAATTTTAATTGTATAAAAAAAAATATTTATTTAATAGGTAAAACCTCCTAAGTGCCTCTACCCATTACACCTTTATTTTGACCTCTTGAGATGCAGAAAGCCTCTACTTTTCCAGATGCAGTTAAAAAAACCTTTCCACTCGGTCTCCAAGGGCACCTCCTCAGCTGTTGTAAATGGAAGCTACTTTTTCGAAGTTAATGACACTGGAGTTGTTAACTGCAGCTCATCCGTATAACACAAGGGGCTTCACCAAGGGTGGACACACCATTCACATCTCCAGAAGATGTCTTTATCTGCAGTACAGATCTATCAGTCATTTTTTTCTTGGAAGAGAAAAGGTTAGTTTCTTTGCAGGACTTCTTCCTGCTTCAGGACTGTGAGCAGGAAAGCATCTATCAGGAAACACCTTCTTCTGTAGAGATGGCACTCCTGCTGAGGGCAGCCTGACTCCCTCTGAATGCTACTCAGGTCTTGATACCACCTACATAATGTGCTGAAGGCAGCAACTTTTAATTCAGCTCAGGGAAGATTCCTCCCATGAAACCTCTGCTATTGCCTCCAGTTTCTTTTCTCATCCAGTGATATTAAAGTCTCTGAAAGGGATATTTACCCAGTTGTCACCAAATATACTCTGATTTAGAACTCCAAATGCTCCTCCTCAGGGTCTGTTAACTTAGAAGACTCTCTGTTTTACACAGCTTTGAAATGATCATTCAGTTGAGACTTACTCAGCTAGAAGAGGGATTGAAATACACATACTGTAACAGTCCTTGAGCACAAACATTTCACTGCATTACCAGCTGGCTAATACGTGTGCCCACCGAAGACTCACTACTTATAAGCAAGGTCATCCAGCTGTCTCAGAGTGGTTCGATATGGAATGTAGTACAGGGAATAAGCATTAACTTGCCTCAGACACTGTGCTCGAACCCAGCCACCAAGTCAGAACAGGCAGTATCACAGTCCGTGGTCAGTTAAGGCAACTGCACGCTTCATTCTCACTGTTTTTAGGGTTTGCACGCCGCAGTGCGATGGCTGGCAAGCTGAGCTCTGGAGAAAGAAGCAGCACAGAGCCACCAGCAACTGACTGTGAGGAATCTCTGCAGCTCGCTCCCAGCATCCCCACATCATGTACCACCCAGCAACTGCAAGCTTTGAGGAAAAGAGCAAAAGTTTTGATCAATTATCACTTTATGCTCTTAGCTAGGAGGTCATGAGGTGTATGTGGAGGGGGTCCTTGGTGTTTAAGGAGAACCTGGTTTCTTACATATATGAAGTGGGTTCTGAACTGACTTTAGAAAGACCCAGGAGTATTGAATGCAACTGATTTTCTGAGCATGTGGTAAATGCAAGCGCAAAGAATAAAGTGTCCCCAAGAACAAATTGTCTGCACATTGCATTTTATTTTCAGCTGAAACTTTCTGGTATTAATGCATTTTATATTTCATAAGAATGTTCTCTAGTTTGCTAAAACTAACTGATCTCTCTAATAATGGCAAGGTCCTGGCTTTGTTTCAAGGCAAAGGTTCACGCAATTAAATCTCATTAACAGAGGACCACAAAACCTGCACTAAAACCTTTCTTGGCATGTGACCTTCAGCAGAACTGCTTCATTAAGTCTGAGATCCTGGAGAAAATGTTTGCTGAATAAAGTCGTTCCTAATTAATGTTAAAATGTCAAGGATTCATCTGCCATCCATTTTTACTCATTTTCCTTTATGCTTTTAATTATCTCCTTAATGAGCAACCAATATAAAAGTCAAAAGCAGCATTTTTTAAATGTACGCACAACAGGTGGTACAATGCAGCAAAGCAAATTTGCCAGACGTGCTTTCTCATGTAATATTTGTAACTTCCTAGACATCTTTCTGAAACCTCACTTAGATGTTTCCATTAAGTATTGGTTAATTAATTTGTTATTTGCAGAAGGTGTAACTATCGAGGGTGATTCTCCTTTGCACCCTTTCTAATGTTACCTTGGGTTTTGTCTCAAGCCATATGCAAGTCTGGGTTAACAAAGGTGTTCATTTGCTCTATGATAAATATAATTGTCTGTCTGTTCTCCAAGGATGACTCATCCAAGATTTTTTAAAAAGAAATAAAACAGTCTCTGATGTGTTTCTATGCTTTAGACCAGAGGGACTTTCTGGTTGGATCAAGGGGTCATCATTCGGTGGTGTAAAAATGTGGTGGGTCTGAACCCTGATAGTCCTCATTTGTTTTTGCAATGACCAGCGATAACAGCAGACGTTGGAGCTGCTTGGACTAGTGCAGCAGGACTTCGGTGATGAAGGCTTAGAAACACTCTGCAGCCTCTTTAATTCTTATTCTCACATTAAAGTAATGAGACCTGTCTTCCTGCCCATCAATCTGTACAGCATATGCAAGTCCTTCTGCTATGGTTTAAATAGGAATGACTCATATGATATTAAGCCCCTTAATGAAAATGGATTACATTATTGCCGTTTGCAAAATGGGAGGTTTAAAAAGCCAAGTTAGTGTCTTCCAAATGTCAGTAACTGGAGACACTTCGGACAAAGAGTGAATTTTATAGCTTTTCTGCATATCTATAAGCTGAAGTCATCTTTTCAATGGAGGATGGTAAATGATAAGAAAAAGTATTAGAAATTAGAAGTTCTTTGAATTTTTATTTAATGAGAATTAGGTTCTGCCAGCCTTCAAAATAATTTCTTATGATGGCAGTCTTGTTTTCTCCTTCCATACTTGAACTCTGACATGTTTGTATTGGCACCACTCTGGGTACCTTTTTAATAGCAACTACGTTACTCAAGTCACCAAAAAATCTGTAATCCCAAAATTCAGTGGTAAAAAGGATCAGTCTCTGGCTATTTATTGAAAATTGCTTTGTGAAAGTTATTTATGAAATGAAATAGGGATAAAAGTCAAGATGGTATCCAAGCCACAGAACCTAGAGCCTGGTCTCTTGTAAAGCATTACAAAGTTCCAGAATTGCATCGTCCATAGAAAATCACTATTTGTTGTTTATTCCCAACTGGCAACAGAGTTTAGGAAGATTTAAACTGTGGCTGAAGCACTTGTATCTAAGTATAAACACTGTTTGAATCCATTGATAGGTGTCTGGTATGTCTTTGTGAACTCTTTATGGAGGAGAACTAAATCTCAGCCCCTGCAGTTCCCCGCTAGCCCCAGGGGCCCCTCAGTTATGTTGCCATCGGGCAGGTAGGAACCCCAGCTCTGCCAACGCTTCCTCGTATCCATGTAGAGGAGACATAGTAGGAGCAGCAGGGCCTTTTATGCTGTCAGGAGTATGTGTACTAATATGAATAACTTGATGTTTCTCTAGGAGATGATTATGCTTAATAAAGTATATATTCAGAGTAATTGTTCTCAGTTGTGTTCATTTGTGTATATGCTATAATTTAATGAGTATTTTTAATTGATATTCCTGTGGCATCTTCCCCGTACTGTGATTAGATTGGGACTTTGATATCTACGCTGTTTCATTTATTGCTAGCTAGTAATTTACGTCTAATAACCTTTTTTTCTATTCTCTCTTTTATTTATTTATTTATTTTTTTAATTAGAGGAGATCTTGAAGACTCATATTGCTCATTGGTGGTCTCCTGATGGCACCAGGTTAGCATATGCAACAATTAATGCCTCCCGAGTCCCTACCATGGAGATCCCGGTATATACTGGCAGCCTTTACCCTACTGTTAAAACGTATCATTATCCAAAGGTAAGGGAAAATAAAACAAACAGTCCTGTTGTTCTATCCTGTTTTTCCAGTAGGCTCAGACAGGAGACTGTATAATAGTGCACATTCATAAGCAATGAAAGTAAACGGATCTAAGGGAAGATCAGCTGATCCCCAGTGAATGTGGCCTTCATTACTCTTTAGCTGCATTTGTAAAATTGCACTTTTCTGAATCAAGTGTTAGTCATTCTAAATACAGTGAAAATAAAATTTAAAAATTCTTGCTTTGTACCCACACAAAAGCAATTGTGCTTCCGTGCTAGATAGGTGGCTGAGAGTTTGGAAGCCGGCATTACTACATTTAGATACATTTCCATTTATATAGAAGGAAGATGTAGTATTTGGGCTTCCTTAGAATATCCAGGACGGCCTAATGTCAGAGGAGCGAGCCTGGTTTTGGAGCCGTGTTGTGCCTGAGCATTGCAAAGAACACAGTGAAAGAACACAGTGAAAGACAGAAAAGACTTAAGAGCAGGTATCTCCTTCATTGCAGAGAGCTACAGAGCAGTCCTGCAGCAGGTACGCAGCACAGCGCAGCTCTCTGCCACTATCGATACGCTGCTGCCGCTATTGCTGTCGTGTTCTACTACTACTGCAGAAGTGCACTGTGCTGCAGTCGTTTCTTCTGGGTGTCTTGCTTTATGCACTAATTATTACCTAAAACCCCACACGTTGGTCCAAATTGAACCGTAATTTAACAGGAGAGATATCCACGTATATGCAGGTTTTGTGGAAGGCAGGTGATTCAGCAGGGGATGCCATTTCCTACAATACAAAATGAATCAGTATTTTCCTGTATCTACCATCACCCTGTCAGGCAAGCTTTTATCAAAACATACGTAAAATAGCAATATTTCTAGTCACCACGAAAGGTAGCATTTTTTACCAAGGCTAGAGGTGTCCTGAATAAAATTACCTCTTAGTTGTGCTGACCAACCCCTCCGCACCTCGGTGCGACGTCACTACAGCTGCAGTTTTCTCGTGGCCAACTGCAGCAGTCCAGTCTATAACCCCGTACAGTGGGAAAGCATGTTTATAATCCATGGGGACTTAACAATCAAAACCATACTGTGTCGTACAAGAGATGGTAATTTATTCTTATTTTAAAATCCAGGCTGGAATGGAAAATCCAACTATTTCTTTGCATGTGATCGGTCTGAACGGACCTACCCATGACCTGGAAATGACTCCCCCTGATGACCAGAGAATGAGGTAGGTGCTTTCTTGCCCTGGGATGCTGGACCCCGTTTCTGTCAGGGATTTAAATCAGTCCCTGACTTTTTTCAAGATCATTTTACAGTGCCTTTCTCTGCCATTATCAAGGAGTTTCATTTTGTGTTGGTCTGTTTAAAATTTTTTGAATTATTTTTCTTCTTACATGTATAGAAAAAAATTTATTAGTTTTTTACTTGAAACCGCTGTGACCCAGACTGACTTCAGTGTAAGGTTATTTTTAGAGAACTTAGCAGAATGTCCCCAAATCCCTAACATATTAATTTCACATGTAATCACAGGCATTGTACAGGGAATATTGTCTGCACCCTGTGTGAAGACCATAAAGCAGAAGCATGGCAGCCCTATAACACAGCAAACACGAGCTCACTGCTTCACGACATGAACACGGGAATGAAACCAGGCAGATGTTCTGCAGATACATAGCCCAGGCTTCATTAAAAATAGGAAGGAAAACTCTTGCTGTTTTTAGGGCAAGTGTATTTTAGAAGTTGGCCTGCAATTCAGCCAGCTACTTAGACACCCATTTCTAATTAAGCGAGTGCTTAAGTCTGCATTCAGCAAGAGTTTAAAAGTTTGGCTTGGACTTCAGCATGTGGTCAAAGCCTGAGCTACATTTGTGGGTCTGAGAACACTTGAAAGGAAGATCACGTTGTTCAGGAGAGAAGCAGCTTTAGGTAATGCGTGGTGGCACAGCTCCCTGCAAAGCTCGGAGTTTAGAATCCAAATCCAGATTTCAGTAACTTTGATTTAAACTTGAAATAGCTTCATAGCAGGCCAAGAGAAATCAGCCTCTGCTTCTGCATCTAAACTATCCATAGTGACCTCTCCAAATGTAATGCTGCAAGATGATCCTTCCCAGGCACATCACTTGTTCTTGTAGGAACATCCAACCAACGTGCGTACTCACCTTTTTTGACCGATTGCTAAATTGGATTGCTGGATCTGTAGCTGCAGTGCCAACAAAGACAGAGGTACAGCACAGAGCTAATGAAACAGGGCAGCTTGGAGGGCAGGGCAGGGTGCAGGGGTGATCGTCGTTATGCGTGGTAAATATATAAGGCCTGTGGATAGGCTGCGTAGTCATCTGACGAGAGGATACTAAACCAGTGGGATTATTTCTGGTGGGAGCTGCCTTTCTTTGCCAGGAAAGCTAGTGTCAGCCTCAGAATATGTTTTCACTGAATAACTCTAAAATACTCCAAATCCTTTTATGCAACAAACGATGTACGACCTGTGACCAAACCAAATGGGCACAAGTGCCCTTGCCTTCCGAAAAAACAACTTCAGACCTGCATACAGCAGGCAGCAATTCAGGATCACAGTATCCCCATCACAGTATCCCAATCACAATATCAGAACTGCAGCTCCTAGACAATATCATTTTTCTGTTGCTAGCATACTCTGTAAACAGAGAGACTCAGAAATGTTTTAATTATGGTAATAACTTCAGACTACAAGATCCAAGTGTTGTTAATAAATTTGTCCTGTGAAGTTATGGGTGGCTGTAATTTATTTGGTTGCAATCAATATTGTAAAATGATGCAAAATATATCATAATTAATTAGTCTCTGTATATTTCATCAAAACCATGGCAATTTCCATCCCTAGGGCATGATATAAGTAGTGTCGCTAGAGCAATAGGGGTGCATTTTCATTATGCATATGTTTTCTGAAATGAGAGGATTAGTGTGATGACATTTCATTAAAATAAGCAAGGGGGACGTACCGTACAGTTAGTTACGGAAGGGAGTTTCAGCGAAGCAGGGGAAGCTGGCGATATGCATCTTCAAGCAGAGCGTTCCCATCTGAAGCATTTCAATGTGCTCAATCTGTTCATGCAGATGATATATGGACAGAGCGGAACTTCTTAGTGTTCTCTGTATCTGGAGCAAAGTGGTTTAGTACAATTAATAAAGCTGAGAATAAAGTGGAGATATGCCAGGGTCTTTATTCTTTCAGAATTAAAGGAAGTCAGAAATTTTCCACAGAACTGGGATATTTTTCAGTTAAAAAAAAAAATACACCAAAGCTGATGATGGGAAAACAGATTTGGGGGAAAAATGTGTGACTTTGATAATTTTTCCTTGTTAAAAATCTTTCCTTCTGAGTATTTTTGCCAAATTTTCCCCAATGCCATGTTTTTCTGTGAGAAAAAGAAAGTGAAGGGAAGGGGTGGAAAGTGCAGGGGAAAAAAGGCATTAAAGCATCCAATGCCTGACAGGTGATTTTTTTATTGTGGTGAAAACCATTGGACCCCAAGAGTTCCATCAGCAGGTGGTCAAAATTGGGCCATGATCCAACTTATTTCTCACGTCATATTTGCATCCCAGGTGGCAAATTAAAGAAAGACATTATCTCCTCTGAGTGCAGAAATCATCACTGGTCCTTGCATGGGTCATGAACAAATAAATAATGGAAAAACTCAGACAACTGGAGTCTGGATGAGAAGCAGGAGCCGGCCGTGCCCCAGGGACGGCGGGCTGGGCTGCTGCCTGTCACTTGGCCACATAATATAACATTGTCTGTTCTTTGTGGTGTTTATGGCTTTATTACTGTTGTCGTATTTTGAATATTCCTGTTGTAGATTCATCCCTCATATCTTAGATTCATACCTCCAGAAAGCAGCCGAGTAAAGTTAGGGTATGGATAAAGGCGCTGCACAGTAACCAGTCACAGATGGTTGCAAACCCAACCGCCAATGTCTTTACTGGGATGGGGAAATATGTCACAAAGCTCAGCATAACTGCACCCTTCCTGAAGGGGCTCAGACAAGTTATTCCTTCCCTTTGGGAGGGTGTAACCTGCTCTGGTGTGGATGTCTACACACGAAGTGGTCAGGTACCTGCTGGTCTAGATATTGTTCTATGGGAAGAAGTGGGTTCTCCTTAAATCAGCTCCGTATAAAATCTGGTTCAGGTCAGGTGAAGAGGGCTTGGGAAATGCACTGACTCCCCATTTCTCTCCACTGACTGCTCAACCAGTGCAGCTGTCGGAGCTGCAGATGTTTAAAATTAACTGAGACGAATCACACCTTATTGTCTCATTTTCCTCTGCAAAATGGGAAACATAAAACGTGGTTGTCCTACAGAAGCAATGTGAAGGGAAGTAAATTAAAGACTCCACGCTACTCTGAGATGAGGATAATAGCTATGCAAGTATCTGCAGTTGTCTGCAGGCTGGGGTACCCATGGGCTTGATTTCTGGGAGAAGCTTCAGAGAGAAATTGAGACTCTGTGCCCATCTCTAGGATGGCAGGGAAGATAACGTTTGACTTCAAATCACAATTAAAAGTTCCTGAGAAAGAACTATGGCTCCTGTGTTCAAACAGCGAGAGGGATGTAAAAATTGAATATATGTTCTTCAAACTTTAAATTGGATTTATGGAAAAAATGCTCCAAGCCACAATATGTACCAAATTCACATTCCTTTTCTGGGAAGACTGAATCCGCTCAGTTAATTTTGCAGAGAAAGAAGAGATGGTTATACAGTCTAATTTTGCTTTGTTGTTTATTTCCTCTTAGGGCCTATGCTGTTGCTGATAAAGACTAAAATTGCAATTTTATTTCAGGCACTGAATTTTCTGACTGCTGTTGTCTCACCTGGAAATATCCTTCCTTCCAGTGCAGTGGATGTAACCATTGAGGTCTTTTGTTATTTTTCCCCAGCCCAATTCAGGCACTAAATATTACTGAAAACTACAAAATCAATTTCCAACTTGTTATTTTGCTAGGCAAACCTGCCTTTGTTGCTTTTGCCCTTTCTCTTCAGTATACGCAGGAGCGCTTGCCAGAACACAAAGTATTCTCCAGTGACACAGCACGTTAATTCCAATGAGACCAACAATTCCTTATACATATTTTATAGCAAACAAATGAACTAATAAATTTTTTATAGACTGTATGCTGTGAAAAGTCGCATTATAATTTAAGGACGACTTTGGCCCACATAGTCCAGCAGTATATTATAACATCACTGGCTTTGTCAGCTCAGCCAGGCTTTTGCCCTACAGATAACGCGGTGAAGCCCGGCAGAGGTGGATGTCTGTGAGTACCACCGCAGAGTGGCTCTGAGAATCCGACCATCGCTGTATTGATTTGTGATCCTGTGTTTTCCGGCCCAGCCCAGCCTAAGTGGTTCCATTGCTTACTATTGCGCAGGACTTTTCCTGAAGATATCGATTACGGGACTGTGCAGCCCATACTGGTGATTTACTCCAAGTGTGATCACAACCTGGATATGGCCGGCAATAGAGGATGGTACAGGGAGCGTGGGATGGCGGTTTTGCTAGTGCAAACTGTCACATCTCTGCTGATGTCTTTATGGCAACCAGCTGCACCTGCTTTGCAGAAACCTTGTGTCTCTCTAAACTCTATCCTTCTTGCTATTTTCCTTTTAATGCAAGACTCGTGGATATTTTGGTGTGCAGTAGGCATATTTAGATGTCATTAACTCTTCATAAGCATAAAGAATCCAACCATTGGCAGTGATGGGTCTGAGTCAGCCAGTTAGTGCGCTCAGAATGGAAATTGTTTGCAATTTCTTTTCCACCTGTGCATAAATTTGTAGCTCCAGGCATTTCAGTCCTTCTTGGAAGACGGAAGAGCTTGAAAGATTCTTTATCTTAGTATTCGTCTCTTCTCTGAAAATGACTTTCAGAAGTGGCAGATAAAACACCTGCACAGCCCTAAAAGTGTCATTTTTAGGGGTTGAAATCCATACATAAGGAAGCCTGGAGACATCAAGGCGCAGCATTCTTAATAACCAGAGATCTCTCCTGAACCATTTGCCTGCAGCAGTCTCTGACTGCTCTGCCATGTGGCAATTCATTAGGATGTCAGTGTCGTGATTTGTTTTACCTATGTCTGTGTTTGCAGGGACTACTACATAACCATGGTGAAATGGGCAACCAGCACTAAGGTGGCAGTAAACTGGCTGAACAGGGCCCAGAATGTGTCTATCCTGACGCTGTGCGACGCCACCACGGGAGTCTGCACAAAGGTAGGAGAGATGAGCCAAATGGTCGCTTGCCATCGGTTTCCATAACCCACACAAGGAGAAAGTATTTCAGTTATCTTACGTGGCAACAAATCAGCTGGCACGCGTTTATTTAGACGAGCAGAGAATATAAACAATGTTTGCAATATTTACTTTTTTTAAATTTTTTTTACACCCTCTAGAAAGGCAGGAACACTCTGTGTGTGTGCGTGTGTAAGAGAGTGATAACTTGTCTTGAAATAGCTGTATACATGCACAAGCACGCACACGCATTGAAAGGATTGTCAAGCACTGGAACAGGCTGCCCAGGGCAGTGGTTGGGTCGCCGTCCCTGGAGGTATTTAAAAGACGTGTAGAAGTGGCACTTAGGAACACGATTTATTGGTGGACTTGGCAGCGTTAGGTTTACAGTTGGACTCAATGATCTTAAAAGTCTTTTCCAACCCAAACGATTCTATGATTCTACATATTCAATGGCATTAAAAATGGCTCGTGCTTATGTACCCACATTTTAATTGTACTTAATTAATCCTTCCTATAGACACAAAAATGTAAATGGCTTATTGACATAACCTGTGCAAGCATTAGCAGATATCATCTTTTAAACTGGCATAGGTGTTTCCACAGCAGAAAGGTGTTCTGATATATCTGTCCCTTGAAAAAATGATGCAATACTGTGCACAGAGCACAGTGCAGAGTCTTTTCTAAACAACTTTCATTTCAACCTTTATTTATTTCACAACGAACTTTATTTCTTTGGGGAATAATACATCTTGTGGATTATGTATGTTTTACCTGTATGAGTAAAATGCTTTCTTGAATGAGCGCATGCTTATTCATTAGAGAGCAGAGATGAGGAGAGCAGTCACTGAATTATACTCCTGAAGTAGATATTTAAACAGTCTCTTTGTGCTTCTGCAGAACTTTTCAGATTCAATCCAACTGCTTCCTAAGCTGATAAGGAAAATGTAATACATGTGAAGTATGGTATTTAATGATCTTGTTTTGTTTTAGAAACATGAAGATGAAAGTGAAGGCTGGCTGCACAGACAGGTAATAGTGATCTTCTCTCTGCGCTCAAGTTTTTGGTAGGTTTTTTGCTTCATTGTTTTTCTCCCCAAAGAGAAAAACTGATTTCCAGACCAGAGAAAGGTACTTGGAAGATGGCATGATTTGTACTATAGAAAAGAGTTTCTCAGTAGTAAACAAGTGGCGGCTTTCCAGTATCTGAAGGGCGCCTACAAGAAAGCTGGGGAGGGACTTTTTACAAGGGCATGTAGTGATAGGACGAGGGGTAAAGACTCCAAACTGGAAAAGGGGAGATTTATATTAGATATTAGGAAGAAATTCTTTACTGTGAGGGGGGTGAGGCACTGGAACAAATTGCCCAGAGTTGTAGATGCCCCATTCCTGGAGGTGTTCCAGGCCAGGCTGGATGGGGCTTTGAGCAACCTGGTTTAGCAGGAGGTGTCCCTGCCCATGGTGGGGGGTTGGAACTAGATGATCTTTAAGGTCCCTTCCAACCTAAACCATTCTATGATTCATGATTCTATGAAGATGCCATCTTCTCTGGTAGGTCCCATAGTTCTTAGCCTGCAATTTGCTTGGATTTAAAAGAGTTGAAAAGCCGATGCTGGTGGACATTCACCCACTGACAGTATCTGTGTGGGACTCATCAGTCTCAGAGGTAGTCCGTCATACCCCACTTTGAGACTGGTGATGATTTTAAGCAGTACGGTGGGTGCTTTCTTATCTTCTAGACAGGAAAGAAGTCCACCGTTGAAAACAGAAGATCAAAGGTAATTTTGTTAAAAGGGCCTGTGTCCATTTAGGGGTAAAATCATGCAGATAGGACTTTTAAGTCATTTAAGCTAAATTTGACAAAATTATCTGTTACTCTGCAGCTATTTGCACATGCAAGAAAGGTGAAAAATAAAATTAAATTGTTGATGGAGTAATTAAAACAGTGAAAGCTTACATTGAGCACAAAATGGGGAGAAACTACCTGATACAGTTTAATCTGTTTTAACAGACATTTGTGTCATGTAATTCTTCTGACAATGTAACTTGTGCTTAATACTATTACTTTGTCTGGCTCTGTGCTCCCATCCCCCAAAATTAAATAAAACAAAGATGAAAATAAACACTGCCCCACCCCCAAAAAGAAATAGAAAATAGGATAGAAAGTTTAAACCCCGACAAAGTTTTGATTTATAGGATTTTTCTGTTTCTTTCTTTTTTTTTTTTTTTTTTTTAGAAAAGGTTGGGGTTTTTCAACATATGTCTGTATAAAACCTCTAGACTTCCAGCATGTAAATATCTGGAAGATCATTAATAACACTTCCCCAGCAGTCAGGTTGTGAAGTGACCTCAGGTTTGATTAAGCTGTTCTTTAGAGAGAAGCTGCTGATACTAATTCAGCCACAATACTGAACTGTTTTTCATGGGGTATATGAATGCCAGACAGGAAGTAGCACATCAGATAAAGATCTTGTACTGTATTTTTCCAAGTCCAGCTGTAAAGCATCTCACATTTTTGTCACGCTTTGTTCAAAGGATCCAAGAACCTGTAGAAACTGCAGTGCATCAGTTCACAGCAAGAACAATGCTCTCCTCTGTTCCAGCGGCTGTCCTACAGCAACAGGCTATGTCTGATCCGCATAAAAATTGATTTTACAGAAGTAATACATTTTGTGCTCCAAGCATTTGAAATAATCTTTTGCTGGTATACTTAAGTATGGAGTACAAATGCTGCTGAAATGTTCTTCACATTCATAAAGACAATCTTGGCTTGAGTAGAAAACAAAAGCTTCAAAGACAAGCCAAGTCAAGAGAAAATTAAATTGCTCATATTTTGTATCTTTAAAATAAGAAATTTAAAAGAAGTACTTCACAAGATTCATTTATTTTATTAATCCCAAGACAGTTTTAATCCTTTCCTTGCTATTTACTGGGATCTCCATTAGTGCAGTGTAGTAGAACTTGAGTTTTTACACTGCTGTGTTCTTTAATCATTTCCCTACTACATGGACAAGCATTAAAAGATGGTGCTTTGTCCTGAATAGCTGTAGTAAATAATCTGTCAGTCTTTAACAGGTCTCCTCCAAGGAAATATAGTTTGTTTTACTGTATCTCCAAACATGATCTACTTAGTTTGAGATTAGAGAAGAATGTTCATTACAGCCAAATGAGTGAGACATCTCAGTGCTAAACTAAGTTAACATTTGCTATGGACTTTGGAGACATTTGGTAGTACTCTTGAAAAGCTTTTGTAAGTCTGATGAGTTACAGAGCTCTTTCACCTGTATTTCTGACAACAAAATTACTTAAAATTCCAGTTTTCACTGAATATATGATAACTAGGATAACTGTATTTTCTATATTTACCTTTCACTCTATGACACATTCATCTAAATAACTGGAAAGTTATTTTAATGGCACTTGTGTCTGACTATGAGAATGATGTGAAAATGTTAAATGCTAGTGCCAGTCCCCCAACCTCTTTAGGGAGGAGATGAATTTCACATTACGTGGCTATTGAAGGAGCTCAGGAGTGCGACTCAGCTCCAGATGAAGGCTCCTTGGTTGAAACAGTTTAATAGAGGTGCCCAATTCCCCTCTGTCCACAGCCAGTACGGTGTGAAATGTGGTCACACAGTCAATGGACCTTAAGTGTGATTCAGCCCACCCTGAAGAAGACAACCGCTGCTGGGTTGGCCAGTTTGTCCTGTATGCTCCATTGACCAGACCTTTTTTGAGAAGTACCCCAATTTCAAATCAATAGGACCAAGGAATCTAGCTGCCTCGTTATTTAAAATATTCCTTCAAAGTACTCCATACAACTGATTTGGAAATGATACAACAGCTTTATCTTTTTCTTGGGCGTTTAAGTACATCTGATCTTCCTGGAATAAGGGCAAACTTCACAGTAGGCTGGGAGCAGGAGACAAGGAGAGAAAATCATCAGTATCAGAAGATACTCACGAGAGACATGAGGGAGTCTCCAAGGATGACAGGGTTGACTTTTTTCATCTATCTGAAATACTGGGAGGTCTGAGATGGGGCATACGACCCATGAATTTGAATTTTGTTGTTGTAGTGGTATCTTAGTGATATTTAGTATTCTGTGTCATAGTAGATGATCTTGTGGGCTCATGAATTAATTTTATTCAAGTTAAAAAACTTTGGAGAGTCTCTCTGCAACACAGGCAAAGAGAAATACCGGTGTCACTGTCTGTGTAGCTGAAAAATAGGATAAATTACTCAAAGTATAGTGAGAAATACACTGTATTTATACAGGTTTTGCTAGAAAGTGTCCGTCACTCCTTGTCAGATGATCTGACCAGAATTTTCAAACTTTTTGCACAAATAAGAACAGGCACATGTTTACTGAAGCTGTCTAGGGATTTTGGAAGCTTTTACTGCTTTTATTTATATATTTGCTTATGCACTTCTGAGCATAAAAGGCAGATTGAACTTTACTCATACTTTTGCTTAAATATACAAATTCTTTGAAACAGTAATTATAGCTATAAACGATTTTGTTTCAATTTTTGTGAAAAAGCCATTTCCTGATAGTGCCGGTGGTGGTCACATAAAGACAAAGAGTCAGCAAGGGACAAATAAGACAATTTCTGAGCTCCTGCTGAAGATAAACTTTACCGGCATTTTAATTGGCTTATTTATTTAATTGTGAATGTGGCCTGAACAAATTTAATTATAAACTAGGGTGCAATTCCAACTCCATCAAAGGCTGTGGGCTTTGACATTGACATTGGCAGGACCAGGAGATTACCACAAAATTCTTTAGAGACGTATAACTTCCAAAACCTCCTGCATGGGCTATCTGGCCAGCCTCCCCTGATAACAGTTCCTTTGGGCTGAGTTTTTCTTTCCAGTCCTCCTATTTCCCTAGTGTTTCAGATCACCTCAGTCTGAAAATAAAGTCTTTCACTCTGTCAAAAGGTTGAAATGTTGGAAACCAGTTTGCTTTTAGAACTCTGGTGTCTTACAACTGACAGCATGATAACCCAGTAATGATTCTCTCATATGTAGTTAATAGACAGTATGAAATTATATTCTTTTAAATAAAAACAGAGCTCAGAGAACCTTACAAACAGGACTGACTGCTTCACCCTGTAAAGCCCTTTCATCATGTAACAACCCCATAACTGACCTGAGATTGCCCTAAAGACAAAGGATGAAGCAGAAACAGGACCCAAAGCCCTGTAGTTCCAATACCCAAATTCATCTGCCAGAGCTAACAAAGCAGCTTGTGATTACAGTGTCTGTGGCACTTAAATGAAGAGTCCTGATTTTGTCCGGTGAAGGGGATTGATACCCAGAGGCATGGGCTTCTCTCCTCTCCAGCTGATGACCCTGTGTTTTGATGGCAAGTGTCCTGGCTTCAGGGATGGCCATTCGTGTGGTGCACCCAAGCACAGATGAGCATGGGGACAGGGATGGAGGATGAAGCTCAGCATTGCCCTGGGGGCTGAGTGTGGCAGGGGATGGAAAGAGATCTCCACCCTCTGCCCAGAGGAGGAGGTGACTTCATTGTCACAGTAATGCTGACGCACATTTATAATACTTTGTTGGCTTTCAATGAACTGTTTACCAAATTGCAAAGGGCTAAAAGGATTTATGTCACACCTATCCTGTGTGTGCCTGTGAGACTTAAAGTACAGGGGCATTTCCCTGAAAGTATAAATACCTACAGAGCAGCTCTGGGTAGATCTGCTTCCTGAACCAGGCCACTGTTCATACAGGTCCCAGAAAGGCACATGGGATCAGGGACCTGTACTTACCAAGCCAGATTTGAGCTTCAATTTAAGCTGCTGTGGAAGCATACAAGAGTTACATTACTTTTTTCCCCCCTTTATACCTGAATCTTGAGAGCACTGAGTTATTGCTACGTGTAGCTGACATGAGGACCGCTTTGTCCTTCATCTCCACACAGCAGAGGATTTCTAAAAACTGGCCTTGACTGTTTGGGTAGAATTCATTTGTCTAAATACAGAGATCCAGCCGAGCAAAAAGACAAGAAGAGCCATAAGGACTTAAGAAGTGCCCAACCGAGCCTCACCGCTGCTTCCTCTGCTCCATCATTCTGTCTTCAGCAATCACAGCAGCTGATGGTGTTTAAGGACAGTGTGTGAGCTGGCTGCTTTCTGCAGTCCAGTCCTCTCATATTAAAGACATTCGAGATGATATCCGTGTCTATTCCCTTTAGTACCTGTTGACGAATCATGAGTTTGTTCAATCCCTTTTTGCACCTTCTGATACCAACTGCTTCCATAAGCCTCCTGGGGCAAACACTTTCAGAAATTCCCTACCTGCTGCATAGGAGAAGTACTTTCTTTTAACAGCGTTAAACTGATCTCCTATTATTTTCAAGGAGTGCTCTTCTGTTCTGGTGTTTTGGGCATTCATTGAATACTAGTCAGCCAAAGGCTCAAACTTTTTGTATGACATGCAGAATATTTTAATTACACACCCAGTGTAGCTCCCAACAGTATAAAATCCTGTTCCAAAAGCCTTTCAGCCTGACGTCCCCCCAGTTTGCCATCCGGGATAAGTCACCATCTCTGTCAAGATCTTAAAGTTCTGATTGTATGAATGTGTTGTCTTTCCAGCAACAGGAACTTGCAAACAGGCTGTCTCATAACGTCGGCTGAGTGCTGAAGCCTCACATCTGTCATCTGTGCCTTGTACCTCCTCCCCCTGTAACTGAATGAACCTCAAACTAACTGCACAATGCCTGCCCTCCCTTGGCAGAGAACTATTGCTTGAATAAATAATGCAGTAGGCACAGATATAGCAATGTAGGGTGAACTCATTGCTATTTACGTCAGTAAAGGAAATCCTGTCGAGCAGAAGGTTTGCCCAAGTTGTCATGGTTGTTTTTCAAAGAGGTTTCTCCTGTCATGAAAGACATAATATAGAGTTTCATGTTTCAAGTTCCAGAACAATGTCAGAAACAAATGAAATCATTATTTCATAGAACTGCAACAAACTGTAAATGGGCATACTTTAAAATATACAGAAACCCTAAGCAGGGGAAAATAAAAGGAAAAACAACCAGTTTGAACACCTAATACAGAGCTGATAAATCAGATAAATAGTGGAAAAGAATTAATCAGTAAAGAACTGGGAGCAAAGGAACATACAGTAAGAATAATGTGTTAGCTTATAAGAAATAAAAATGTTCATTTCTTTGCTGTAGGTGTTTGCATTAGCCATGAGTCTCCCTGTACAATCAAGTTCTTGCTGGTTCAGTGTGGTATCGTGACGTGTGCCAAGCGGAAACCTGGGGTGTTTGATAAACACTGAACCGAAGTGTGACCCAGAAGAGGCTGAGCAACAGTCTCCCTGTTAACTTCCCTTGACAAAGAAGGAGCCATGAAGCTCCATGGAGCCAGGGGCCGGGGCAGGCAGGGCACAGCTGGTCCCCCGAAAAGCCTGATATCACAGGAAGGGTTCAGCAGAAGTTCAGATCTTGTTTTAGAACCAACTACTCAGGATGCAGAGCAGAGGAGCTTCAACTAGCCAGTTCCCTTGGTACAGTGCTTCTGTGTCATGCTATATGGACCATCCTTCTGCTTTCCCTTGTAATCTGCTGTTCAACCATCTCCTGCAGTGAGGACTTCCCATGTGTCTTGGGGTTCCCGTACAAAAAGAAAACAAAGACCCTTCCAGGAAATGCTTGTTTGCTACATGTGGTGTTTGATTTCCTTCTGCTGAGTCTTTTCTGCCTCTGGTTGAAAGTTCTAGTCACCCAATAAAAGTCAATCATCATTTTCACCTGGGAGCTCTGTGTCAAAGACAGTGTTGAAAGATATCCTCCTCTTAGTAAATAATTCAGTGAAATAAGCACTTGTAACAGAGTAGGAAAAGACAGCAGTTAGATGGTGTTAGTTGTGTTCCTTGAGGACAGGAATAGATCAGTTCTTCCAGCAGAGCAAGCAGGGTTTGTCATACTTGTGCCAGCAAGGTTCAAACCATTTCTAAAGGCTTTATTCTGACTGCCCCGAGCAGTCAGCTGTATATGTGCACTTTTGCTTTGCAAATGGGAATTCACTTTATAGCCAAGGGACTCTCCTTACTGCCTGTCTCCCTGGCTTCCCACAGCTGAAAGGTGTCTGCTTTCCCAAGAGCACAGAAGCAATAATTTTCAAAACTTTCTCCAGTTTTCTGTGGGTGTTTTGTTTACCTCAGGTTGCTGTTAAAGAGCACTCTCTGTTTCAATGTGAATTAATTCCACAGGGTTTTGCAGCGCTGAGCGATTTTAAATACAATACATTAACAGTAATATAACCCCTAAATTTGCTGCTTACAGAATGAAGAGCCAATTTTTTCCAAGGACGGTCGAAAGTTTTTCTTTGTCCGAGCCATTCCCCAGGGAGGACGCGGGAAGTTCTACCATATTGCCATGTCGTCATCACAGGTGACTCGCTCGCTGCTGCTGCTTTCGGTCTCGCCTCCAGTAGAAAGCAATAAAAAGTAATATCTGCGCTCATACGGGAAGGTGCAAATGTAGAATGTGGGTCTTGTGCATAAAACAAAACCTTCAATCATGGTTTGTTGGGCATAACATAACATGAATTTCCAAATGAGATACCTAAAATAAAAAGGTCAACCAGCTGTCTCTTTCCAAACAATATCATTGCTTTGTTTTGGTTTTTTAATGGCTTCTTAGTTGTGCATAAATAAGTAAATCCCTGTACTGCCATAAAGGATTAATCAGAAGCTCATGGGCACACTGGATTAGAAGAAGGGGTTTGAAGCTGTTCTGTGCTGAATTCATCCCATTATCTTCAGCTGAGTTACCGTTAAGATGATTCTGACTCTATTATTTCTATGGCTGCAGATTCACAGAAATAGCAGGGGGAGGGGCGGAAATTGCACATGCATGGTTTATTTTTAATAGGTAATGGAGTCAAGAGAGCTCCCTGTTTCAGCAGAGAAGCTTTGCTGAGATATCTTCTTTTAAGAATAAAGAAATCAAATACTTTTTTCTTTCTGGCAGCCCAACAGTAGCAGCGATAACTTACAGTCTATTACATCTGGCGACTGGGATGTCACAAAGATATTGGCATATGATGAAAAGAGGCATAAAATGTAAGTAAACTTTAGCCCGACAAATCAGTTTGCCCTGGACTATAGGGTGAGGTCCAATGGTGTTGTGTATGCATCTGAAATGTATGAGCATAAGGAGACAGGGATAAGGCAGCAGGAGAAGCTGTCTCCAGTTTGGCTTAACTTCTTCCACCATTCCATATGTCTTGTCTTATTTTGGATTTCTCTTTCTTTCTGTGACAATTACATACATTTGTGCAGAGGAGTGATTTCTCCTGCTGCAACTTGCGATATTAACCTCTAAGTCTATTTTCGTCGGCCACCTAGATAGTCAGTTTTAGAAGAAAACTTTATTGACTCGCAAAACTATCAGTGCATTAGAGAAAAAGTATTTAGTCAGAATAACAAAGAAAAGCCCCACCCCTCTTCACACATTTCCTTTATGCTTCTAAAATAACTTCTGTAAATGTTTACTTTTTAAAATACATTTCAAGAAATTACATAATAAAATGTTAGGAAGGTTTTCTGGAATCAAATGCCATATAGATTCCTTTCCTGGCGAAGTTTCAGCTGGATACAATGCTCTCACTTCTCATTTTCTTAAGGTCACTGAAGAGCTGAGTAAAAAGCCTCTGGAATATGATAAACTTTGAATGATCATTAAGACCACAATACTCCTTCAAGTTTTTGAATGCCCTCAATTGCCAATAACTTCAATATGATATAAGGGTCTTTACCATTTGGCAGAGCTAAGCAGCAAACTAGCACCAAAGCCTTATTTACATTTTAACTGTCCAGTCAAGCAGAAAACACCATGTACAATTTGTGCAATCAAAATGTCCCATCTGGGCAAGTGCAGCTCATTGGAAGCAGATCGGCTGGGCTGAGTATCCCGCCTGACATGTTATTCCCCCCATGGACGCTACGTTTGCTCCTGTGGTCTGTCATTATGCACATGAAATAATTCTGGGGGATCAGTCTGGACCCTGCACGTTGGACTGAGGTTGGCCACCTCCAGCAGCACCTCTCTTACCTTCAGAAGCTGTCACCGCACAGTAGGGCTTTCGCTGTTTAGGCAGAAAACGAGTTCACCACAGTCTCAGCACAAGCAAGGGCGATGAAGTATTCTTCAGCTTCATACTCTGTCTCCCTTGAAAGTCCAACTCCCTTTTTCAAAGAGAACGTTTCAGTGGGTTTCACATCAGACCCTGGTGAGCTATCGATCTGGGCAAAGAGTAAAAAGTGGTCAAAGATGTAAAAATTGATTCTAGAGAAAAAAAGAAAGGTGTTTAACAGTAATTGCGCACCATAAAGCTTGAGGTGAAGGTGTGAAGGTCTTTCACTTAATCACTTGATCCTTTTTGATCTGCTGACACAACCAGTCTAGGACCCAAACATTTCCGTGCTTGTTTTAACTGCAGTGCAGCCTACAACATACTGACTTGAGCCTCTGCAGTGATGTGTCCCTCTGTATGTTTCTCTAATCTGGTTTAAACTTTCCTTGTCTTTACAAGATCAAGAAAATGGCTATGTGAATAAAGATGGATTTGTATGTGATATTTGTAAACACCCTTCTAATGATACACTTGTCTTGAATTTTTTTCCCCAGTTATTTCCACAGCACAGAAGATTTGCCAAGAAGGCGGCATTTATACAGGTATGTGCTTTACTAACTTCACATACAGAATTTCCCATTTTTTCAATCTTCCACAAATCATTACATAGAGATTGTGACAGAAACAGTTTCTTATGTGTTTGTCTTTAATGGCATTGCAAGATGCTGCAGTGTGTCACTGAATAGACAGAACAGCACGACAATAGTGAACAAAATGCTTAACATTTGGAAATGTTTTACATTTAGCAATTTTCTCATTTTATTGGAGATATTTGTCTCAAGATTGATAAACTGTCACAAAACTTTCAAAACAGAACAGCTTAACACTCTAAAGAATTCAGAATTACATAAACTAATGGTATAAACTGATTTTATACTTCCAGATAGCAGTTTTCATGGAAATTTGATAGCACCTCACCTCTTTACAAAATTGAAAAGAAGTAACAATATGTTATGTTTGCAAATGCTCTTCTGCAATTCCAGATGACTTTAATATCCTCCATAACTGTATGATGAGGAAAAGGCTGGTTTTTAGTAAGCTATTGGTAGTGTAGCTATTGCAAAGTATTGTGGGAGCAGATTACAAAGGGCAGGAAATGCAAACTTTTAAATAGTCATTTTGGAATCATTATTCCATTTGTCCTATTTTTCTTCTAAATCCCCCTGCTGTCATCTCAGCATCTGTAACGAAGGGCAGCAGAGCTGGTTATAGTACCAGTTGATAAGGGACAGTCATTAAGTTTTCCTTCTCTAACATGGTGTCGTACCTTTTTTCCTCAGTGGGAAGAAAACTAGAGCAAAATAAATTACCTGTAATTGAATCATTTTTTCCTTTGAGACCTCTATGCCTGTTTGCTGCACTCCACAGGTTTTTGAGAGTAGCTCAGCTCAGTGATTTTTTTCTTGACGAAAAAAAATCAAAATTATTGACTGTTCATTTCTATTGAAATGGAAAGAAAATCTCATTTTAAACACTGAGTCCAGGTACAGCTGCTCAAGAGCTGCTGGCATGAGTCAAAGAGCTGCCCACCTCTCACTCATCTTGGCATGCAGCTCACCCTGGTGCCTCATGAACCTCACCTCCCCACATAGGCAACGGGGAAAAAGATGCCCAAAATGTCAACGTCCTTGACCTTACGTTGATTACACAGTGATCTTGGCCTCACTTCAGGCATTTGATTTCCTGCGCTGGGTAGTTTGACTGTCTCTTGTCCCAGCTCAAGGGTGTCAGCTCAGAACCATCATGCGATCATTCACAATGGAGTCCTGACAGCTTATATCAGACAAAGATCTGGGTTTGGTTGGGCTGGTTTGGTTTTTTTTTTCTTTTTGTGTCTGATTTAGTAGCTTGTAAACAGGATTTAAGGCAGAGACGTGACCTGAGCCTAAACAAGAACCAAAGAGCTACTCAGTTCAGACTCTGTGGTTCTAAACAGGTTGCTCAGTCTCATCTCTTTCTGCACTGAAATAGTAGCAAACCTTTCATCTGCTTTACAGTCATGTAAACTGGAAAGTTCTATTAGCTAATATTCTTGAAGCATTTTGAAGTTTCAAAATGCTATAGCAGTGCAAAGTTTTATTTATTAATATTTGTTAATAATCTGTAATTCATTCTTCAGCCTTCAGTAGACTCTTACAAAACACTTCTGGGCATGTGGACAGGCCACATTTCCTTCAAAACCAGACCCCTAAATCCAATCTTTCCTTTCTATTTGGATGTTATAAGAGCAACTATTTAAACCCCCAAAAAGGGCTTTGGCCTCCGAGGCGGCTGCTGGCAAATCAGACCAGTGAGGCAACCAGTTAGAAACTTAAATAAAGCGATTCTAGCTCTTTATTGTCTGTTGTAATAAAAGTAGGTGTAGAAATACTGCTCCATTGTTTCATGCCTTTGCTCACTGAGTTATGACTTCGTCTTGTGGAACCGCAACCATCATTTTCTTTTAAAAACTATACCTTCCTTAATAACCACCTCACCTTGCAAAAAAGACATCAGTATCCTGTTATATATTCTCCATGCAGGCAAAAAAAAAAGCCATTACTGCTATTTAAACTCAACCAAATGGAAATGCTTTGTCTCTCACTAATGTTGGACACATTATATTTATGTTCTTATTCTACAGTACAGTAAGATTCAAGTAATGTTGCTTCCATATAACGTTTGCTCACTGACCTTCATGGACTTGTATTAACTTTTTCAGCGCGAGCACAAATGGGAACTTCAACAGGCGGTGTCTGTCTTGTGATCTGATTGAAAACTGTACTTATTTCAGTGCATCCTTCAGTCACAATCTGGAATACTTCCTACTGACATGTGAAGGTATGTTGGGTTTTGTTACTGCAGTTGTTGTGCCTAAGGATAGGATTTAGAGCCAGCACCGATATCTTTAGATATCCTGTGTACCTGCGGGCGGCTTTGAAAGACTGGCCATAAATATCTGGGTTACTTTTAAAGCTTTACTCTCAACATTATTTTTTTTCTTTTGTGTATTTTTATTTTTAACTAAAAGCAGATATGTGCAACCTCTTTCTGTGCATATCTGACTGCTGAAGATGGAGGTACGCTCCTTTAGCCACTCTAAGCATCTTCAAATTAAAGTAACAGCAAAACCTAGAGGAGGTAAAATGTCAGAAAGTTTGTGAGAGATAAACTAGCGAGGTGGGATTAACAGTGGGTGACTGGGACTGTGTTCCAAATGTATAAACTCGTACCAGTACTGTGAGCAGTGGGATTCAAAGTAAGTCAGTTACCATGAAAATAGAGTTTGCCAAGGAAAGGCTCTTTGCAGAAAGCTGCCTAATGGGCAATGTGAGTACCAAATATCTAGTGTTTCACTGCTCGTTCATCATAAATTTGCCTTAGCGTGGAGCAATCTATATGTCTGACAGAGATTTCTAGTGTTGAAAATGCCTTACAGTATCCAAAGGGCTGAGGATAGAGGGCGTTTCAGAGGAAGAGTTCTAAAAGTCAACTTTCTCCTGCTCTGTTAAGAACAAATGCAAAATTCCATAGCATTTAATCCCATGCAATTTAATTCTGCTTAATTATCCTAAATTGCACATGCAACGCATGCACCCAGAACTGAATCGCAGCCCCCCATGGTAAGTGTTATTCGTACTGGTTGTCCACTGCTATGTTTGAAGCTGCTCAAATGGCTTCACGCCCTCTAAAGCGACTATTGCAAAGGCACAACAACAAGAAATGCCTTATTTTCAACAGCTCAGGAACCAGCAAACATGTGTGTAGCATTAAAATAATAATAAAAAAAAGTAGCTGTTGTGTATGCTGTAGTAGAGCAGCTCTAAGTACTCCCTCTGCTGAACATCAGCAGCCTGTTGTGATGTGTGGACAGCCCCTTCTCTGACTGGCGAGTGTCCATGGGTGCCAGTAACTGTTTGTGGTGAACACCAAGGTTAAAGAAGAAGTATTTGAGATGGCATAATGGGAAATAATCAGGATAATCAAGATTAAGGGGAGAAGTGGAATGATTAACGTGATACCAAGTAAAACATCTGGACATGGACATCTGTAAAAACGTGTTCTGCCCCAAGGAGTGAAGATAAACTGTATTTTGAAGTCATTTATAGGTATTCTAAAAAATAGCTTGCAATACAGTACAGGAAATATCATTGACAACACAATGGACTAATGAAATTAATGGACTACATATAAATCTCTGAACCTATAATTATGGCAGACGTATGCAGAGAAATGTCATTTCCCAGTAACCATTTGGTTCTGTAGTAAATGCTATTAAGTCTATGAAATTTGTCTCTTTTTACAAGAAAAGCTCTGTATATTTTTCTTCCTGTTTTCATTTCAAGAAAAGCTGCCAAAAGCTACTAGGGACAGTGTCCTTTTCCTTTGCACCAAGCTAATTGTTTTTCCATAATTAGAAACATTTGTGAATAACAAGATTAAGGTTTCTAAAGGGTCTTATCAACAGTTACGAGGTGATATGTTTGTATTACATTATGTCTCATTCACAAGAATACTGCAGTGATATACCTGAAGAGATTAATGAGTTTTATTAGTGTGTACATTAATCCAAGTATACAAGATAATGATTTTGCGTAACAAACTGTGGGCCAGATTCTCAGCTGCTGTAAACAATACCTCCATTATAAGGCCATTAGACATAGATCTGTTTATGTCTGCTGAATATATCTTTGTCTGAATTTTCCTCATGCAGGACTAAATTCTCAAACTGTAATATCAATGTAGCACAAATACAGCACAGCTTGAACTATGGAGCTAGTGTCAATGTCTCCGTTCAGATACCTTTGCAAAATATGTATACATGAGGAAAAGCAGAGATCTTGGAAGGATTTACATTTTCAATGATTTTATAAAGATATCAGTCCATTACATTTGGTGGGGTTATTCCTTATTTACATAACTGAAAATGAGACATCTTTCAACTTCTTTGCTTTCAAGCAGTTTACAGGAGCAACATTTGTTTTTAGCACTTTTGGTGTTGGATCTGTCTAAATTCAGATATCTGGTAGGGGTACATCTACAGCAGAGACAGCTCCCCTGGTTCCTGTTACAGCTGATGTGGGTCAGGTCAGTGGAAACATCTGTTCTGGCTCAAATGCAGACTTCTGGATACAAGTAATCACCCCATCAGACTTTGGTCGTACAGCTAGGGTAGAGCTGTTGTGGTTTGATGGAGAATCAGTTGGATCCACTAGTATGAGACTTCCTTTTCCACAGCTCCTCAGGCTGCTTAGCTAGAGCTTAGCTTTGCCTCACTTTCTCAGGGTTCTATTTTATTGCTTATTTTGATTAGCAGGAAATCCTATTTATTCATATACAGATATAACACATGGATGGAAAAGCTGCTTGAATGCGGTTGTATCAAGGAGCCCTGATTATCCCACAGTTGGTCAAGCACGTAGAGCAGCAGCAGTCCACCACAGCGGAGAAGTGTTTGTCTTACAACATCTGCTGCCCAAGGGCTTGTGCCAGGAGTTCCCACCTCTGCTTACCCCAAAAAATCACAGCTGGTGTCGATGTTAATGACCACACAGTGGCAGACAGCACCTATTGCTGCCTGGTGCTTTCTTCTCCATCTGTGTGGCACAGAAGCACTCAGAGCTCTGGTCTTGCTGTGTACTGTGTGACTGCCTACAACAGTGTGTGTTTGTAGCAGTAACTGGTGTATGGCTTTATGTCAGACCCATATGTATCTTCAAAGGCAGCTAACCATAAATGATTTTACTCTGATCACGCCTATAATAATTTTAAAAAATTGTATTTTCTCAGCTGTCTGCAGGACAAATGAATGGGCAAATATTTATGGTTTGAAAACAATTTCTGTACTGACACTTGATACTTGATACTAACCTCCACCACACCTCAGTTTCACTGTATCCCTTTTTTTAACTTGCTTTGTGATCTTTGCAAACTTTACCGAGTTTAGAGACACAGACACGACTGTGGTCAGCTTAACTTCTCTAAAATGGATGGCAAGGTTTGTAAGATTTGATTAAGCAACCGATGCTTATAAAGTACTCTGTGGTACTTACATGAAAGGCAATGGAAAGGGAAAACTTACACCTTTTTTAAAAGAGCGAGAAAGGTCTGGCATTGCTCATTTGATCCCAGAGGTGAAGAGCTGGAAGTTTTCTACTCACTGCTTTGGTACCTCAGAGACAGCATATAATTGTCTTAAAGGATTTTTTGCTGTCCTGCAGACTATGCTTAACAGCAGTGCTACCTGGCACAGGCTGAAAGAAGTATGCTATAATAAAAGGTAACCTCTCTTTCAAGATGACAATGTAATGCTTACTGTCAGGAGGCAACATTTATTGCCATCACTCAGTCCCAGAAGGCTAGTTACCTTATTTTTCATCTAATTTTATATGCTCATGATTGAATTACTGTAGCAGGATTTAAGGAAACATGATGCTTTGCAGACTGCTGTTAGATTATCTCCTCTAGACACTGTCAGAAAAGCAATATGTGCTGGGGCAAGGTCACTCCTACTGTCATCTTCATCATAAAATATGGGCTTACTCTTCCGTCTCCTCTCATAAACCAGCACAGGCACTGCCACTGATTGCCTCTAAGATAAACAGAAAGAAATTCTGGATGGAAGGGGTTTGCTACTTTATACATAAATTTAACTAAGGATGGGGTTTTCTCATCTGGAATGGGATGTAAAATTCAATTGCATAGAGAAAAGGGTAAGAAATTGCACATTTTGGCCATGGAAAAGAGTTTATTCCTGTTTCTTTAGTGGGGCTCAGACATGTACAGTGCAAGGCTGAATGACACAGAGCCAGTAAAGCACCGAAGCCCATTTTTAAGTGATAGCTCCTGCTCTGAAGGATGAAGCCTTATCAGCAACTACCACGGTAGTCAGCTGTGTAATGTTTCAGTATTTCCATTTTAAATAAGTGCACCTTGTCTTCAATGACTCCTTCCCGCGCTCCCCAGTGTAACCTGCCAGCACCATTAAAACCTGAGTCCTAATGAGGCTGTTCATGGGGGAGGAAAGGACGTGCAGCCATTCCTGTTGCAGGCTAACGTACTCTGACGCTCTGTGTAGCAGGTTTGGTTACAGTGTCCTCACACTCATAAAAAATCTGTGAAGTCACTGAGACTTTTGCCTGAACACACACAACTGGCAAAGATTTTCTGGATGGTGGAGTTCAAGTCCCTGCTATTGCAGACAGCAGCATCGTAGCATCCTTTACATTAGTTGGTCAGTCTCCATCAGCTGGTCTCAGCCATAAGCTGATCTTGGCCAGCTCAATGCACGTGGAGAGGTGTGAGGTTCCCCACAAAGGGTTAATGCCTTCTAGCTCTGAGACAAGAGAAATAGTGAGGAAGACCTCTGGCACATGCATATCTCACTGCGATTAATGCCATTTAATACACGATGAAAATGGGGGGNTTAAAGTTCTCCATAATGATGCATTATCAGGAAGGGTTTAATCATTTTTAGGGATGACACGAAGAAAATTGGTAGTTACACAGAGGGGAGAGAACTGCCATGAGGGCTAAGAGAAAACTATTGTCTGATGCTTGACATGGTTGCCGGTGATAGAGAAGTGCCTTTGCCACTGCACTATTATCCTTTCATTCATTGACAAACCTGGGAAGAATCAGCTTACACTTTGAGAAGAGACAGCAGTGTAACAGAACATGGAACGCTATCTTCTTCTCTAGGTCTCAAGTCCTTCCTCCTTTTCCAGAAACAATAAGATTGTTTTGATTCAAAATACCATAAAACCACTATAGGTTATCCTAGCTTTTTGAAGATTATCTCTGCTGGAACCTGTGTTTGTAGCTGACTGGTAGTCTTTACTATCAGTATCGTGCAGGTCAAATGACTTTAAAGCTGCCTCATTCTTCGGAGAAAGGAAAATAGACTCTTCTAACAAAAATGTTAAAGTATTGTCACCTGATGTGGATGTCCTGTCTAGCACTGCAGCTATCAGTAGCTTAGCCTAGATGCTGTAGAACAGTAATCGCGGGTAGCAGGAATGAAGTCATTTCTGCCTTTCCTAGCAGGCAATTTTGTAGCCGTAGAGCAAAATGATATGTTGTAACTGAGCTGTGCTTGATAAAATGCCTAAAGAACCAACGGGAAAGGAATTTATCTGGGTATACATCTGCTTTTCCCCAGGTATGTCCTCTGAGCCAGCAGCCACAATGACAACAGCCCTGTAACTACACTCCTGCCCCTACAGTGCTGAAGGATGCCTAGAGGCCTGGGAAATCATTAAAAATAGGATTTACAGCTCTTAGGTCCTGCCGGATAAAACCCTGGTTCAGTCCCATAAACAGAGAACAAGTGATGAAAAAGCACATAGTAGGAAAACATTGCAATTTAAGGATTTTCTTTGAGATT
Source organism: Ibidorhyncha struthersii (assembly GCA_013398815.1). Lineage (NCBI taxonomy): Eukaryota > Metazoa > Chordata > Aves > Charadriiformes > Charadriidae > Ibidorhyncha > Ibidorhyncha struthersii. Next base: position 527,130 of record VZSZ01000221.1, read on the forward strand.
GGTTGATGCTAATGAAGAAGCAATGCAACCAGGTTAGCAATATCCTGAGTCAAGTTCCTCGTACCATTGTACATGTAATTCTTTCTGTCTGTGTATTTATGACTTTTAAAGACAAGCGCTGCAAGTTTATTCTTTGTAGAGGCAGCATGCAGCTATAAACTTCTTAGCTCCTTAAACTGTTTCTTGAGAATTTAAGTATCTTCTTTCCTCCCTCTTGGTGAAATACGGAAACACCATCTGGACAGGGGAACACTTAGGAGCACTTAGGAGCGTTACTTTCTGCTTCCACGTATTAGGTTTATTCTGAGCATTAAAAAGGTCTTTTATTATTCTAAATTTCTTTTATTTTCCAGATTTTTGTTGGAGTCAGCAAAGACTTTCACAAACAAGTTTCATCAAATCATCTGGCTCTATTTTGTGGCAGCTTGTCCTGACCTCACTTTTAATCACATTTTAACACCAGTCCAGGGCGTGATTTAGCAAGGTTCAGCCTTCCAGTATGGAAAGGTCTAAAACCACATTTTGGAATCATTTTAAGAATCTAGATTTTTCTGCTCTCTGATGGGGTCACAGCACCGGGTCCTGCCCACACAGATGGTTCAAGTCTGAAATGTATGGTTACACTTCTGGAGGATACCACATACACAGAACATTTTAACGTAGGCAAGTCTAAGTTACAAAAGGCAGTAAGAGAAATCATTAATTTATAATGAGGTCTGCTTTAGGAGAATGCATCAGCTCAGCAATTATGCTTGTTGGGACCAAGATTCAAAACAGGGCTCATGCCCTTGATCAATGCAATTTTTCTAAACACGGTTAGCGATTGCTAACTAGCACCTCTCCTGCTTTCCGTTAATAATGCAGCAAGAGCTTTTTTACTAAAACCCACTAGCCAGCACTCCTGTGCAAAAGAACTTTTAAAGGAGGCTGGAGGTGGTCATAAAAGTGGGAACACTGGGTCATTAATGCTGCCTTGTGTGCTGCGTAGCCCAGTGCTGTGCAGCGTGAGATGAGCTCAGCCATCAGGTGGGTGGGAGCATCCTCTGAAACGCCACCATCCAGCACCGTTACCATTGGCATAGTTCAGCTCAAGGATTTAAAACCCATGTTTTTGTTTTTGTTTTTTTTAATGTGAGTAAACACAAAATTCTGGGCGTCGTTTCTACTATTGTGGCTGTACTTAGATGCCATAACTGCATAAAGACTTTGGCTTTTTTGAGGATATGTATTTTGGAAAATCTCCTAGTATTTCATTCTCTCATGGGATTACCATCTGATTTAGCCAGGCTTGAATGCATCCCAAAGAAAAGCTAAATTAAAACCAATAAAGTGCTTGGATTTGTTGTTGAATTTCACTGTAACAAATTAACATTTTCTTTTGCCCATCTTCTTATGGGTTCAGTCAGTTTCATCTGCACTTTCTATAACGCCAAGTTTGGGGAACTTTTTTCCCTGAAAATCCCATAAAATCCTGGAGGTATGAGTTTTAATCAAAAAATACCTTCACGCAAATCTATTAGTTCTAGCATATCACTCATAAGAAATTTTTGTCTGTCATATTCATCACAAAAAAATGGGGGGTTCTACTACTAGGGACTTGCTTTCTGAATAAAATTGTCTGAATCCTTTCTGCCTCAGTAAACAAGATCATGACATTTTTCTTTCACCATGAGTGAATCAAACCACATTTTGCTTGAGTTTCTCCGTTAATATGAGGGCGCCGTCGGATCATCACAGAGACATTGGCAGTAGTTTGTACATCTGCGTCACTTTGAACAGGAAGAGCTTAATCTTATTTAATATCTATGGGTCATTCTGTATTGAGATTTATCAGGATACAGGGAAGAGGGAACAGAGGTTTTATGGTTGGTAAAATAAATACTGCACTAAGTGTTTAATTCAAGTTATGGAAAGATATGCAAAGCCCTTTGCAACCCTTCCCCAGATGATCATTTTCATGGTTTTACTGAGTGGGGAGCAGAGGTACAGCGAGAATTAGTGGTTTGCCTACGGCTACAGCTTGAGTCAAGTGTCGTGACCCCCATTTCCTTCCTCATATTGCAAGGCAGCACTCCAAGGAAAAGCACCACTGGCTACTGGAACAGACCAGAACTGTGTCTAGCCAGCGCTAGCCTGTCTCCATCAGCGGATGGTGCATAATTACCCTCTTCAGGATTTTTGCAATAATGTACGCGTGTCTACCCAGCTCCTACAATTAGAGGTTGCCTCATGCCTTCAGGCAGTAGAATAATGAACCTCTTTGTACATCTTTCTCCGTTCCTTCATTTAATCAGACCTTTTAACCTGTGCCGTTTGGGCCAGACCTACCATCCCTGGAAAGCCATGAAAAATCTAGAGATGGAGATTTTTTATACCAACTATGGATAAGCAGATGCCAGGAGCCATAAACTGATGTAAGATGTCTACTGTTCACAAAGCACAAGTTCATAAAGCAATGTTTTGTCCACAAATCGTAACTACATTGCTTATGTATTGCCTTACATATCACGTGGAAATCTTGCATATCACAGCCCCATCAGTAACATTCCTGGAACTAGATTGCTCTTAGTAGTCATTATGCTCGGGTAAACATCAGTGCAAGCAACAATGAAAGTACTCAGCTTAGCTCTTCCCTGGCTATTTCCCTATATTCCCTTTGGCTATTTATGGACTATAAAACAACTCAATATTTAGGCAAATATATCTGCAAAAAGTAGGTGGATTGCTTTCTTTGTTCTTTGTTATTTGTATAGTACTGTTGAATTCTCTAAATCCTGAGCTGAATGTGAACATGTATGATACATGTACTTACAAACAGGTGGCTTTTATAATACCTGTGTTAATTTGTTGGCCTGTATCTAGACATGGAGGGTTCAAAGGCCCATTTTGTAACAGTGGTCTGAGAGGTCCTAACTAGCATTTTGCAGCTAGTTAGGACACATGGGTTTGGGGTTTTTTTCTCTGTCAGAAGCTCCTTTAGAGAACTCAAGCAAGTCTTGTAATTCCAGCTTCCTAGAGGTGTTGTGAAAATAAAATCCATTACTGACTGCAGTGCTCGGATGTGCAGTGACAATAAGGGGCATAGAGGTTCCTAGATGGATAAGTTACCAGAGTGGTTTTGAAAGATTCAGTGAATCTTCAATCTCTTCACTGCAGAGAAACCTTCCTAGCAGAAACCCAGCTATTAGTATGCAGGAGAGCACTCCCATAACAAAACCAGCATGTGAAATGATTAAATCGTCCCAGAGTGAAGAGTTAACAAGGCATGGCTGCGCACGTTTGCCGTTAGCTCACAGCACCACCCAATATTTCGTCTCAATAGCAATTCAATAACTAGTCCGTAATTACATCGAAGGCCTAAATAAGTGTGGGGCCAGTCCTCCCAGGTGCGGAATGCTCTTAACTTCCACCAGCCACGACGGGAGCTGGAGGGACCCAGAGCAGCAGAGGAGCCCCTGAGCGCGTTGTGGGACGGGACCCCAGCAAGCCCAGCCTCCCGTGCCGCCCTGGCATCGCTCAGTGCCTTCCGAGACAGGCAACGATCTCTTGAACGAGGGAGTGAATTTTGAGTCATAGCAGCAGTAAAGCAATTATGAAAAACAGAATAACCCGGTTTGGCTTAAAGCACATCATTATGTATTATCTGTTTTTATCGCACCGCGAGCGTGCTATAAAAGAGACCCAGTGCAGCTGTGAGGGGGAATATCATCCTGCGGCTTTTTCTGCTTGGAGGGTCCTTAGACGTGTATGTGTGTGCAGTTTGCTCCTTGTGGGTGATATGGAAGTATTGATCTTCTAAGAATGATTTGAACAGGGAAAAAAGTGTTTACTTGTCCAACACTACAGGGAGAGTGTTTCATTAGGAGTGTTTTCTGTTGATCACACCCAGGTTAAAACAGTAGAAACTCTTTTTCTTGCTTTTGAGAGGCAAAGAAGCTAAAGTTCCTATTTAACCTCTCCAAGTAACAACTTCACGTGGCTTGTGGCATCTCTGGCAGATGGCTGGGGAAAGCTTGCTGCTGTGGGTACACGTATGTCACCGCAGGGCCTGAAACAAACATTAAATGCAGAGAGGGGAAATATCTACATTTAATCCATGCTTAAACTTAGTTACGTAGAAAGCCTGCTGCCTGGCAGTATTTCTGAAGCATGTGGGTTTAGTGTCAACTAATAATATCATAAAACTACTCATCATGGCAATGGCAAAGCATCTTACAGAGTCTCCAAAGCACTTCTTACTGAAATTCAAGTAAATGCTTTCTAAGTGTGGCTTGGACTGCTAAGAGGACCAGAGCTTGGCAATTCAGGTGACCTTTGGTGAGGATCATAATAAGCGATGTCATTTAGGTACTCTAAAAAGACTTAACTAGATGCTGAAATAACTGCTAGCACTGAAAAGGAGTTTCATGAAGCAAGTCGGGAGCCTATTGATAGAGAAACACAATAGGTGCACCCTGGTTTAAACAAATGTGAAAGTTGCTTTCCGGATTTTACTAATGGGGTACGAACCAGCTGCCACCACACCTCAGCGCGGCCATGTCAGCAGCTCTGAAGTCTGTAACCAAGGCTGAGAGCCAACATTAAATACTTTCCTTACTGCAGGTGCCATAAACGGTAACTCACAGGTGGTGACCGGGAGGAGGCAGCTCAGGGGAAGGTGGTTTCTACCTGCCATCCCGACAGATCGTGCCTCTCTCTGCCCCACCTCGCCTTGCTGTGAAATGCAATAAGCCCCTGTAAAGCACCTTATCATATTTTTCATCAGTATGTCTTGGAGGACCATGGCTCTGTATATCCACAAGTGCTAGAAGACAAAGTCAGTGCTGCCATTGAAAGATACAACTCCATCCTGTGTCCACCCTGGGGGCTTTTTCACCAGTCTGCTACCTGTGGCACAGATAGGCTCGCCCTGAGCTGGGTCCAGGAACTGAACTGAATGAAAATGAAATATAATATTATTTTTCTGCTGGGACCAGTTCTAGAAGCTGTTCTGCTGTTTCGCTGGATGGTTGTACAAACATTTCTGATTGCACAAGGGAGTGGGAAATGCTGGGATGGGACCAAGTGGCCGAGGTGGGGTTGGAAGTGGACAACACTTTAAGTTTAAATTTAAGTTTAAATTTTTTAGGGAACCACAGAGTGAAGATTTGGGAGTATTTTATAGGCCATTTGATGACTGCAGCTTATGACTGCTGCAACCCAGAGCAGAGTGGTACCTATATTCTCTATTATTCAAAAATAAATTATAGTTTTAATCTGCTGGCCTGAAGTTACATTATTTTCCATCACAGCAAGTGTTATAACATGCTTCAACAGAAAGGTTTGCTACTAACAGCTCATGTGGGTTCAGATTTTCTGAACTATCTGAGCTGTCCTCGGCCTGGATCTGGGGTCTACAGCAAGGGGGAGAAAGCCAGTGTTTGATACGCTGTGCTATGGGGGTCTGAACACGGTGGTGTCTTTCTGGGTAGAGCAGGACAGGCAATCCGCAAGACCTTGCTGTTCTTGTGCTACTACACAAGCCGGGCGTCCTAGCCAAAATACCTGGCTGACAAAATCCAAGATGCGTAAGAAACATGGAGGTAACGCTCAAGTGCAGCTAAATGTCCCGCAATGTGATCACGGCCTCCAGGAACCAGGCGTGACCCAAGAGTGTGGGTGCAGGTTCCCACCCAGCCGAATGCTAAATGAGCACAGCAGCCGTGCTCGTGCCTGGAAGGCAATCCCGGTGGTTGCTCCCATATTAGGTCACTGGGTGACTGTTATCTGTTGTGACCAGAATGGTTTCCTATACGAGGATGATTACCAAAACGCTTGGGTTTTTGTATACTCAGTAGCAGGAGGCTGTAATTAGTGCTTCCAGGCAAACTGTGACCTTTTGGAACTTTTCCTGAGGCTTATGAAGCTTAAATTAGTTTCTGCTGTTTGAAAGCATGCTCGGACTTAATCTCTGAGTCCTATTTATATTATAATTACTATATAATTCACATTTGCATTCACTTGACTCCCTTTCTTACTTAACAGCCGAGGTTGGCTCTTGTGTCTCAACTCCTTTGTGCGCAGTTCATGGGTCAGAAATCCCGTGGGTAACGGCAGGATGGGGAGTGCTCATTCTCGCTCCCTCACACACTCGTATGACTTCAAAATAGCAGGCTGGTATGAAAAATCCTTTTTGCACAAACAGAAGGCACCACAAGAGCTTTTTCCCTGGGAAAAGAGTGGATGCTATTAGTGGACTGGAATTTGAAAGAGAACTTCTTTTCTATTGGCTGTTAACAACGTAGTTATTAAAGTAGTCTGAGATTAATTAAAGTGGTGGCTTTTGTGGATGTTTCAGTCACATTTTGCCTTCCTTTAAGTAGACCATTCATTTATGTTATAAAATACTTCACTGTATTGTTATACATTTTTAATGCAGTGTAAAGTACCCATAAATACTCAGTGATATAGAACAAGTGAAAAAAAAAATGCATGAATATTTAATCATAAAATGAAGAGGAAACACCTGTAATTTCCAGTGCATTAAAAACAAAGATTGTGGAGTGAAAGTGAAAGTCCTATCCGCTTTAAAATTACTGATTCTGCAAAGCACTATGTGTTCCTCACTTTTACATGCTTTGATCCTGTTTTCATTTTGATTCTTTCTTGTAAATATGAGCTGTCTGGCATTGCCCAGAGGAAGGTGATCTATCATCTGCTTACAGCCAGGGTTCTTGTCATTTGGTCGTTCCGTACATATAAAATTTTATCTGAACTGCACTCACAGGAGATAAATGACCATGACAAGAGGCTTCCTCCGATGCTTCAAATAATGAAGCTTCACAAATCAGGCAGTGACCTCCTGCATGTTGAGACTAGGGTGCATGTGCGTTATTTCCAGCTATATGAGCGACCTTGGTTGAACTCATTATTCTGCAGCGGATAGTACAGATGTTACCATCCCGCAAGATTTAAAGCTTCCTCTAAGGAAAACTGCTTCTCTCACCTTGTTTGCCAGCTGGCCCAGCCGTAAGGTTTATTGCTGGCTTTTGTTTTCTGTTTGCATGATACTTGTTTACTCCCTTATTAATGCAGTCAGTACATTAAGGATATATTAAAACCTGGGAAGTCACGGGAGGAAAACAGCTTCATAACCAGACAATGTGAAGCAATGTTATTTACAGGTTTGTCTTTTTTTAAAAAAAAAGTTAATCAGTTATAACTTAACTAGCTAGGATATCATTATTTTGTTGCAAGATAATTTTACTTATGGAAAAGAATAAATTAAGATTTTCTAAATCGACTTATACTAGGCTTTTCATGGAATAAACACAAAATATGCAACGGGGTTTTATTCTGTCAGTGTTAATGACTTGTAAATGGCACTGAGAAGAAAGTATTTTCTTTCATGCTGTGATTACAAGAAAAGATCTTTTTCCCTTGAATATATCAGCAGTATGCTTATTAAAGGAGCTGGGAGGAGTAACAGGGACTACAACGCTCTTCCTCCCCTTCCAGGATATGGCTACACAGTCATGACAGCATCACGACAGCACTGCCATTTGTGATACTTTTTAATCATGGAATCACAAAATCATAGGAAAATTCAGGTTGAAAGGAACCTTAGGAGGTCTCTAGTGCAACCTCCTGCTCCAAGCAGTGTCCAAGAGGAGATCAGACCAGGTTGCTCAGGGCTGTGTCTAGTCTTGTCCGTCAAAGCCTCCAAGGATGGAGAATGCACAACCGCCCTGGGCATCCTGAGTTATCCAGAGACTTTCCAAGGTAGACAGGGAATACAAAAAATGTCAGGTATATTCCTCAATTTATGGTATTTTTCTTGGGATTGGCATATACTAATCCAATAAAAACTTGTATTTCAAAAATGGGGACAAATGTCAAACTTTTGCTTTCATCTCTTTTCAAAGTTTGCAGAAAGCCTGGATTAAAATTGAACTGAAAGAGGTTAAGTTAATGAGGGATTCAACTAGAAACAGCAGGAAATAGAACAGAAATTGGAAAAAGAAAGTTGGATAAGTTGGGTATGGGGATTTCTCTGTTCAGATTTGTTCTTCCAACCATAGACGTGAACCAGCATACTAGAACAAAATACCATAGCTTTTTGGGAAGACAGTGTTCCCCACGTGAGCTCAAGTGGTTCTCTCCTGCCTCTGGTACTTACGTCTCCAGGTACACAGTCACGGTGCACTATCAGGTTCAGGAACTCTGCAAGCAAATTCTCCTAACCTACCTCTTTTTAAAGCTGATCTTATTACTACAATGGATGAATGTACTTGGAACGTTTCCTGGAGGTCATAGGTTTTCCACGTTCCTCTTTGGAACCATCCACATGCATTATTGCATTATGGATTTTGAAAACCTTAGCCAAAGCCTCACGAAAGGAAGGAAATGCTTTCGCTCAGCCAGCTCGATGTGATGCCTCATTGGATGATATTAATTAAGGAGAGGATGGGGATTAGTGAAAGAATTGTAAGGGAAGGTTAAGTACCAGCTAAATGATTACGATGAAGAGAAATATCAGGCTAATTGGAGATCAGCAGCAGGATTCATTAGGAGCTGGTCTTGGGAATGACCTTACTTAGATTGTTCCCTGGCAGCCTGGGAACTCAAAGCTGGACGCAGCTAATGGAATTTGTTAAGGCCACAAAGCTGATAAGCATCATCAGAAGGCAGAGGGAAATCCTGGAGAAGCTGGCTGTGTGGCAGGGCTGGAGTGGAAGAAATTAATAGTACAAAGAGCAAAATTAAGCACATGGCAACTCAGGGCAAGAATTTGTCTTGTACGCTTGAAGCTCAAGAGTTGCAGGTGCCTCAGAAGAGCAGATGGGTGCCTGGGCATGCAGTGGTCATCACTGGATGTCTGCAGACCGCCTACCAGCTGTGGCCATGGAAAAGGCTCTCCTAGGATGGATCAAGCAAATAATTTGCTGTAGAACTGAGCAAGTAGCAGTTTTACTGTATAAGGGCTAGTTAAGTCTTCCTCTACAGCAGGGGTAGAGCCCTGGTCATTTTTGTTTCGGAAGGAAGAACTGAATGTAAAACGCTCTTGCATTAAAGAATAAGAGGAAAAAAAACTTTGTCTTACAAAAGGGAGCTAAAATCATCTAGCTTATCCTACTGGGTGAGAGCTTTGGGGACACATGACTGCTCTAATTATAATGGGAATACTCATGATTAGTAGAAAACAGCTTGTTGGAACAAACCCCAAAAGGTGTAAATCGGAGTGACAGCCAGTGCAGTTTCAAGTTGGAAGGCAGTTCCTACCAGAAGAGTGAGACACCAGTAGGAATTACATCAGAGAAAACAGAGTTATATTTAGAGGGCATTTGTCAATACTTTTATAATACAGAATTACCTGAAGAAGCAAGGGACGGTCTTCTCTGACCCAGGGGTCCCATGTGCTTCTGTGTTTCAGTGACCATAGGACAGACAGTGGGACAGAGCCAGTTAGCGTCAGCCCAGCTTCCCACACCGCTGCTTCCAGGCACCTCTCAAAATCCCAGGGAACAAACTCAGGACCTGACCACGCTTATTTACTCAAGCAACTTTTTGAAGAACTCATCAGAGCTATTTTGTGTAGTATAATTAAAGACAAATCTCTTGCTTATATGCCCTCTAGACACTGCTAACTGAAGCTACCTCAGAACAACCAGATTTATTCCTGCTGTATATAAAGCATGAAATTTATTACTAGTATCAGACGGGGCAGAAACAAGCCGTGCTATCCGTGTGGTTTGTGCGATCCTGCGTGTTGCCTGAGAACAAGGCAGTACTGATTATTTTACAAGACGAGTTACATTTGAGGAAGTCAAGATTAGATTAAAAAATTAAATGCCTTGGGGAGGGTGAATAGCAGAATAGCAGCACAAATCTGTTTGATGTTTGTGTCAACAAGGTTGCCAAAGCAAACAGCACGAACATCTGTCTGTAGCATAGACTGGAAATACTGTAAGTGGGAAAATATTTTAATTGTGAGCAGTGGTTCACAGAACTCCCCATGTCTTTATTTATTAGGCTGATAATATCACCCCAACATATGAACTTTATGCAGCATGTATAAATAATTCATGGATTAGCAAATAAAGAGATCTGGAATCTGTACGCAGAGATGGCTGTTGCCAATTATCTCACTTGTGCAGAGCCAGACCTGCTCAGCTCCCATTGCTCACAGCTGCTCTTTTACATCATTCATCAGCGCTTAAGAGATATGCTGGTGGCGCTGGCAGAGAGTATTTGAATTTTCATTGTTTACACACTGTGAATTTAGCTTCTGGTCTGAAATTATCTGCCACATTGAAGCCTTTGAGAATATGGATGAGAAGAATAAGACAATTCCTCTTTTTTCCCCTTTTTAACACTTATATAACTTTGATTATTTTTTTTGTAATTTTACTTCATATTCTTTTCATAATCACTACTTTAATTTTAAAGTGGCAACTGATATAATCCCCTGTGCTGTTTAGATCATGAAAATATCAGCAATACCACGGAATATTCTCTTGAAAGTATTACAAAACAAATATCTGGCAAATATTTTGTTCAAAATTGTATAATTTTCCATTTTTGTTCTGGAAGTCTATACCTTAGCACCTAAATATCTAGAGTTACTTCTTTCTGATAGCAGAAACCTTTTGGAAATAATAATGCAAGCTGCTTAAAAAATTGATGACAAGCCATAGCCAATGATTTTTCTTGTCAAACAACTGAGGCAATGAGTTTCTGTACCCTTTCAGATCATGGTGGGTAGTACCTTCTTGCTTCTAAATTTGCCCATGTTGTTATAGTGACATGGCTTAATTTACTTCTAGCATGGATAATGACAGTAAAGTTTTTAAAGTCAAAGGCCTTATGATAAAGCCAGACTTTTAGCTTTATTAATTGAAAACCTCCTTCCTGTGACTAGAGATTTATGCAGTATTATTAACTACCCGAGAATGTATAGAGTATGTCTATACACACAGTTCTCCTGTCAATAGCTTTGCTTCTTTCTCTTAAGCTATAAATAAAGCAGCAGCATTAAAACTGCTGTCACGTTAGTGGAGTGAGCTGATGCGATGCTGGATCCGAGGAGAGGGGAGCGGAGCCTGCAAGCCAGGTGAAGTGGTTCCAGCTGATGGTGCACACCTCATCCTGCTCCTGCCAGAGGCATGCAGAGAGGGATAACGGGGTTACAGAGCCCGTACGATGCCACCCAGCATCCTAAAAAGTTTGGGGAACATGGCAGGGAGCAGCAGTGCCAGGTCCCACACCTCCAGGCGTATCACTGCCCTGGTTGTAACCGTCCCTCTGCAGCCAGGGCCAGGGGAAGAAGTCCAGCAGCATCGTCATCCTCTCGTCATGCTGGAAAGTGGCCTGACCGTGATTTCGGGAACAGCCACCCAGGTGATGGAGTATGTGCTGGGCTTCTCTTACCTTTTCACATCAGGGGCAAAGCAGCTCTGTATCTGCTTCAATTTTTTTGAAGTGGAGCACTTTGTGTTTTATTCTGCGAGGAGCACAAGCAAATGCTTAAATCCAGCCTGCGCCTGATGCTCATGTGCGCTCAGGACCTCTGTAAGCAAGAGGCAGAGCGTTTGCAAAGTTTCCAAGGGGGATGGGTAGACCCAGGCACTCATCAGCTCTGATTAAAGAACAGAAGCAGCAGAATGTGCCAGGGCTCAGGAGTCCCAATCAAAGCCCGTTTGGAAGGGCTCTGGAGAGAGGAGACACAGAGCAGAGGATGTCCTCGCTCTGCTTCTGTCAACTCCCAGCAGTTCATTGAACAAATTAGGTTTCACTCTCAGATCTGCAAATGACAGTGGATGGCATTTACCAGATGGCATGTGTAATGGGACTGTCACACCGTTATAGGTTTAAAAATAAAGTATGGGAGGCAGATAATGAATATACACTTCCTAATTTCAAGAATTTTGTTCTATCCCTGTCAGGCGTTGGGCACTCGACTTGTGAGTGTTGAAAAACTTTTGATGTGTGTGTAATAAAAGACACAGTGTAGCATGTAACTGTGTTGTTTTACTTTAAAAATTGGCATTGAAATAAGCAATTTACGTCATTCCTAAAAAAAGTGATTTTTCTTCTTAATGACTTTCAACCCGCTTACAAGTGTAATGCATTGTTTAACTGGAATGTCATCACTGGGAATATTTAATGTCGAGAGTAATCTTTCTTACAGACCTGATGATTCTACTCTGTAGATTTGTCTTTACCATTTTTTCTCATTTGTTGAAAAATAAAAATTGAGCAACTCAAAATTCTACATTTTCAAGGATATTGATGCATATTTTAAAATATTTTTATTTGGTATTACCTCAAACTAAATATTTCTGTATGGAACCTCACTTTAAAATATTAATTTGGGGAGATGACAGTAGGGTAGTGACAGACTAAGGAAACACAATATACAATATGTGGAATTTTCTAAACTACATACTGGCTTTTTTCTTCTTTTATTAGTTTCTCACAGGTTTTCTAGTGCCAGCACAAGAAGGAAAAATAAATTAGAAAATGAAAGGATTATATGCGTTGTATTTCTCTCTTTACTCCTTTCTTTTTGTTAGGCATTTTTGTGTTAATTAAAGGGCTGCTCTAGCTCCGATTGAAGTCATTTGGGAGGATTCCTTTTATTTTCAAGTGATGATTTTATCATGCCCATGATGAATTGTTTATTAGGTTTGTTGCTTTTCTGGGACTGCAGGGAAAAAGCAGGGGAGATTTATAAATAAATATGGTCAGCAAATCAATGTATGTTGGTAGTAGAAAGGTAAATTCAGCTAAATCCTGATGAGTAAAACACAGTTTTGCTCTGTGCATTATACTTATTTAGATGCATTCAAAGAAAACGGTGCAAACAAAGGAATAGGATTGTTAATGAAGAAAATTTTCAATTACTTGGAAGCAGAAGTCAGGCTGCCATTATCAGTCAGCTTAATTATAAATAAAACCTTTTTCTGCCTCTTCTCTGTATAGCTAAGGTCTACATTAAGAACTCTTGATTGTATGCAATGGGATGCGGTTCCTTGGCAGCATGGGGAAAAACATTGGCACAATTAAACCACTGTAAAGCCTTTCTTGCTCTCAAGAATTTACTTCACTTACTGAGCCAGTATGGATGGCTCACAGTAACCCATTTTTGTTGCCATTTGTGTGCACACTGTCAGTTACAGCATTTCAGGGGCTTTTTCTCAGCCAGCTGGTGCACATGACTGGTGAGGATTTGCTTGTAGGTTGAAGGACTCAAGACATCTTAAAGGGACTTGAATGTCAGTCAATATCTAGCCTCTTTAAGCCATCTTAATTTTGAAGCTTAAAAAATGTTGGGGTTTTTGATATTCAGTGGAGTTCAACGGTAGGTTTCCTCTGCGTGCCACCAGACCATCGGAGCCCGAGATGGTAGGAAACACGTCAGAGCCCGAGAGGGTAGGAAACACAGTTTCTAGCAACATTTCCTCCACCGGTCTTTTGCACAGATGGCTCCAAATTTTGTCATCCCCACCAGCGGCACACCCTCATTGCATAGTAAGTTTGAACTGGAAATACAGTATATACAAAAGAGAAATCCTGTCACGAAGACTGATGAGACCACACCTTGAATACTGTGTTCAGCTTTGGGTCCCTCACTACAAGACACTGAGGTGCTGGAGCGTGTCCAAAGAGCAACAAAGCTGGTGAGGGTTCTGGAGAACAAGTCTTATGCGGAGCAGCTGAGGGAACTGGGGCTGTTTAGCCTGGAGAAAAGGAGGCTCAGGGGAGACATTATCACTCTCTACAACTACCTGAAAGGAGGTTGTAGCGAGGTGGGGGTTGGTCTCTTTTCCCAAGTAACAGGTGACAGGACAAGAGGAAATGGCCTCAAGTTGCACCAGGGGAGGTTTAGGATGGATATAAGGGAAAACTTCTTCACAGAAAGGGTTGTCAAGCATTGGAACAGGCTGCCCAGGGAAGTGGTGGAGTCACCATCCCTGGCAGTATTTAAAAGAGTGTAGATGCGACGCTTAGTGGTTTAGTGGTGGACTTGGCATTGTGCTGCATCATATTACATTATGAGGAAAGAGAAGGAAAGTAAGATAACCACTATCTCTGAGGTTAAGAATTAAGCAATTCATCATTGCAGTGCTTCTTCCACCTTCCCGAGCAGTATTTTCAAACTCATTGGAAGAGCTATGAACAGGTATGGCAGTAACATATGAGTGGCTGTACTGGGTCAGAATGAAGCTTATCTTGGCCCAGCATCCCATCTCCAAGAGCTGTCAGCAGATGATAATTGAAAAACAGAGAGAAAGAAGCTGACAACTACAAAATGAACTTAATCTCATGTACCATCCCATTTTTCTATCAGTCATCCCCTTGGTGACTTTCCAAACAAGAAGTTGAATCCAGACCACTGTGCTAAGAACTATAGCATCCTACAGCATCCTGCGCTGAAGACTGTAGCATCCCAAAGACTGTAGCATCCTATAGTAGTGAATTCTGTGGTTCACTCAAGTGCATTGCATAGCGATGATAATCCTCTTTGTGTAATACTGACTGATTTCAATACCGAAATGCTGCGTTTTAAGACAGTATATGTGGTCTTTTTTAGTGTGAGAGCCAAACTGGTGTTTAATTCATTTTAAAAAAACAAACAAACAAACAACAAAACCAAAACATTTGCAAAACAGCAACAGTTATCCATAGCATACAAAATGTAAATGCTTTGTGCTGTGATGTTTGAGTGTCATTAGAATAATTTTAAAAGCAAGTGATTTAATTGTGTTTGTGCTAATTATAATGTTTACAAATTAGGGAAAGATGCATTTAGTGGTCCATTGGGAAAGGGCTTTGAAACCTCGCAAGTCTTCAAGTCTACAGTACTGTCATTTATTCATAGACTCTTTCTAACACCAGGGTGATTTGCTTTTTAGATTACTCTTGCATGGAAAGTGAGTCTCAGGAGTCTTCAGCTTCGTGGAATTCAAAACCAGGTTCATGAGCGTCTGTGTGTGCTTCGACAAATATTTAACCGAGTTCTTTTCTTCTTCTTTTCAAGGTCCCCGAGTCCCGATGGTGACTGTTCACAACACAACCGATGCACAGAGTAAGAATGGGTTTGAGCCTTGCAGTTCTTCAGAGAAAAGTAGCCAGGCAGGACACTGAGATGTAGCTCCTCTTTGGTAAACTTAGACCGGCCCAGACTCTCCCTAAATGCAAGTCTTCCTCAAGTCAGAGGGACTTGCAGAGCTGCAGTGCTGCCATCACAAAAGCTCTCTGTTTGGGGTATGAAGACAGTGGTTTGGGCATTGTGTTTGTTATCAACTTTCTTTAAAACTGCACAGTCCAGATATCTCTCTCTCTTTTTGTTAGTCTTTCACAAATATTGATTTACGTCCTACTTAAAAATGAGTAATACTTAGCTTAGTCTACGATTTAAAAAAAAAATCAAGAAAGATCAATTTTTTTAGCCTAAGTCAGGGTGGCAGGAAGCCTCAGACAGCCTTTCTCTGTCCCTTCTTTACAGGGGTCTTAAACCAAGGTGCCCCTTTCTCTCTTTTATGAGTCTCAGGAGAGTTCATAGCAGGGTATGGGACTGAGTCTTATGTGAAACCAAGATTTATCTGTTCCTGTCACTTTGATGGTAGACCCTTATCTTTCATTTTAATGTAGAGTTTAGCACAGTCTTAACCTGATGTTAGGGACTTCAGGCATTGCTAGGATCCAAATAATAAGCAACACCTTTATTCTAGCTGCTCCGTACATGGCCAGTTTATCAGATATCAGTTTTGCTTAACTGAATTTACAGCAACTCATTGCTGTTGTCTCTGCAAAGGAGCAGAGCAAACCAGGGAATTTGGCTCTCAAATTAAGGGTTTTCTGTGAAATGCTGAGCTGCTTCGTTTCCACCTGAAGGTAGTAAGTGTCAAAGGAAAGAATCCTGTGGCACCAGGACATGTAAGAAAAAAGTACAGTATTGATCTTGCTTTATACAGTTCCTTTGTGTTCCCTGTTTTGTTCCCTGTTTTATTCCCTCTCTTCTCAATTTCTGTTGGCAACATGCATTTCAAGCCCTTACCCCGCCTAGAAAAGTTTTGCTTGTAAGCAGGACGTGTAGAGTTCAATCCCAAATTCTGACTGAATTTTTTAAAATCAAACTTAAAACCAGATTTGTGGCATATTTTATCCTTTGCCATTAAAATAGAAATACTCAGTAGTGTTCCATCTAGTGTCAACGGTGTCCAGTATTGTTAATGAGATGTATTGTAGATTTAACTCTAGTTTATCCTTCCATCGTTTTCCATAAATTTTTTTCCAATTAAAATGTTCCTTTGCAGAGAAAGACATACATAAAATTTAGCCGTACCCTGGAACAAGTTAGGTTAAAGCAATATACTGCACCATGGCTGTCCTGTAAGGGCAGCAAGAGAGATCTTTGCTGCCAGAGCAAAGCAGCACAATGTACCCTGGACCACAGCTTAGACCATCTGCCATCATCTTGCTTACAGGGTGACAGTGAGATAAATATTTCATTTCCTCATGACTCGGTTTCCCCACTGGTCTGTAATTTCTGGATAAAAGTGCCATGATGGAGCTGTCTGGAGGAGAGCTCTCACTATGGAGCCAGGGTTATTGCTGCTGGCAGTAGTTGGATGGGGGTATAGCTCCATGTGCTGCTCTGGTCCCTTGTGAAACTACTTCTGCTATAAATGTCCAAAAGTTGGCACTTGTAGCTATCCTGGTCTACAAAAATAGAAGAATTGCTTTTTTAAGTAATCCTGAATGCAAATTCCAAGTTCCTTGGCTTTCCACTCTTTCTGCACCGGTGACTGCTCATACCTCAGTCTGTGCACAAGGGTGTATCAGCTCTTCCTCCCGGCAGAGACCTGGGCTTGGCAGTGCCCTTGCTGAGCGTAACTCCAGAGCAGCCCTGGTGATGCCCGCAAGGCTCTCCAGCCCACAGAGGGTTTGCCACAGGGCCAGGAAAGCCAGCTCTGATCTGCAGCTCCAAAGTCACTTTCTTTTCCCCCCCCTTAAATACAATAACTGAATTTTACCATAGACATGGAGATGGCTGACTGGCTGTAAGAGCATGTGCAGGATAGCGCTCTCATGAACTGTGTTATAGCCTCCCATATAGTTTTATAAAATACTTCTAGGTGAATAAAATGTGAGATACTATAAAACAGAAACAGCAAATGAAGGGCTTGAAAAAGTAACAAAACACACTGAGTCTAGTTTTATTTTGACAGATTTATGTGTGTAGCACTTATTTCATAGAGAACTCGATCTAGTTGTGCACAGAACACATCCCCTGCTGAAATTCATGATTTTCTGCATATGATTAACATTTCCCCTGGTTCCTTTTTTCCCCCTCATTCTTTTGCTTTTGAATAAAGGGCAACTGACGGTTGCATGTTGCTGAATTTACTTACTTAATATGAGCCCATTACTCTATAAGGGGAGTTTGCCTTTGTATTCTGCAATAATCTGATAATAGCGAGTTGCACTGAATGTTATAACGCACTTACATTTAATTAAGCAATGACCGTTTGTACTCCACAGACCTAAGCTCCCTGTGGTCCTAAAGCAGAAAAGAAAGTCCTTTAGGAGATATGCCAATCTTTTTTCTTTCCTCCACAGTCTTCCTGGCTTTCTGTGAATGCAATTATATGAACAAATAAAACGGCTTGACTAAATTCCCCTACGTAGCAAGCCCCTTTCTGCTGATAAAGCTACTTGTGTGTGCCATAATTAAATGAGAATCTTAATATTTAACTGAACGTAATAGGCAGTTGCTTTGGCACTTTCGTGGGGGTTGTGGTTTCAATAGAGATGAGCCAGGCTTTTCAGAAGCAGGGTGAATAGTCATTGAATCACTATACTATTGCTGAAAGACCTGTGAAATGTATGAACCGGGAAGGGCATGTTTTTGTGCTGTGCCTGTCTATTCAGCAGAGACGGGCAATGACAGCATGATAATCAGGTACCATAAGTATGATTTGAGGAGCTGGGCTTACACATCTATTTATCAGCGTGTCTCAAAAGGGAAGTTACAGCCAATGAAACACATAATTTGGTGCGAAACCTCAAACTCTCCTTGGGTTCACATGGCAGAAATAATGCCCTGGATCCCCCTGGTTCAACCCCAGCCTGATGCCATGGGGATGAGCACTGCAATGGGCTTCCCAGACCAGGATTCACTGCCACCACAGTGGGATCCCCCTGACCCTTGAATGCCTCCCCCACGGGGCTCAGGAACCTCACCATCACCAGGAGACGTTTCTCACAGCCTAGGACATACAACTTGAAATGTCTCCTGAAGATGGACCCTTTCCTTACCAGCTGGGAAGGACTTGCTCTTTCTGATGTTGGAGGTGGCCGCTTTTTCTAGAAGAGGCTCAGCAGTTAAAGCACATGGCCAGGATGTGGGGAATAAAGGTTAAATCCTGGGAAGGGGGAAGGAATCCTCTATTTCAGTCCCAGAGTCCTTGGATAAGACACACAAGCAAAATGAACAATTCTTGAAACACTCTGAAAGCCAAGACTGCTCCAGAACCTGATGTTGCAGGTCTGTATGATCTTTGTGTGCTCTTCTCTCCCCATGGCTTTCCTTCTCATGGATTTTCTCTTGTGTCACAGCACAACCTTGTCCTGAAGCCCTCCATATCTCCTCCTTTTTCCCCATTTATTGTGTGTAACTTAGGCACAGACTTGAGGACTTCTTCATTTGATATCTAGCTTTGCATGGCAGGCGGATGTCTGACTGCGGCCCATAGTACTGCCTCAACACAGAAGGTCACATCCCCATTTGCTGTAAATCAGCTGAATGTCACTGGTTTCAGGATTATAGCTTTTTGACAACACAGAACCTGGAAGGGGTTTCAAAGACTTAAGTGAATTAGACGTCTGTGAGGACTGGAAGGAAATTCTTTCATAAGGAAACTTGGTTTACAAATATTAAGGTGGCTATAAAATGTTAAAATGCCTTTTCACAAACAATGCCAAGAGCTTTTGTGATCTTGTCCTTCTTCTTTCAGAAATTTTTGAGCTGGAGGTAAATGAAAACGTGCAGCTGACTGTAAATGACAGGCAAATGCCTAAGGTCGAATACATGGAAATCAAGATAGATGATTACAGTAAGTAGTACCTTTCCTCTCTCTTATTTTTCTTTTTCTTTTTTTCTGCTATTGCTGTGAAATGATACAGTCATCTTGGCTAGACTGGCAGGAGGAAAAATTACTTTGGCTCTCAATAAACTCACACAGTTTGCAAAGCACTCTCTTAGGATGTGCTACATAAGGAGGTTATTACAGCGCCGGGATTTGATGAGAATGCAGCTGAAGAAAGGCAAAATGATAGGATTGGGGTTTTTTTCCTTTTAAAATTTTCTTTGTAGAGAAAAAGCCACTCCAGAAAATGACACGGTGTGGTGCCCCCATTGTTGAAGGCGTTTGCCCTAGCAGGACTGGTGTATTATTTGAGATGAGTTTGAAGTGGGATACTGTATGTGCTTGCTGGCTGTAGCTGTTGCCGCCTTTCAGTATACAATACTGAACTGCAGTGAATGAAGATGACGCGCCAATGACTGCCCGTTGGAGTCATTCAGGGTTCTTTGAGAAAGCCATATCATTTCATAGGGTCAGAAAAAAAAAAAACAGCTTTATGAGAAAAGCCAAAAGAGATTTCACCTGGAGCAAAGAAGGCAGAAACCTGGAGCAGTTTATATTTGCAGCTGGTGCATTATTTGTACCACTGTGTAATCAGTCATTCCCCACGTATGTGCCAAAGAGGACAGAGAGAGAGAAAAGCCTAATGGCAAACAGCCAAAGTGTAAGCATTTTCTGCCTGTCTCTGCGCTTGTACCTGAAACAACCTAAAAAGCATCTCCTCTGGCTGTAAGCAAGTATCTTACCTGTTTGTGGAAAATACACATACTCAGAGATGTGCAATAGCTCTCAAAAATCCCACTTTATGTGTATAGTGGCAACTCTGAAAAAAAAAACCAAACCCAAAGACCCTGGGCTCAAAGTACGACCCATAATATTTCCCATGCCAAAAAGGAGCGTACGTCTCAGATCGGGTGCAGTGAAATGAAAGCAGTGAGGTGTGATGGATGGCAGGTTACTGATTTCCACCACTGGAGGTGTTACAAATTGTGAAGCAAAGGCTGAGAGTGAGTTGCCATTTGAAAAGGATCATAATGGCCCGAAAATGTTCTGCTTGCCACATGGGTATTAGGAACATAAATCAGTGCATGAAATAACAAGAACAGACGTGCATTTCCAGGCCTTATGGGCAGGAAAAGATGGGGAAGGAGCCTATCATAGAAATCATGTCTGTCCCCGTCGTGAGCCAATTCGTAGTGGCACTGGCAGCTTATTAGGAATAACTCAGCTTGATGCTAAATTTCTTAACTGCGAATATCATTGAAATGCGATTCTGGTCATTTAACCTAAAATATATATGTGTGTGTATGTAATAAATACAAGCTGGCTGCAGCCATGTGGCTGTTCTGTGCTCTCCCTGTATTTTCAAATCTTTGGATTTAACAGCCTTGGGAACACTGCATGTAGTTCTTAGTTATATTTAAAGTCAAGCGATGGCCTTTTGGGCTGTCCCTGGGCCATTGATCCAATTTGCAGCTATTAGCATTCAGATGGAATAACTAATTAGGCGGAGTGTCAGACAATGATTGCAAAGCAAACCACTTAAACCGCGCGGTTAATCTGTGTATTAATCTACTGAAAATGCTCCTAATACCAATTTAATTGCTGGGCCTTTGCTAATCTGGATTGTAGTTAACATTTTTAAAATAAATGTGTTCTCATTAATGTGGAAAGCGTTTGTATGGCAGCATTTTTGGCTATTGATACAAAGCCATAGGAAGCAGTTAGATGAAGCTTTGGTGAGCACATCCCTCGCTTACATTGGTTCAGTACCAGTATAATGACGTGGGCTTCAGCACAGTTACCTCCCGGTTTACAGCAAAATTAAGCCCTCTGGAAGTAAGGATTAAAATACATGTTTCTCTATCTGTCTTCACACTATTATACCGAAATAATTCTATTCTCTCCCCCAGCCGCCATACTTAATTGGGTTTTAAATTATCGTGTTCATCACCAATTTTCCCCCTCTTCTGCTGCCCTGAAATATTGATTTCTGTCTGTGTCACTCATCCAGCTGCCAAAAAAAAGAAAATTATAGCTATTGCCAGATGTTAATTGAATGCTGTAAAAGTGATGCATGACTGAACAGCTCGCGCTGTACTCCCAATTTACATTTCTTGTCACCTCGGCTATCATAATATGGGTCTTGTCTTTGACAACATCTGTGTTCCTAAGGTGTTATTTACCAGTGCAACTGATGAAATGCCATTTTGTTCCTATCAGAAGTGGCCAAAACACCAGAAAAATCTATTAGAGTTATGTCAACGTTCCCACACTGAAGACATGCTGTTATTTGGTTTTTTTTTCTGTCTAGAATTGCCAATGCAGATCTTAAAGCCAGCAACCTTTTCAGACACCGCACACTACCCCTTGCTTTTGGTTGTGTAAGTTCTTACTCGTCCTTTCTTTCTGTTCACAATTAGGGCAGCGTGGAAATCTCGGCCATGATCTGAGACTTTTAAGATATGTTTTATACAATGAATGCCAGACCACTTTAGCACCTAAATCCAGCACGTTGGTCCCTACCCCCTGTCTCACCTCGGAGCTGGCAGAGGCTAGACATACGTCCCTTCTCTCCTGTGTTTGAGCCAAGGGTTTCAGGTCCCAGGAGGGTGCCCTAATGAAATCCTGCAGAGTAAATTGTAGGATTTTGTAAGCTTGTCCCACGTACACTTGCAATTCAATAATTTTGGGGGAAGAAACAGGAGGGGGGGGAATAAAAGATGGACATTGACTTTCTGTCCCAGTGCTTAGGGCGCTCACCCCGTGCTTAACAGATAGTTTTAGAGTGGGATGCAGTCAGCCTTACTACAGCTTAAATTTTAGACGCCCTTATGCAGCAATCCTTCCCATGTAAATGCCGGTGTTCTGTGAAGTGACAGTAAAGAGAGAGCTAGAAACCTTTGAAGGTGTCCACAACGTTAGCATTTATATTAGGTAGGTAGGATTTCCTCCTGGCAGGCATAGCAGATGGGTATTTCTTTATGCAACATTTAGTAATAATAATACACATTACTGAGTTTTTTTCTGGCAATTTGGAAAGAAACTGGGGGAGGGAAGTCACTGACCTTGGAAGAACCTGCTTGGCCCTGGCTGCGTCCCACTGCATCACTTGCTCCCTGCCTGGGAACTCCCCACGAGAGCGAAGCCTCATGCAGAAGTGATGAATGCCTGCTGAATGCCTGAACGCCATCCTGCACACCCCTCCATGAAGGACAAAAACTCTGCAATAAGCATGTCGTTACATCACAAAATTACTGCAGAGAAGATGTACTTCATTATACAAGTGCTTGAGGAAGATTGGTACTCATCAAGCTAACAACACTTGATTAGGCTGCCTCTGAAGCTGGATGTGCCTGGGTCTCGCCTGAATAAATGCAAATGACTGAAGTCACATGTACATTAAAATCCTGCAGTGACTTGCCTGATTTCTCCAAGAACCCCAAAAAGGACAAGTAGATGGAAGTGCCAGTGGCTCTACAGTAATCCCAGTCCTAAAATATTACTTATCATCATCATCATCTCTTGATTTTTCTGAGCTGTCTGGCAAAGAGGGGTCAATAGAGTTCCCCTGTACAGGATCGGACTCTAAGCAGAAGGGTGAAGAGGGAGTCTTGCCCACGTCTTCCCCTTACCCACCAATTTTGGGCCAGCCTGGGCATTTTGAAGCTGTTAGTTTTATCGCTTTAAAAGTGTCTTTTCCCTCTGTACTTGTGTGAAGCAGTGGTGACAGCTCCATCTACAGCCGCTCAGGAGAACCCCGTGGGAGAGGGGAGGTCTGGGCTGGGTGAATGGGGGCAGTAAACGAAACTCCAGTGCTTGCCAGTAAAGGAAAGGACGACTGATGTCTGCAAACTTCATCCAACATATTTTGGCAGTGCCAGCGCTCCCCAAAGCCAGGCTCCTCACAGAAACCCCTCCACCAGAAAAATCCCTGTAGGAAATAGCTATAGATTAGAGCAGGCATAAATGGGGAAAAATCAAGTGACCTCTGTGTCGCAGAGACCAGAGACCTGGTTTACTCGCAGGAGGAATCCTGCCCAGTTAGTGATGTGCTTGCTAGGTTTGTTCAAAGCTCAGCTTAGCGCAGCGATAATTGCTGTACAAGGAGGGAGGGAGAAGCCAGCCTGCAGCTTCCACCAGCCTCAAAACCCATCCCACACAACCAGCCTTCCGCCCATCATCATTGCAGACGCTGGTCTCCCCTTCTTGAAATCTACCCTGCCTTACGATGCATGCCGGTCCCCGTTGCCACAGCAAGCTCATGGCCCCAGGGAGGGCGTTTGGCCACTGCTTGGTGCCGTTGCCTTTGCTTGATGACTGTTTCTGTTTCAGAGATGGGACACCTGGCAGCCAGATCGTAACAGAGAGGTTTGAGGTGACGTGGGAAAGCGTCATGGTCAGCTCTCACAACGCCATCGTGCTGAAGTTTGACGGCCGTGGGAGTGGCTTCCAAGGCACTAAGCTGTTGCACGAGGTTAAGAGGAGGCTGGGCCTTTTGGAAGAGAAGGATCAGTTGGAAGCTGTCAGGTGAATGACACTGTTATTGAAGAAATTAGTTCATTACTGATAATTAACCCAAGACTGTCATTAGTCTTGGTTGCTTTAATGGTGTGTAGGGTAGAGCAAGGAGATGGGAGGGAAGGACAATGTAGTCATACAGCTGTGACCAAGTGATGGCATGTGAGAGAGAGCTCATGCCAGCCAGTGCAGAGGGAGAAAAACAAGCCTTAAACAGAGCTAAATTAGAGCACACTTATCTGTATCACATGTTCAAAGCCTATTTATTTTTAGCTCTGTACAGTCATACAGCTACAAACAAGTAAGCTTGAATATCTGCTGTCACATTAGTATATTGCTGTCCTGGCAGTTGGAAAAAATCCATCTTTAAACCCTTAAACTTTTTAAAACAGAAAAAAATGCAAAACCCTAAATGCCAAGTCCTGTCATATTGTTAGATTTATTCTGCACATGATCATGCTGAAAACACTGTCAGAGTAGTGCAACAGCATCAGCGTTATTATGACTTTCAGCGGTAGTGCAGGTTATCTGTTGCCATTGCTTGGTCAAAACCAACTCAAGAGGTTGCAAGATTAAATTGAACAGAGACTCATGTGAAAGCAGCACGTAGCAGCGTGAATTTAGATTGTCTACATCATTTTTCTGCGGCCACCTCAAATTCAAAAAATCACACTATGTTTGCTATATCTAAGGGGAAAATATTTTTAACCCACTGTGTTTCCTTTCTTATGTTCTAGGACAATGCTGAAGGAGCATTACATAGATAAAATGCGAGTTGGTGTGTTTGGGAAGGTAACGTTTTCCTGTTGTTCCTCTGTGCTGTTCTAGTCGGCTGATGTGGCTAAGCAGCTGAGCTAAATCCTGATTTATTGAATATGTCAATGGTGACTTTTTTATTATTATTTATTTTTGAGATAGGCTGCTTCTTGCTCAGAGATGTTAAAGATGAAAGCTTTCATTTTATCAATGTATTTGTCAATGGTGGTTTTTTTTAATTAACTGCCAAGTGCAGAAAGTGACTACTTGTCAGAAAAACGCTGTCAGATAATTAATTATATTATCCTCTTGCAAACTTTCATTTCATTTTCGTCTTGTCCCTTAAGGCTTACGGAAATGTGGGTAGATCTAGCTCATGTCGTACAAATGTACAACAACAATATTGATTTCTGAGGCTGATTCACACCACGGCGTGTGCCCGGCTGGGAAACTGCAATTGTAAAGTACACACGGTTTGAAATGAGAATGTGACTGCGAGTAGAAATTGTTTATTGTGGGAGATACAGGCTTAGAGTGGGCGAAAAGAGCTGCACATACAGCAGTGAATCGTTAACAGGCTGACGGCAGACGCTGAAATTGTGTTGTCCATTTTGAATAATGAAAGACTGGGGTGATGTTTTGGAGATGTAACACATCTGATTAGACCTGCAGCCATAAAGCGGGGTGAAAAGAGGTGAGCTCTTGGGCACACAACCCTCCTGCCTTCAGCAGAGTGCAACGAGCATAGAGCTCATCTTCAGTCACATCTGCCGAAGCCAGGGAGATGTCCCTTGTTTCATGTTTTTTCAGGGCAAGGTTTTAAAGGCTCTATAACGGCTGAGAGTTTGCTGCAATGTCTCAGCTGCCCTGTTTCTGTACCCAAAAGCAGCAGTGCCTCATGGCAGGACTGCTGATGCTCCTGCCCTCTTTGTGTTCCAGGATTACGGTGGCTACCTGAGCACTTACATGCTTCCAGCCGGCGAAGAGAACCAAGTGTTCGCCTGTGGAGCTGCTCTTTCCCCACTGACGGACTTCAAACTCTATGGTAAACTCTGCACAAGAACTCACGGATTTTGCTGACCACAAATGATGTTTCTGCCCTAACCTTTCCCAGTTATCTTCTCTTTCCTCCCAAAGATCCTGCCAGTTTTGCATTGTGTGTCTTCTTAGGACTAGCCATAAACCCTTTTTTACTTCCTCAAGAGCAATTTTGGTGGCATCAGTGGAACCAACCATTGTGGTCAGGGTAACCAAATAACTTATTACTCACTCCTTTTAAATAAAGGAGAATTGGCTCTAAACCCCTCCAGCCTCTGACACCAACCTGCACCACTGCCTTGAACACGCTTGTCTTGCCTGGACCATCCATCCATGGGAGCTGCGGCCCATCCTGCCTGACTCGTCCTCTCTCCACTGGCGATACTCCACTGCACATGGTTGTCCCTTCTGTCAGCGACACCAGTTCCCTTTACATTTAGTGCCAGTGAAAATCAGGGGACTGCCATGAAAGTCAGTGGTGTTAAGTAAGTCTTCAGGTCCCGTACAGTTATCCCTGAGACCAAGGGGAGCTTGCCGTAGACTGTTGGTGGAAATGGCCCCATATGAAAGAAGAAAGGGACACAACACGATAGTGCTCATCCTCTTCTCTTCTCGTATCTTGGTTGCATTAAGGAAAAAAAAAAGGGCTCTTCTGTGACTTATTTAGAAACCATAAGTATGTGGCGAGAATGAAAGACTATAGTAGCATACATATTCTTAGTGCATTTTTAAAAATTTTTAGAAATACGTCTTGTGTAACTAAGGCAATGTTAGGAAAAAAGATCCTCTTTAGCATTTGCAGTATTTGACTCAGAAGCACCAGTGTACTCACTTATGACTGAACGAGTTGTTTTCTTTTTTTCTTTTCAAGCTTCAGCCTTTTCTGAAAGATACTTGGGCTTGCATGGGATTGATAACAGAGCATATGAGGTAACTGCACGGACACTGCATTTCCCTGATAAAATGTGAACAGGGTTTTAACTCTTCCTCATTGTGTTCTCTTTTGGGGAGGAAAAAGGATATGCAAGATGGACTCACTAGTAATATTTTCTGTATTTAAAAGGCAGCAAGGTGTCCTCCGGCCTGCCTACTGCTTTTGTTGTCTTAAAAGCAGTGATGGATATGTTTTTTTATTGATTAGCCTTCATGTCTGCCTCTCTGAATTGGGTAAATACAGTTATTCCAGTTTTACAGATTGAAAGAACTGAGGCTGAGTGACTCAGATGTAGACACCATGTCACGACCTCCTTAAAGTTCACCCCAATGGTCTTGCCACTTTGATTCTCTCTGAGGTATAATTTTTGACCTGAAGTCAAGCGAAGCTCAGCTTCTCTTGGCTTTTTCAAAGAAAGCACAGATGTGATATTTCAGGTAGGCAGAACTCTGTGCCAGAGTTGAGCGGGACATGGAAAAGGAGACATGGCACCAGTTAATGAAGATATTGTTTAATATGTATGATGGGATCAGTTGGTTCATGTATTCTTTCGTTCAATTATTTGGAGAAAAATCCTAATAAAGAACAGTCACACAAACAAAATTTGTTATACAGAAAACATTGTTAAGCCTACTAAGCCTTGTCTTCAGGTAGAAGACATGAAGGCAGCAACAGTTTGAAATTGTTGTCTTACAGAGAAGGCAAGTAGCACCCTGTGCCCCTGCAGTGGAAGCTTTTCCTGGCTATCTAGATACTGAGTTCATTGTCTCTCAGGTTTTGCAGTCATGATCTCTAGATCATTGCAAGCTCTTTTAGTCCATTTAGAAATTTGAAGGCAGGTCAGTAGATGTGAAAGCAAACGAAAATATCCAGAAATGAGAACTTTGTATTGCCACGCATTCTGTGCATTGAAAAGCTGGCCAAAGCAAACAGTGGTACCTTTGGCTGACTTGGGATTAACTGCTAGGAACAGCACCTGAGCTCTCTGCAGAGCACAGCACTGCTCTGGGTACGGACCCTGGCTAATACATGTCTTCTGCACACCACAGCTGAACCATGAATTGCTTAGGGAGAAGAACTGCTCCTAAGCCATGGACCAGACATGAACTTTATGAAGGTCACATAATTCAAGACTTGATGTAGACTCCAAAATATCTGTATTGTCCTGTGGCAGGTTACAATGGAGGGAGCGGAAAGGAAGGAGGCATACAGGGGGAGAACATAGTGCTAGACATGGGAATACACCATCACGAGACTTAAACATCGCAGCCAGCAATCTGAGAATGAGAGAACACATTAATTAAGTCCAAAAATAGAGGGAAGATCAGAGTGCACCCTTGCAAAATTTGCAAACACTTTCTAAGTGAGTGTGGAGCTGCAAAAAAGCAAGAGCAGGCCTGCATCCATCAAAATTTCCAAAAACTTGCCTCTAGCACCAAGGAAATACACAGGGCCACTTTTAATGTTCAGGGTTGCTTTATATTTTAAATCAGGAGAGATGCATGTAATCTGTAATGCAAAATGACAGTGACAATATCTTAATAATACATGTCAATGTTTTTAGCCAGCTAATTTGACCTCCATAGCCAGGCATGGAAGGTCCTGTTGCTGTTGGAGATGTACTTGTCTATCTTCTGTGGAAACCATGTAGAACAGTGGGAAGATGAAAACAGATATAAGATAGGATTGATGCAAAGGTGTCTTAACTGAAAAATACATTAACTCATGTAAGTCAATGAGAGCTAGGGCATATGCATTTAAACAGAGAAGGAAACAAGAACTTAAGTTGAGACAGCCGTTCTTCCCTGCTCCCCTATAAATCAGCAACATCTGTGATGTGAGATGTACATTCCTTTTGCCACTCCAAGACTTTTTTTGAGTCTTTCGGAGTCTCCTTGAGATTTGTATTCTTTTGAACAATGCAGCAAAAAGTGGAGAAGTCCTTGATTTCTCTTACCCAGTACCATTTGCAGTCACTCAGGTTTCTATTTCCCCTGTGGATCTGCACGACAGTTGGGGGCAAAGGCAATCTCAGCAGTGGACACTTGAATTTAGCATCCGATCCTCCCCCGGGCTGTCAAAGCTCATTGAGGTTGGCTTTCAAACTATACCAAAGTCACTCCAGCTCTCTGAAGAGTTCTTAGGCATAGACACCTGGGCACGCTTTTCATCGGGGTTTTGTATTCACTGAAAATTCACTTTGACATTTTCCATGTGTTCTGCAGTTCAGGCTTTCAGTGAATGTTATCAGAACAGACGAGGGTCTCTGGCCTCTTCCTGCTGCTGATACTGAGCCTGGAAGGACAGGGTGGGGGTCTATTTTATCTCCAGAGTGAGTCAAGTAGCCAAGAGAATACACTGTGCTGGTGTCTGCTTGTTATCCTTGTGATGAAGTATCAAATGGAATTAAGTGCTTCCATTTTCTCCATATAAATTACTAGTTTCTAGCAAGATTTTTAATCTTATTGTAACCTTTACTTTCACAGATCACCAAATTAGCACACAGAGTCTCATTACTGAAGGAACAGACATTTTTGATCATTCATGCTACTGCTGATGGTAAGTTAGCCCATCATTTGAGCTCATTATATGTTTGGGATGGCTTTGATTTTTCTTAATTAAATTTGCCTCTTTAATGATTGTAATCTGTTTTTACAGAAAAAATCCATTTTCAGCATACTGCGGACCTTATCACACACCTAATTAGGGCAAAGGCTAATTACAGCTTGCAGGTACAGTATGTGTTTCCTTTTTTCATACTTGAACAGTTATTTCCCAGTTTGAGCTCAGACTGCTGTTACGAAGCAAGCTTTGAAAGCCACTTGCAAACTCATCCTGGCAGTAGAAGAAGTACCAGCATATAATGTGTTCCTACGTACTCCCATGCTTACTTGATACCACTATTTTGGTTTGGACAGTTGTTGAACAGTTAACTAAATAACAGAAAATTAGGATTTGAGAGACACATCTCTAAGGAATTGGGGCCTGTTTACTTTCTTTGGGAAAAACAGCCTAAATTCAGGATGAATTACAGGGAAACAGGGTTCTAAATTAAATCAGCCAGAAAAGTTAAGGAGAGAAATGTGTCTTAAATCTGGCATCCCACTGCAAACGACATGCTGTGGTCTAGAAAGCCCCTCTTTCTGCAGAATTACATCTCTGATTTGCTGAATAACCCATGTCCAAGCCATTAAATCTTCCAAAATTAACCCATCCACGAGCCATGGGGATGGTCCCTGACCTCTGCTACATCTCAAGCCACGGCCAGGAGAGTGCAACTAGCCCAGGATCGAACCATGCCAGGGACCATGTACTGCTCACAGTATAGATGGTTGTGTTGCGGTGCCCAAGTCCTACTAACAGTTGATTTACTGAATACCAGCTCCCTCTGGCTGCATTTCTGTGGAGCTTCACGTGATGGGTATGCTCACTCCATCATGCTCCGAAGGCAGATAAGATGAAGCACAGACACGGGAGCTAAGCAACGAGCCTGGCACGGATTTGGTCAGCGCTACAATGACTGAGGTGCCCCTGCGTATTTCCGAATGCAGAAGCATTAGTACATTAGAGCCTGAAGGCACCAATGGGCTTGACACATGTCAAAGGTTAGTTGAGGACTGAACGGAGGGCTGAGGGATCTACATCTTGGATCGAGGTACTTGGAGCAGCAGTGAGACAACTCAGTCCTGCCTGCAAGCATCCAGCCCTGGGAACTAAATTTTTCCCCCTTCATTATCCCAGTCTAGACAACCCATTACAATCCTCTCGCATTCCTTCAATTCTATGATTCTATGTGCAGAAGTTACCCGCTCCATTTAAATGGAAAGTTGTGTTTAAACTACTTCATTTCTAACTTCCCACATTTTTTCTATTTCCTTACTTATCCAGCAAGCTTTATTTCAGTTTTTTAATTAATGACATTTTTTCTTTAAGGCCCTCATTTTAGTCAGTAAAATCTAATGCCATTTCTCTCCACAGACTTGCACTGAGGTTTTCCAGGTTTTACAAGGAGCAAGCACTGTTATTTGTAAGCGTAGCCTGATTCTGCTTAGCCTGAACTTGTTCAGAGTGGAACTAAATGGGAAATCCTCCCCCAAAAAAGTTCTTTTTGAAGGAAGTTGCAAGTCTGCACTCAGAGTGCGGTGGTGTCTGAGTTACCCTGGACCTCATGTGCATCTACAGGAAGACACATGGTGCTGAGGGGAAGCAGTGGGTTTGCAGGCCAGTTTGAGCTGCAGATATGTGTGGTTAGTCCCGAGACTCTGAGCTGCTAACAGTGTGAATTTTCTTGTTTCTTTGCAGATTTACCCTGACGAAAGCCATTACTTTAGCAATGCAGCATTGGAGCAGCATTTGTACAACTCCATCGTCAACTTCTTTGTAGCGTGTTTCCAAGTTCAGGACAAACTCCCAATAGCCCCACTGAAAGAGGAGGAGGATGACGATTAACCCCACTTGTCCGTGCTAAGCACAAGGCAGATCTGTCTAACAATATGCAACTGGATCATTTTCCCGAAGAGAGAGATGTTACGTTGTTAGCATGTATTTAAAGAAAACTGAAAGCAGCTCATCTGCTTTACTTGACAGCAACTCCTTCCTAAATGGAAGAACATTAAGCATGGTGAACTCAGCAGAAACTGCTGTCTGAAATTAATCCATCACAACCAACATCTTCTTTTTCCTTGTTTTTTTTTCTTTTATTTTTCTTTCTTTTTCTTTTTGTTTGCCACGAAGTGACTTCTAGCGTGAAAGTGGTAAGACATTGAACCTGAAGGAACACCCCAAGAAACCGCTTTGAGGACTGGAAGATTTAATGTCTCTTTGCATTCAAGCAATCAAGCAGTAGCAGTGAAATCCGTCATCCATATTAAGGTTACTATAGTTAGCATCACACTGTGTCCAAAAAAATTCTAACGTAATACGTGGAAAAGATTATAGCACAATTATTTTCAAGGATACTGATTCATACATACTTGCCTGCTCTTTCCCATGTTCAGGTTTGTCATTGATACAGGACATACAAATTCAATTGTACGAAGTATCACTATAGTTACACCGATCTTTACCTTCCTGTAATTATTTCTTAATTTTGTATAGCTTTTACTTCTGTTTTCATTAGGTCTCATCCTTGCTTTATTAGCTTCTCAGCTTGTTCTGGATGGGGAAAAAACATGCACTGAATTAACCAACTCACTTTAGACCTTAGGGGTCTAAAGAGGCAACGAGGGTTGACATAGCTGGACATTAAAAAATCTATTAGAATAAAGCAAAGGAAATCTCACTCTCATGTTCCCAGTATAGCCTTTGCCTGCAAGATTGAGTATTTTCTTTGACAGCCTTGAAAAATATGCACATAAATAAGCTAAATCAGCTTAACGTTGAGATATTTTTATTGTACTATAGAAAAATATGCGACTGTCACAATTATTCTTTTTCTTCTTTTGGTGTTGGAACAACTGGTTGGCAACCTGTTGGGAATGGCTAGATGAGGCTATGGTAGCAGGAATTTGTACAAGATACTTCACAGATCATCTCATAAAGTCATTTAAACAGAACCAACGTGCAGAGATTTATTGCACATGCTTTGTGGCTTAGTTTTATCCCGGGTCAATGATTAGCACATTCCAAACATGTTTAATTGTCTCTTCTGCTCATACTAGTTTTGCCAAGCATAAAAGAAAAAAAAAAAGGGGAGCATTTTTGCTTTAAAATATCTAACACTTCATTATAGTGGTGTAAAGCAACTTCTAACCCTTCTTGTGAAAACATTCAGCTCTCAGAAAGAAATCCAACCTTCATTCACTTCCACTTCCCGTGTCATAAGAATTTTGACTAGTGTCGCTCCTTGTAAAATATTCTGACCAAATGTACAGCCAGTATTAATACTGTATATTTCATTTTGTTGTATATAAAGGAATGTAAGTCAGGTATTCGTCAGGTCCCCAATCCAATATTAGTCTTGTGTTCAGCCTGCATGCGATAACACTTCTTTGCTGATCAGGACTCTTTAGAAGTACTAGCTTGGAAATATACCAATTAATGTAATTTCTTTTCTTGTTTTGACAGCTTGAATGTCAATGCCGGTTTCTACTTTTTGCATAGTACTGTGGGTAAACTCACATCCTGACAGCAATGATGATGTTTCCATTGTGTTCTTTAGTGTGTCTTTTTTATTATCTTTATTTTAAGCTTTGAATGTTGGTTGTACTTTGACCATCATGAAAAATATATTGATAAACCATAGAAATGACTTAGTTTGGTTTTGATTATCTTCTTTAATTTACAGTGCATCAACATTGTGTGAACAAGAACTACGGTATAAATCTGCTTTATCCGGCAAAATGCCAAATAGACAATAAGAATGCTGCGTGTCCAGATTTTGCTACACCCAACAGGCTCAGAAGCCTGAAATGAACTTGACCTGAGAAATGTAAAAATCTGCTCTGTCCACAATCTTTTGTAGAGAGAACTTTAGGATGTGGCATGGTAGTGTTTGTTCATTCATGGAATAAAACATTATTTTACCACCCTGGTTGCTACTGCTGTTATTTAGTGTTAAGTACTTAAATAAGCATCAAGTACTATTCGTGGCTGAACTGAGCCCAAACTTCAGAGTGAAGATCAGAAAAATGAAAACAAGTCTTCATAAATAAATACACATTGCCATTTAGTCTGCCTGTAACGTTGGTAAATGGTGTCATGATGGTAAACGATGACTGCTTTTGAGGAAAACATGAAGTGGCACAAAGTGGGTTCAATCCCAAAGTAGCTGTTGATGAGAAGATCCCTGTCACCCTCTAGTCTTTGGTAAAAATGCGCCTTTCCTCCCTTTCTGCCTGCTGACCCCGGAGCTGGAATACCTGCTGACCTGGCACACGGGCTTCCTGAGGGCATCAGCCAGGCACGACGGCTTGACCAAAGGGATTTTTGCTGCTTCATCCGTTGTCCTTTTTCCCAAAAGTTGCTTGTGGGTAACAAAGTGGGAACAAAGCACTAAAACTTACTGGGTCTGCCATAGCAGATTTTTCTCCATCAGGAAAGGGGCAAGCAAAAGGAGGGAGCCATCCCACCCGAATTCAGAGGTTTGTTTCCCTTCGAGCCAAGAGGAGAGCCATATACCTGCCAGGGTCATCCTCAGACACCTCCCTCAAACGAGCAGCAGCTTTTCCGTGTGTTTGTTTCAGGAGTGACTATCCCAGATTGAAACAGCTGGGGGACAAGTTAGGGCCATCCCTAGCTGTCCCCTGTAACAGCACTTTGTGGACTGCAAGATCACCTGGATGTTCCCCACACCTTCTTTTTCTCCTGGGAAAATGGAGGTTTTTGATCAAATTAGAAATCCTGGCTATGACTGAACCCGAAAATACAGGGTCCTCATCATCTCAAGCAATAACTTCAGGAAAGATTTGAATCTGCACAAACATCCATGTCTATAGACCTAATAAAGATATGAAAGGCCTTTTAACCCTAAAAGACTAAACCATGTAGCCAGGCTGTGGTGCCAAGCAGCCACCTGGAGGTAGAAGGGTGACAAGGAAGCTTTCCAATGGCACTTGCTGCACCTCGTCGGTGTCCGGGGTGATGTCCCACCAGCTTATACCAACTTGACTAAACCAGATTCATAGGAAGAGAAATTTAGTATTTCCCAGCAAAACCAAGAAACTGTTGTGGACACTTACTCGAATCTTTCTTGCCAGCAAATCAGGAAACAAGAAGCTTGAGCCCGGGTACAGAGCAGGCAGATTGCACTAGTACAAAATAGCTTTGCTGTTATTTTGCTTAATTACCTAAATGCGACTAATATTTTTTTATTGTCCAAACAAATCAAGCTGATACTCTCAACTAACTGGCATCTCTGGATGCTGTAATGTTCAACTGCGGCATCCCAAAGCGGAAGAGAACCAATGAGCAATGCCCTACTAATTCAGAAGGAAACCACAGAGGGAAAAATGAGGCATTGCTGCTAGCTAATTAACAAAGCCAGGCAGCCAGCCATGTTTGTAATTGTCTATGGGTTCAGGCATGGAGCATATAAACCCACCCAAGCTCTGTCCACGAGCTCAGGCCAAATAAATGCTGTGTCTCTGAAGGGTAGGAAGGAAAAAAACACAGTGAAGGAAAAAAGACGTGTGGGATGCTCACACCTTTCCCATGAGAAGACCAGTGGAGAGTGCTGTGAGAAATGGGTGTTTCGTGAGGACGACCAATGGATCGAAGCTGGTGCTGGTACCCTCACGGAGCTGCGCTGGTACCTGGAGAGATGTTCTTGCTTTTGCTCTCCCACTCATGTTGTCTCTCCAAAGCTCACTCAGGTTGGAAGTGGTAAGGCACTGGATGTTTTGACTTTGCATATCGGGTTGTAGGGCACATCTGCCCTGAAGTCCTTCCTGGGGCTGCAGCAAAGCTGCCAGATGTGCCTCGGTGAGGGCTGGGATGAGGACACTTTCTTCCTTGCCCTGGGTAAAAGCTGGCTCCCCTCACTGCTCTTTGTTCCCTGGACTTCTTATCTGCTTTCCATTTGCAAAAGAACAGGAAAAGGCAGAAATGGAAAAGGTAACAGAAAAAGCTCAAGATCTCAGTTGCCAATTCCTTAATCATTGCTTGTTACTGAGCCAGCTGTTTGCTTATTTCTATTTTGCTACCTCAACGTAGGCTCCATGCTGGAGCCTCAGAGCAGAGCTATGGACACTTGCTAAGACCTGTCTCCTCTTCCCACTTCATCTTTCTGTCTTCTCCCCATTCAGCATGGTTGCAATCTGAAAGCAAATCCAGCACCCCCTTGAAAACTAGAAAGAGACAGCAACATGGTAAGCCTACCCAATAAGTCACAACAAAAAAAAAATCTTTATTCTAATACCTAATTCGTGCTTGGCCAGTGCCCTTTGCTTGGTGCTTATTCTTTCGCTGTGAGGGAATAAGGAAGAGAAGATCCCCAAAGGTGAATTATTTGTCCTCCCTATTGCACCAGGCCACCTGCTATGAAGACGTGTGCTGGTCTGGCTCTCCCCGCTCCCATCGTCCAGCCGGCCCACCATCCCCCTTGCAGCCCCAGCCTTTCCAGCCCTGTGGTGGGTGCAGAACCAGGCAGCTCACAGAGGGAAGGGAGGGGGTGTGTGGGAAGATAGGAGACCACACAGTAATATTCAGGTTTTGAGAAAGGACAGGAGGAACATAGAGGCCTGTAGCCAACCAGCATCTCCAGTTGTGGTGTTTCAAGTTGTGAAGGGTCCCACATTACCCTCCCACTGCCCATTGCAGGTGCTGCAGACAGATGGGACACTAAAACCCAGGGGGGGTTCATGCCTCCACTGCTGGAAGAATCCAGCACTTTGATATAGCCCTGAGCAGGACATCACTCATTGCCTCTGGCAGGAGCTCACCTCCACCATGACAGAAGCCACTGAACAAGCATGTATATGGAAACAAGGCTTTGGTCTCCCCTCCTTTTTGTCATCCTCCTCCTAATTCAGCTCCAGAGCCAAGGGGAAAGGAGGACACATCTAGTCTGCATGGCAGGAAAACTGGGTAAGTGGTGACTCGGCTCTCTGGGAGCAACTGCCAACGTCTTTGCTAAGTGTTAACAGAGGCAAATTTTCAATGGTCTTAATGTCACAACATTGGTGTGACCCTGTGTCTTTTCTTCAAACATCCCAGTGCGGGACTCAGGTGTTTATACAGGAATTAGAGTTTTAAATTCCAAAACAAACCTCAAAAGCCAACTGCTGCCTGCAGCTTTTCTTTTTTTTTCCATGACTGTAGCAACCAGAAAACACCGTCTGGCTTTTACACCAAAGCTCAAGAAATGGAGGGCCAAAGACAGCCTTTTTCTGAGTACATTTAGCTGGGATCACCCTGGCTGACCATGTCCAAAGGGACCAGAGGGAAAGCGAGGGTCCTGTGGGGACGGGGACCAGCGAGAGTGGAGAAACCACCCATGCTGCCACTCTCACACCAGTGCGAGGCAGCTGGCCACAGGTCTCCAACCCGCCTTGGACCTGCCCCTGGATGGGGAAACCAGCTTTGCCCCATCCCATGGCTGAATGCAAGGCCACCCTCTCAGTGCAGTCTTGGGTCCTTTATTTGGCTGCAATAATCAATGTCCTTCGTAAGCAACAATTTCTGCTACAGCAGTTGTGCTGCTGGCAGCTGTGAACGGGAAGATTCAGAAATCCTTTGTAAAATTGATTTTTTTCTTTTTTTTTTTTTTTGCTTCAAGACATTCATTAAAAGCCTCATATTAAATGAAGCTACATTCTGCCTCCTCACTGGGATAACAGCTTTAATCAAAATGTCCATTTCTATGATCGAGAGAGAAGAGTAAAAAGCAAATGTAGACGGAACAAGGCCCCAGGAAAGCACAAAAGTAAGCCATGCTCCAGTGCTCCTGTGGAAAAGCAAGCTTCCTTCCAGGTTTTCCTTCCTTCATTATAAATGTACCTTTTGGGTTATTTTGAAGCGACAAACAACTCTTTGAGCTGACGTGAATGCTCTCATCCTTGCTGGAAAAGGTATCCCGGCCTTACAGTGTCTTTGCAACAGCTGTTGTCAATGTCCGGAAAAGTAGTTTGTGTTGAGCATTTCCAGTAACCCGAACTGACAGGTAATTTGTAGTGAGTATTGGTAACCAGCCTGCACGAGCTCCCCACCGCTTTGTCTGGGAGCACCTGGAAGTGGGGTAAGTCCTTCACCCGGAAAACCAAGCCCAGAGCAAAACACAAACAAGGCAAATCCTCTGCTCCCCATTTTGCTCTGAAACACAGTGCGGAGATGCAGGAGCCCAGCAGGGCAGTACTTTGCCGTAGTTTCTGGCTGAATTTTGTTCCCTGTAAATTCACATTTGGATGCACAGAAAGCAGGAAATTCAGGATGCTGTTTTACTTGTCCTTGGTTCCTTCTTCATCGCAGCAGTGTAGCCATCACACGGGGCATGGTACACAGGGGGGCAATGTAGCCGTCACCTGACTTTGGAGTGCACACAAAAGTTTGCCACCTATTAAAAAATGTTGCAGAGGAAGGGGGAAAGAAAAAGCAGAGCCCAGAGATGAGATAGCCCATCCTGAGATGCAGCCCTTCCCCTGACATGGTTGGGGTT
This sequence comes from Ibidorhyncha struthersii, assembly GCA_013398815.1. Taxonomy (NCBI): domain Eukaryota; kingdom Metazoa; phylum Chordata; class Aves; order Charadriiformes; family Charadriidae; genus Ibidorhyncha; species Ibidorhyncha struthersii. The sequence continues at coordinate 564,604 of VZSZ01000221.1, forward strand.
ATGCCCATGAAAAACACAGAGACCCTCCGCCCCAGACATTTTCAGTCTGTGCACTAAGAGAATTCCATGAAAGGCAGACGAGAAAAGCAAGCCTAGCACCAGTAAGCTTAAATTTACTAGCTAGCAAGCCTCAGTGGGAATTCTTTGGGAGTCTAGAAATCAAAGTGAGTTGAAACCGGCTGAGATCTGGCTCCCGGCTGTTCCCCCGAGGCAGAGGCTCTGAGCTGCTCATCAGAGCCTGCACCCTCAGAGCTGCCAGGAGCAGCAAGCGGTGCGTGCAGGGAGATACCGACAGCACCAGGGGGGAACAGAAAGGAGCACGTTCGCACCCAGCAGCTGCCAACCATGCCTGCGATTTTATCCTGCATCTCGTGTCCATGAAAGTTAATGGTCACTGAGGAAACCAGCGGTGGCGACGTGAGCAGTAACCACATGTCAGCGGTGCAAAGAATTGTGCTGAAAGCCAGAGAGGGTCTGGTGCAACAACAGGAACAGAAATCACCACTTCTGGGCTATCAATACCAGACACGGCAGTAAGGCATTTGTCAGCTGTTGTTGGTGATGGTGCTGTAGAGGAAAGAAGCAAACAACGTCCCAGCTTCGGGTGGAACCCAGAGCCAGTGTTACATCAGCATTTTTCATCCTTATCGACTCTGCATGGTAGGCTGCAGTTCTTCGTGAAGAGGCATTTTTTTAAGGTAGAAACCCTGAGAACATTAAATTCACACCTCATTAACTGCGTAGGATTTATCTGGGGTCCAGTAGACTTTTGGTTTTGCTGTGATGATTCTTATAATCATATAATTTGTGAGGAAATTGGGATAGGAAAAACTTTTCTCGCTTGCCTCTAGTGGCAAGCTGTAAACAGTTTATCATGCAACCCAGCGATGGCAGCCAGAAACTCAGCCTGAGCTTCCTTGAAAAATTCTGTAGCTCTGGCTCAACAAATAACAATTGGAAAAGCCCTTTCCTACATTAGGATTTCAAAGACATAATATCCTTTACTTCGTTCCATCACTCAACACCTTCAGAAAAGAAAGTAAAGAAGAGGAAGAAACCCCTGTCTGAAGCGTTTCATTGGATGCAAATTGGATGCCTGCAGAGCCTCCGGGTTACCTTTTCTGGGAACTTCTGCACCAAGATGCTCTTAAGAAAAAGTTACAGTGCCGCATTTTTTTCTGGACAAGCGTCAAGTGGTTTTGTGGAGTGAAATGTCGATGTTTACACTGAACATCTCTGCAGCTGAGAAATCCAGCCTCGGCTTCCTTTATGACTTTGATTGCTGAAGACTAATAGCCATTTTTGGGCACGCGTTACCCAGCCAGCTCCAGGCACCCGCTTTGGGAGGGCACGCACTGCGTGGGCTGCAGGGTCCGGGCGGATCTGGGTGTGCAGGTCAGCTATAGATATCTCTTTTCATCTGAGGAGACGGGGAAAGCAAAAAAAGTATTAGATTTGTAAAGGAATGACTTTTAAGAAATTAACGAACCCCTCAGTTTTCTACCAAATTGCTTACTGCAGCTGTAAGCAGAGCACAGACACTTGCTCTTATGTATTTACTATACTTCACAGCGCCAGGAAAGCTTTCGAGTGGTAGGATGCCATCTGCTGCTCCGAAGGGTTATTTCCTCCCTTCCTGTCCCTTCCCAGCAGGCAGCTTGTGCCAATGGGGGGAAATTTGGAATATGTTTGGATCATCTGCAAAGTGAAAATATTTTCACCCATGAAACAAAATTTGCCTGGATAATAGAAAGCAGAGGGAAGAGTTTAATCTCATGAGCCCTGGCTTAGTTATGAAGAAAAGTTTATGCAATGAATGAGGCATCCCAGAGAAGACGTACGATATTTACCCACAGACCGGCTTGCAAAGAAGATTGGATTTTATATAATTTCCAGCTTAATGCCAAGACTTGCTGCTAATTCTGCTAAAGCCCATCTCCATTACCGCAGAAACAATCATCTCCACATCTGTGAGTCAATGCAATGCCCTGTGACCCTGAAATATAGTCCCAGCATGTCTTTCTAAAATCTGTGGAGTGAAGAACAAATTAAAACACACTGTCGGCTCTCGGGGACTGGAACTTAAACCTGCGAGCAAGCTCTATTAAGTCCAGTAATAGACACCAGTCATACTCAGCCACACAATGGAAGTAAAACGGGATGAATAGCACACCATCAGCTCCGGCACTCCAGCAGTAATAAGCATCACGCTGGGCTCACTGCACTGACTAATCCATAATTTATTGGGCTTCATAAATATCAAAACATACCACAGCTGTTAGTACTTCAGTGCAAAACCCGCAAATATTGCTTCAATTATTCAGGAGCTCGTCGCAGGAGCTAGTCAACCGCTTCGAAGGTGCAATTTTAGAAGGTATCAATTACTTGGGAGTTTCAGCAGCGCAGTTGCCGGCTGGGCCCCCAGGGCAGCTGGTACAGGGAGCACTGGGAGCACCAACAACAAGAGGAAAAATTGCCTCTCCCTCAAAAATAACGTAAAGCCTTGAGCCCCACACAGGGAGGGCTGCAGGCAGCTCGTGGCAGTGCTCAGAGGGGTTATGTGCGGTCCCCTACAACCCTTGGAGGAGTCCATGCTTCAGCATCTGACTCTGAGTGGCTGCCGAAGTGTTCATTAATTCAACAGTCCCAAAAGCCTGCACTCCTAAATTTACCCTCCATGCAGGACACAAGCTAGGTTTGCTAAAACAATGAAGTCCAGCAGTTTGAGTCACTGCTCCAGCAGGGAACCACCGTTTGAAGTCATCCTGGGTTTTGCCTCCTCAAGATGCCTCCCTCTCCCAACAGTGTTTGCGTGCCAAAGACAAGACCAGAGACTGTGGCCAGCTGCTTGGTGGATTGAGGTCAGGGTTACGATGACGAAATGGCACAGTGGCTAATGCACAAGCATCAGGTCCCACACACATCATCCCTGTCCGTGATCACACTGCACACTGTACATCCATGATCACACCTCCACTAAGGTTCATACATCACATCCCCTCTGTTTAAATCCAGGTTTCCAGGTGGGGATGCTTCAATCACAATGTCTGTGCACTAGTTTGCTAGTTGTGGTTTATGGGCCAATATGTTTTTCCACTGGGAAAAAAAAAAAAAAAAAAGGAAAGAAAGATCAGTTTAATTCTAACTTCTCTCCTGTGCCATCCTCCTGCAAAGAACTGAGAACAAGAAAATTAGATGCTTGGAGGAGAAGATGGCTTCTCGCCAGTGCTCCCCCATAATAAGGTATATATAAGTGGTCTTTTGCCACTGGAAAAGGAGAATCTCAAGGATAATTAGGTATTTGCAAGCTTCAGGAAAACAGGCATCCGACAGGAGATGATGATGACATTCCGCATCGAGAAGAAAGGCTGAGCTGAACTATATGAGGCAGCAAAGAAGCCACATGGAAAAGCCTGATGGCAAAACACAAGGGAAAATAAAGCGGGTCTCGCTCACTGGGCTCTGTGGGGAGTTTTCCTTAGTGAGAGATACAGCATGTGAACCCCATGTACAGGGCAGCCTGACCTGGCTCTGTCCCCATGGGAGAAGGGACAGGAGAAAGCATGGAGCATCCTGAGGAGGAACACAGTGTCTGAGATGTGGAGAGGTACCTTCAGAAATGAGAGCAGGGGACTAATATCTCAAATAAGCGGGGGCTCCAGGGGCAAGGGAGGAAATCAGACTTCAAAATGTTGACATAGATAAAAATCTTGGAAAGGTTTGACACAGGACACAGGACTAGTCACTGAAATATTACAGAAAAATTTTATTCCTGCTGCAGAGAAACATCTGCTGTTGTTGAAGGAAATTTCTGGGGCTGTTTCAGATGCAGGCAAGTGCAGCTTCTTCACACCAGGCTGGGTTTCCTGGCAAGGAGCACTTGTGAGAAACATCCACAATATGCTGCCCAGCTGGAGGTGCAACCAAAAAAAGAGGCACAGTCTCATGGGAAGTCACGCTCATAGGGATTATGGCCATCACTATCACATAATGATGTAAAAAACCCTCCCTCCTCTTCTCATTATCAACACTGCCCTCCAAAAGTAACCTTAAAGGTTGTCTCAGTGCAGAGAAGTGGCCTGACCCAGTGTGTCCAAAGTGTCCTTTTGCTCTGAGACAGTCCTGCCACCATCCAGGTGCACCACCACAGCAGTGTCACCATCCACCCAACACACAGGTGAACCATGGAAGAGTCCAGCTTCATGGGAGGCATCACTGGGGGCAAAAGAGGAGGTAAAGTCCTCTATCCAGAGGGTCTAGAGAAGAGTCATATGGCTGCTCATCTCCGGGAAATGCTGAATGTAGATTTTGAGTCATCTACAAGCATACCTGTGGTTAGACATCTCAGTGCAACTGTCCCCTTGGCTTCTCTGCAACCGGTGGAGATCTAGTACCTATTCAGACCGCACATCTCGCATTCCTTTCTGGGGCAGCGAGGGTGTGGGGGTAAAGGGAAGTCCCAGGGGCCAGCAACCATCACGGGCTCAGCCCAGCACAGAGCAGCACGGAGCCTGGATGGGTTTGAGGTCCCCACATCATTCATGAAACAAAACAAAGAACATTATCTGGAATAGATGTTAGTGTACCCCAGGAAAGGGATTTAGCCTGGCTATTGCCTGCAATACCTTTAGTCAAGCAGGCAGGACAAAGGCAGATAAAACGCAAACATGACCAGACCTTCAGCAAATCCCATTTGAAGATCTGAAACCAAACTTTGTAAATTAAATTCAAATTTATTTTCATGTCCAGATGCTAGAGACTTGCTAGCCCAGCTTGATCCACTCTTTTGCTCCAGAACTGGGAAGGTACTTTCCTGCATCTCCAAAGCCTGTAGGAGGTTTTTTCGATCTTTAATGGGTAGAGCAAACTCCTGGTGTTTCAACACGACCAGACCTGTCAAAAGGTCTCCTAGGTCTCCAAGGCCCAACTCTTTTTTAAAGAGATGGCAACTTCCTGGTCCCATAACTTTTCCAAAACAAAACACACACCAAAAAAAAAAAAACCAACAAAAAAAAAAACAAACCTTTGCATGTTTCATTTCTATTAAAGGGTTTGCTGAAGCAAAGCGGGGCCGTTCCCTGCAGTAAGAGAAAGGGCTACCGGCAGGGAAGGGCACCCGCTGCCAGGCAGGGCTCCTACAAATGAACAGCATGAAATTTTCATGCAAATTTCCCACCAGGGCCTCTTGAATAAAGCTCCAGATTTCCCTGCCCTTAATGAATAAATCACTCAGCCTCATTAGTGGAGTCCCCGGCACGAGGGCAGCAAGCATCACCTTTGCTGCTGAGCTGACCAAAGAATTGACATGACCAGAGATAAATGTTGCTCTTAAACTTGTGCTGAAGAAGACATGAAAAATGCGTTAACTCATAATCTCGCACACAGCGACGCAACATGGGGATAATTGAGATATAAGTCCTCCTCAGGCACGAACCTCAGAAAGATTTTTTTCACCCTTAGTAGGCTAACAAACCATTTCAAAAGCAGTGAAGCCCTTTAATGGTTTGGGTTTTTTTTTAATTTTTTGCTACATGTAATTGTTCCCCAAATCTTTTGGGAACTGGCGTTTTCTTCTAGGATGGCATGTGTGTCTGGGGGGACCTTTTGTACAGCACCAAAAAAAAAAAGGCGGATCTGAAAATGGCCTCATGAAATAGATAAATCTCATACATGGGGCTGTGTGCTTTATGTTTGCATAGCCCAGGGAGCAGCCTGGATCAGCCCCACACATCCCCAAGTCTGCAGCAACGGTATGGCAGGCCCTCCCCATCCTCCTTGAAACCAGGTGAGCGTGGCGTGCCCTACTTCGCGCCCCATCTCCCCTGGGCTGGTTGGCCTCGACCCAAGTGCACAGCCACCACCAGCAGCTGATGGGGCTGATGCCCACTGCCTGGTGAGCTGCCGAAGAGGTACCTCAGTCGGTGCCCTGTGCGCTGGCACATCCTGGGGTTTTGTGCAAGGCCAGTAGCTTAAGCACCTCCCATAACACACATCCTGTGGCTGTCGCACAGCCCAGTCTTGCGGGAGCCCTTCGGACTCTGGGCTGTGCTTTGTGAAGCTCCACAAGCAGGACCTGTGGTGCTGCACAAGAGTATCATTAAAAGAGGGATTGTCACATCCACTGATGCCCCTTCGTGGTCCCCAAGAGGCACAGCTCCCTGGCTACACCATCTGGCTCTCCTTCCAGCTCTGCCTTCTTCTTCCTTTCTCATGGATATAATAAAAAGAAGAATAGAAGTAAATTTTCTGGAGCTAACTCACATTTCAGAGCAGCTGAGGGTCTCATTTTCCTAATCAGGTACTTTGGATGGGACAGTGTGGCAGCAAGAGGTCCAGCTCCACATCCAGCGCTGGCTCTGCGCTTATCAAGTGAGCTCAGTCCTTACACAGATCTGGTACAGAGAGGGAGGAGCAGCATCAGCAGTGATGGTTCAAGAGCAGAGGTCTCGTGTTCCTGGATGTGAATGGGCCTGGTCCTCCTGAAGAGGGAGAAGACATTTAGGGTGAGCAAGAGATCATCCAGCGAATGTCCATGCAACAAAAAAGTGACAGTGTTGAAGCAAAATGCTTCTCGTACAAACTCCACTCCCCGCACGCCCCAGGGAATAGGCAGGGCAGTGCTCCAGCATTTTGTTTATGCAGGACACTGGCCTGCCTTAAGGCACGGGCATTGCCTGGGAAATCCTATCTGGAATTTCGGGTCCTCCAAATGCGGCTCTCTGTCACTCTGAGGCCAGCTTTACATTTTCAGGTATTTTGTACACCCGAGTGTTGCCCTTTCTCCAAGTTCAAGTCATATCCTGGTGCAGACATTGCTCGCCTGCTGAGCACTCCCAGGCTACAAGGTTTATGGCTTGGTTTCCACATACAGAAGCCACAGAGCAGAGTGTTGGTGTATTTGCGCTGTAACTTATTTAACTTATAAGTAATAATGTTCTTGAAAGAGAGATGGAAAACATGGAAAAACAAACCCACCTGCCACATGTCTCCCCAGGACTCACCACTTGCTCACACTTTAAGAAGTACATTCAGTAGCACCTGCCACATTCAGTCTCTACCACACACTTCAAACCCCACGCTTCTGAGCCAGGGATTCTCAGCACCTTCCCTGCTGCAAAACCTCGGTAAATCCAATGCACATACATTGAATCTAGCTACGATGAAGGAAAACATAAATATGGAAAGCCTCCTGCAAGAAATATAGACTAGCAATTCCCAGGCTTTCAGTCTGTATATGAACATACAGAGATTGTCTGCTTTTAAACTTCATACCTTTCTCATTCTGCAGAGTATTATAAACAGCTGCTTTTCTGTGTGCACCTGTCCCAGCTTTAACTTCAATAGTATATAGCAGGAAAGAGACAAACACTTCTGCTCTCCCCAGCTGAACGCCTCCCTGCGCACAGTCAGCTGGAGCAGATAAACACTCTGCTCTTTAAAAGCATCACCAAACCATCCACGACTGCCGGGTTATGTTTGTTTAACAGTTCAGTTGACCTGGGTTATCTGGGGAGGTGTCCCTGCTGCTGGGACGAGCCGTGTTCAGCACTTCCAGTCCCCCGGGGCTGCTGCCATTTGCGCTGCTAACGCCCTGTCTCCCAACACAGACTGGAACACTTGGAGTAATGAAAAATAATAATACAGATTTGGGTAACATTCCTACTTTTGGAAAAACACCAGGCTAAAATCCACACTAACTTACACCATTACACCATGGTGCAGAAGCTCATGATTCTCTCACTGTGAAACAAGTGGAGTCATGAGCACAAAGTTTCTCAAATGTCTAATAAAGCCCTCAGGATCTGCTGAAGAGTAATGGTGGGTATTTAGCTGGATATCAAGCTTACTGAGAAGGCAAAGGGATGAAAGACCTCAGCTCTGCCTGCTCTTATGTTGTTTCAACTCTGGAATTACTCCCACAGGGACTTTTCTGCTCCTTAAGCCCTGAGCAGCTTGTGTTTGTAACCCTACAGACCCCCAAAATTTTGCACAGGGAGGTCTGGCTGTGCCAGGAGCCAAAGGGATGCTGGAGTTGTCTCCTGCTTATTGCACCCAAACTTTCACCCCTCTGCACCTCTGCCAGCCTGCAGAGGTGGAACACAAGGATGTAGCCCGTGAGGTCTTGGGGACATCTCCACAGGGACAAAAAACACAGCAAATTTGGCTCCGTTTTAAGCGGGAGCTGGTGCTCTGCCTTTGGGCCCTCCTCCTCTCCAAGCAAGATAGCTTCATCCTGGTTTCCATGAAAGCAGCTGAATGAGATGTTCATCCAGAAATTAAAGAACATTTTACAGCTGCAAATCATGATTGTGTGAGACAGACAATTAGGCAATTAGAACAATTAAATGTTAAAGATGCCATGTCTAGAAATGAGGGCAAAGAAGAAGAGAAGACAGGAAAATTCTTGCAGTTTTTTCTTCTCTGGAAATTTTTGAAATGATGGTGATGCAGGAGCAAGCAGCCCGAGAGAAGAGAAGGGAGGGAGGATACAGACAAGACACTGAGCTGTGGGCTTTAAGTTTTCTTGGGCAGGACATCCAAAAATTAATAGTTGCCCCTGTGAATTTAAGGTGGGATTTGCTAACTGGTTGATTTTGCTCATCAATATCATTAATCAAAAACCCACAGAGAACACCAATTACACATTATTTGGGCTTTGGGGCCATTAAGTGACTTTTTGCAACCTTAACGTTTTGATACTGTGGTAAGCCAGAGCGGCTGTTCAAAGCGCAGTCCTGCCTCCAGGCATCTCCCTGGGGAGCCGTGTTTCCTATCAGGCTGCAACAGCCTCCTCTTCTTCTGGGGGATAAAATTTGCTTTGTCTGCCTGGGGTTTTTGAGTCTCTCGTGTCTCATACATGGCTGACAAAAACTCATTCTTATCAGAATTGGATAAAACCGATCACAGAGTCCTTTCTGGTCTTTGCTTTTTCCAGGCTGTTAATTTGTTCATTCGCACAGGAGCTTCAAGGTGAACCTTGGCTTGGAACAAACCTCAGTCTGCCACACCGGGAAAGCAGTTTGCTGCATAAGCTGGGTCTTCTCTTTGCAACGCTGCAAGGATTTAATGTTTACATCTATATTTTCAAGGGGCATTGGATGTGTTTCACATGTGCCCCAAGCCCCCTCTTTGATAGGAACCTCTGTGGTAAGCGGAGACAATCAGGATTATGGTTTCAAAGGCATGTTCCTGATCTGGACTAAGAGGTGAATGGAGATGCACCTGGTCAGTTATTTCCACTATTCTGAGCCACTGCCAGCATTGCACGGCCATACTGCCTGCCCATGCCCTGCATTCCCTTATAGCACAAACATGCAGTGCCAGCAGTGTTTCCCGTGCTCCTGCAGGCCTCGGTGCTTCAGCTGTGGCTTCATGCCAATGGTGTCCCTAGGGCAGAGCTCTGCACTGGCTCTCCCCAGCTCTGACCACCATGCGTGGGTGGATGCGGCTATAGAAGCAAGTCCTCCTTCCCTTATGAAGGAGCCAACGTCTCGGGTGCACTGACCAAGAGAAGGAGTATTTGCAGGGCTAAAGAGCTCATGAAGCTTAACACAGCAAATGCCACACAGCCAGCTCGTCAACTGCCCTGCCAGTCAGCCTGCCAGGAGCCACTCTGCTTCTCATCACAAGGACCAGACCTGATACCAGTACGTGGAAGGGACTGTGGCTCTCCAGACTGCAACTTTAAGAGATGTTCATAGATTGCCCCAGCTGTCTGACTGGGGACTGGATTGTCTGGATTGCCTGACTGGATTTGTCTGGATTTATCTGGAAAATCACATCCAGAAATGTGGAGCTAAAAGTTGGTTTTGTTTTCCTGGGCTAGGATTTGGGTGCCTGGATGCTGCCCCTGGTTTTCTGGAGACCCTAGACCACTTTCTGGCTTGCCCAGGCACTGGTGGCCAGAGATGAGGAAAGTGGTATTGATTCTCCTTGTGAAAGCCCATCAGGTAAAACCACTTTGGCACAGGTAGACGTTCCTTTCTTCTTGTAGCAATATTAGAGGAAGGCACAAATTGCTGATGCTAACACTCGGGGCTTTTTTCAGCATTTATCTCTGCCTCGCACATTGGGCTCTCCAACCTCCCATCACCCCGCGCAGATGAATGGGCACCTTCCCAGCCTTCTTGCCCCACACCATGTCTCCACTTGTGGCTGCTAAGGCTGCCACCCTCTGCCTGCGCCTGCCTCCACATCCTCGGCGCACCTCTTCCCTGTTGCCTTGCCTTGTTAAACCAGCCTTTCCCAGCTCTTTGTGCCACTCTTGATGGAAGGAGAAAAAAGCAACTTTTAAGTGCAAAAGAGCTTTTCTGGCTTTCACTGGTTCTGTTGGGTTTTGCCTTGGAAGAATCCCTGATGATTGGGAAGGGGTTGGACACAGCCTTTGTGTCACTGCTGATGGGACCATGGTGCTCAGTGGTCCTGCCGCCACACCAGCCTTCAGGCTGAGATGAAGTAATCCCTTCTTTACGCAGCAGGCAGCTAGAAAAACATTGTGAAGATTCACTTCCCAGTTTCTGCATTTGCCAGGAGAGCAAAGGAGATGCGCAAGGTGGCTCCTGCTCCTCTCTGCCCCCATGTCTGCTCCCCAGCCCTTCCTGCCACTGCTGTTGGTTTATATTTTGCCTTCACCCTCTTGCATTTTTTTTCATATTTTACCTTCACTCTCTTGCATTTGTCCCAGCCAAAACTCACTTTTAATTTTGATGCACAAAAATTCTTCAAAATCTTTTGGTGAGTGCTTGCCAGCATTTCAGGGCCACAGCATCTTCTAAGCGAATCTGTCCATCCCCTTCCCACCCGCACGAGATTCAAATCCTGCCCAAATACCACCATACAGCATTAGACGCTCTCCCCTCTTCGACATATGCCCTTTTACTGTTATTACCGCATATGAGTGCCACCCATGTCTTCTACCTATGAGATTCCTTGTCACAATCAGGTTTTGCAATGACGTTACACACTCTCAGGTGCCCACTAACACACTTCTTTGAGTGGTTAGGGTACCCATGCTGCAAACACTTTAAAAAGTTGCTTTATCTATTCAAATTAAGCATGTAATGGCATTTAAAAAAAAAAAAAAAAAAAACAGATTAAATTTTGATCTTATTGAAGCAAGTGGGAGTTTTGTCACTGGCGTAGTCAAACCAGGGTTTCACCCAGAATTTGAGCGAGAGAGCTCAGATGAGCCGATAATAGAAACAAACCAGCTGTGAAAGCTGAATCTGCAATCTCAACATGAACTCCCCTGCCCTGCAAAGATTACAGCACGGCTCTACCTCTCATCGCTGTAAGAATAGCCGTCTTATTGTCTATATCTTCCGCAATTCCATTACTGGATGAAGGACGCTTCTGATACAAACGAAAGGGGAAAATAAAACACCAAAACCCACACGTATTATCCTGCCTTATGCACTTATGAAATGAGAAGGTTATTACAGCAGAGAGGAATTAAGATACAGCGCTGATGCTCTGTCTCACTGAGGGTTTACAGAGTGGTAATTAAGAGAAGCACTTTCTGCATAAGAGAGTTCTGCTGCTGCAGAGGAAGAAAAAACATTTCTGCTCATTTTAATCAGGCATTGATGGATGGCGTTAATCAGTTGCGATAACGTGTCAGCATTTCCCTTGTGCTGTGGCTCTGCAGATCTCCCGTAGCTGCCGGATAACCCCAGCACACTCGCTTTCAGCCTCGACCACAGCCCACATCACTGGAGAAACATGCAACGGTTTCAGCGGGCACTGGATGCGGCCCTTTTCAGATCTATTAGGACAGGGAAACGCCAGCCCTGCTGTTTATTTATTTAAACTTTTCCAGTATGGTTTTGAAACCCTTGCCGCTTCGCAGACATTAAACCCTGGTGTCTCTGTGCACACAAGAACGAAGGCAAATCCCTTCCCCCAGGTGAAGTCGCTCCTCCCCTTGGGTATAAATCACTGGAGCAAATTTCAAAGCAAGTCACACAAGCTGGACACATATCTACAGCAGGCATGGACTTGAAGGACTTTAAACGGTGAGTTCGTCTTTCCCAAATGGTCCTCATCCACCTCCACAAGCAGCCTGGCTTCAGTATGCTGCAGAGAGGACATCAGGAGCAGTGCGCTGCTTTGAAGGTCTCTTTGCACCCACACACACTGCAGTGCCGTGACCACCCATCCCTGGGAGGCTGGGGACTCCCCTTCTCTCCATGCTACAGGTGGGGAAGAGGAGCCTGACAAGGGTATAGCACTGTGCTCTACGTTCGAAGGCAGCAATATCAGTTGCACAAAGTGAGGTGACCTGGGAGGACTGGGGTTGAGCAGCGTTACTCACCATGCAATGGCAGGACCATGCTTAAAACAATCTCCAGTGCTACAGCCTATGATGAGCACCAGGGCTCAACCCAAAACCTGCTGAAGGTCATTGAATCCTTCAGAAGTTCCCATCTGCTTAGCGTCTTTTGAGGCTGGGTGGAAAAAGAACTGCAAAAGGCACAATATTGTGACTGAAAGGAGTGACTTCCACTGTGCTCGAGTGCAAATGGTGAGAGAAGGTAGAGAACAGAACAGGTTTGGGGGCCTGAAACCCAGATGCCTCATCCTTCTCTTCATTTGTTTATCCACAGCGCTATCCTTGCAGGGTTTGAGGAGGTTTGAGCCAAGGAAAGCTGTGAAGGTGTGCGACGGCGAGAGAAAGCTGACCCTCCTTCTTCAGAAAATGCTTCTTTGGCAGCATGTGCTTCTGGACTTGAGCAAGAGTTGGGAATGATGTGCTTGTCCTCCTGCTTGTCCAAAATCAGCAGCAGACTTTCTCCAGTATCTGTCTCCTTAGGACATCATGGGCAGTTTCATTTTAGTTTAAAGGGTGTCTTTAAAATGCAGGGAAGAGAGAACAGCCCCTGGACATTCTCCAGCGGAGGGTCAAGCTGGGTGCCAGACACGAAGCATCAGTACAGCAGTGGTGGGGTGCAAACACACATGCCCTGTGGTCCCTCTTAGCAGCCCTTGTCCTGCAGGTGCCAGAGCTTGGAACCATGGCTGCGGGGGAGCAAAACACAGGACAAAGTGGTGTTTCTCTGAGTGAAAAAGAGCATTTCAAAAAGACAGCTGTTATTTTGAAGAGTGGGGCAGGAAAAGCCATGGGGGTCTTGCTTTAGTGTTGCTCATTGCCAAAGGCGCCACTCAAAGGAAGAAAAAGGACCATTTGAAAGATCCAGGTGATTGCCAGGAGCAGCTCGGCGTTGCCCCTCAAGGCAAGGCAAGGTTTTTGGAAAAGACTGGGATTTTGGAAAGCATTCTCCTGCCCATTGCTTCGCTCCCAACCAACTTCAGCAGGAGGCAGGGAGAATTATGTGATTTGTTAAAGCTGGACTCGAGGTGGCCAGCTTGTGCACTGGTGCAGGTGCTGGGAGCGTGAGATGTTCCCAGCAGCACTCGTGGGCACACACAGCTGGTTTGGATCAGTATCTGCCTGCTGCTGGGTGATGGGTCTGCGCACCCTGCTCCGAAACAGGGCGCTAAGGGAGCTTAAATACTACAGTGGTATGTTTGGACATAAATAAAGGTAGAATAAACCAACAAAAGGAGAGAGGCATCACTCCTGAATCCGGGCATGCCAAATTGCAGAGCTCTTAATCATGCATTGAGGAAGCCCATCAATGCATGGGCAGCTTGCAGAGCTCACATGCCTGTTCCTGCAGGTACAGTGTCCTGTCCTAAGTCCACAATGGCACTATGGTAACTTCGGAAGGAAGACTTGGAAGCCAGACCCTGGTATTGAGCACACCATGGGGTTCCCACCCACTGGGCTGCGGGGAAGGTGGTAAGTAAGAGAAGAAGGAACAGCAGAAAAAATGCCCGTGCTCAAGTAGGTTGAGTTTTGGTTGGTTTGGATCTGGCTTTTATGGGACAGCTTCTATTTACCATAAAGGAAAAAAAAAAATCACAAACCACAGAGTGTTTTTAACTAGCTCTTAAAGAAACCATGAGTCACACCTTTGCCATGTTGACTTGTACAAACCCATGAGGACTGCAGGTGGCTTCCCCCGCCGGCCTCCCAGGCAGCAGACGGTGCAGGTCCTGCCTTTTCCCCCAGCCTGGGACAGAAAACTATCCAAAGCTCTGGGACAGAGAAGGTTGATGCTAACTACATCCACCAGGACTTTCTGTCCAACCTCTGTTGTGTGCTGGGGCATGACGAAGGAGCCGGCACACTGTCCCCAACCTGCAGCTGCACAGCAAAATGCAGCTCGTTAGGAGGTAACTGAGCTATCAGAACCAAGTGATAACGCTGCACATGTGTCCTTCCCAGGGACAAGGGACAGCGGAGGAAGAGGGACTCACATTTGCCAGATTTTTAATAGTCTGCTGCAAAGTGCTCCAATGCAAGACCTATAGAGACCACAGCCGTGAAGCATGAGAGTAGCTGAGAACAACCTTTGCTTTTACGTAAAGTGTAAACAAACAAACAAAAAAACCCTTACAAAAGGACGCAGCAAACAAGTCCAAGCTTACTGCCCAATTCATGAGATCTTGAAGGCTGAATTTCTGACTTTTTCTTTTTTTTTAAACCAAGGTTGAATCTTTGTCAGAATTATTGTTTACATTACAGTCTTGCCCTGAGAAAGGATATATCTACCTCTCTGTGCCAGCAATGAAAAATGTTGCTATTCACATCTCATTGGAGGTGCTAGAAGAAAGTAAGCGCCGCCTGTAAATAAGCTGCCTCAGTAATTAATTGCCAGCACATACAGCACAACAGAAAAGCTCCAGAAATAAGTTATTGCAAATACAATTTCGAACTAACAGTGCCAGAATAGCTTTTGAAAAAGCCCCTATAAAGCAGACTCTGATTTTCAGAGAGAGGTAAAACACCACCAATCAACCTGTCTCTGCTTTCGGAATGGGGGGCCTCAGCCTATTCCACTTCAGGCGAGGCAGCACTTAGCCCAGAAATGAGCCCCCATCAGCAGCCCCTGGTTGGCAAAGGAAAAAAAAAGAGGTTCAAAGTAACAGGTATGAGTGAACAGTCGCATGTTCATAGGGAGCAGAGAAGAGGAGGGAGGAAGAAACGTGGTGGGTTGCTGGCTGGCTGGATGCGGTCCATGAATACGGTCACTGAGAAATGCCATCGTACAGAGAGAGCAGCCACATGACAACCACAAGCATCCTCTGCCCAGGGAAGTTTCATCCAGCAACAATGGGAAGAAGAGGAGGGTGAGGAAGGCAGGACCTCTTTAGCCCCTGTCAGGGAGCATAGACACTCTCCGCTGAAAAGTGCAAAGTATGAGGCACATGGAGAAGAAAAGTTTTAATGAGGCTGGGCCGCCACATGCTTGGCCTCACCAGAGGAATATCTCAAACAGTCTATCTGCCCCTCAAACCACACAGCCACAGGTACGTCACAGGCTGTTGGGAGAGCAGACAGGCGAGGGCTTGGCATATACTTTGGCACAGACTTTATGCAGGGCAAGGCACTGGCACGGTCACACACACGGCTGTGTACACATACATCCAAAAGCCAGAATCTTTGAAAAGAGATGCAAAAGGGAAGGATATGAGGTGGTCGATGCCTCAAGCCTGTCAGGGTTTAAGAGGCATTTGGACAATGCCCTCAGTAACACACTTTAACTTTTGGTCAGCCCTGAAGTGGTCAGGTAGTTGCATGAGATGATTGTAGTAGGTCCCTTCTAACTGAAATATTCTATTCTATTCTATTCTATTCTATCCTATTCTATTCTATTCTATTCTATTCTATTCTATTCTATTCTGTTCTGTTCTGTTCTGTTCTGTTCTGCTCCATTCCATTCCCTTTCCCGGTTTAGGACAATTCAAAGCTCACTTTAAGCTATCGTCAGCAAGTAGGGGAGGCGTGCCAGTGAAAGGAAGCAGGGAGGAGAAATTGCAAATAAAAAAGGAAGAAAAAAATACACATCCAAGTGAAATTTCCCATATAAATGAAAGGAGAGGTAATGATGCACATCAAACTAATGAAATTATCCTGCAGACTGACTACTAGCTAATGAAATTGCTTACTTAGCATACATTAACTGAGCTGCAACTGGCATTTCACTGCACAACATTTAGCCAAAACTCTTCATGTCAGCAGTGAGAAAAATGCCACGGGGTAGAGCAAGACAGCTTTATTTTACACAATACCACCGCAAAGTGCAGCCAGAATCGGAGGTCAGCCAAGGCACAGGGTCAGCTGCAGGGGATGCTGGAGCTCAACTCTGTTTTTTCAGAGGCTCCAGATCAGGCATGTTCTGACTGTGAACCGAGGAAAATGCTCTTCTGATCTGACAACCCTACTCATGAGAGCTGGAGCACAGAAGTCAAATCGAATTTCTTCTGGTTCACGGGTAACCAGCTGGACTATTTTGTGGCTGGAGCTTCATTATTTAGCAATTTTGCTGAGGACAGTTAAGCTGTATTAGGATACAGCTCTCCACAACTGTATGCTAATAGCTCTAGGACAACAGATCAGCACACCTCTCTCTATGCGCACACACCCCCACACCCAGGGTGCCTTTCTTACCCTTAAAGTGTGATGGACTCTAGGCAAGAAATTTAGGTACTTCAGGTTTTTAACAGTTATAAGTTGGTTTTTTTTTTCCGGAAACACAAAGTCAGAGGTTGGCATCACCTGCAGAGCCCACAAAAGACCTCCTACTAGTTTGAGTCAGGAACAGGAAGGAGGTGGATGGCAGCCAATCATGTTGGGAAGCCCAAGAATTAGATGGGGAAGCTGTCCTGTTGCCCATCCCATTTTACATCCTACTGGTGCAGGTCTGCTCTCCCGTATCACCAAGGAAAGGCTAAAAGCAAATGTTCTGTGTGGAGCCACATCTGTGTTTTCACCTTTCTAGGGCATTTCACGGTCTCTGTCACTCAGCATATCCACGGGCACAACTAAATAACACCAGCCACAGCTTGACACCGTTCAGATGGACAGAAGTGCCTTCATAAGACCTCCAGAGAGCAACCCCCCTAATGACAATTACTGCTTTTTTAGAAAAGGATTAGTGGTTAATGGTGGAAAAGTACCCACGCGGGAGACGACGGTTGCTGTTATGGAAAACTCTCCCCCCTGATTTTCTTCAGTTCGGTTTTAAGGACCCTTTGGGAGCACGATGCTGTCACGATGCTGAAGTTCAGCCATAGATAAGTGCTGAATCATACCAAACATTTCACTTAAAAGTGAGCCTCATACTAGCTTTAAGAGACAGAGGAGATTAGATTTTTTTTCTGAATTTCAGTCAGATAATATACACATTCCCTTATCAAATGATGCAATTCTTAATTAATATTTGAAGCTTCAAAGTGTGTAAATTTTTCATAATTTTTTTTTGTTTTTTTTTGATCCTTTGTAGCTAAATTGCAAATGACCAGAAAACTGAAAAGCTCTCCATTGTGGATTTTTGTCCCTCTGCATTAGGATTCAAGGTGGAATATTCAGGAAAGTTCAGCTGGATCTTCAACCCAACAAAAAAGTTCAGGAACTCTGGAAATCCTGATGCCACCAGACACCTGCCCTAAAAAGAGTAGATACCTTGCAGGGAGGGATCATCACCTCGGGGTTCATAGGGTGTGCTTCCAGAACAGACCCCACAATGAACCACAGAAAGGGGCATCCCAGTTTCCCAGGCGTGTTCTTACGTCTGTCTATACACACTCCCTAAAAAAGTCCTTCTCTAACGCCAAAGTGATTGCTTCTGTGTTACCCAATCCTTGCTGAATAACCACCCCTAAATCTACTGTGTTTTCCTGGTGGGTGAAACAATCCCCATCCATATAAGCCATAAAAGGTCTTTGGGACAAGAGCTGCAACACCGAACCGAAAGGCCCATGAGTCAAAGCTCTGCTCCAATGATTAGGTGAAGCATTGCAGAGCAAGAGAAACGGTCTCCACTTCCCACAGATCAATGTTTCTTCAATCCCAACCCTTCAAGGTCAGTTAAAGTTTTCAAAACGTACTTGACAAAAGTTGAGCAGCTTTAGCAAGCGGCCGCCTCTCTGGGGCCCTGGCTCATCTGAATAGCGTGCCGTAACCTTCAGCCTGTCTTGATGTCTGATTCCCTGCTTGGATCCTATTATCATTACTCACTGGGGACACCAGGTATGTTTGAAGGGAGCCAAGTCTTCCAGCTTGTCAGCTCTGAAATATGTTGCCTGAGGCTGCCCAGGCTCTTGTTATTCCTTATTCAGTATGTGGGCTATGGCTACCTGCAGCTTTCACCCTCTTTGCTGCATAGATGGATTTATACTTTGACCATTGCCGTTTACAAAGAGGGGAGAGTTGTCTGCAACATCGGACACATACAGCCTTTAGCCTTACAAAACACAACTTTATTTAGGATTGCAGTTCCTCAAAGTGGCAGAAGGAGCATTGCCCAGTGAAACCTGGCAGCAAATCCAGCTCAGGCTCTCTACTGGTCTGCAGCTGGACGTGCCTCTCTAATTCACTTTTGTTCACTTTCCATCTTTGGTCATCCATTTGTCATGCTCTCCCTATCTCTTCTCACAGTGCATCTCTAAGAAAGGAAGGGTTGCTGTCAAACGAAAGCATTGCCACCCACACCCTTACCCCATACCACCACATGTCCCCTGATGGTGGGGCACTGGGTCTGGGATTTTGCAGCCTTGTGTCTGCATCTCTGCAACAGACCACTTCTGAGATGCACACCGCCTTGCACGAGCACCCGACACTGCAGCTCTTGAAACATATGCACGCACCGCAGGATGCCTCCGAGCATGGATGTGTCAGGACTTCAGAGCACAAGCCGACACACAGCTAACAGCAGGGCTAGGAGATGCGGGGGCAAGCTCTCCCAGATTGCCTCCAGCACGGCCGGTTCTGCTGGCACCCTCCTCCAGAGCCCTTGGCACTGGCCAAACCAGAAGGGACGTTGAGTGAGATGGACCCCCGCCTGGCACCCCTGACCCGCAGCATGGGGCCATGGAGGTCAGAGCCACGTGCGCTCATTGCACTCTGGCAAACACACGTGCACATTCAGTGGCAGTGAAGCCAGGATGCGTCTGATCCAGGTGGGCGGTGTCCCGAGCACCAGCCAGGGAGCACATATGATCTCCCGCATCCAGGTAAATGCTTTGGCTGTGGCCAGGCACCACACTGGAGGGACATGTGGTGTCACCATGTCCAGCCCCAATACGGACTCAAGGAGAAGCAACATTTGGACACCTGAGGTCCAGGCTGCCCTGCCCGGACCCCGCTTGCCAAGTGGTCAAGGCTTCCCGAGGCTGGCTCTGCAGGAGGGGGATGTAACTGAGTGAAATCAGTTCATGTTGCAACTTGGATGAACTCAGATGTTCAAGCTGAAGTGAGAGCTTCCAGCTGATGGCAAGAGACTCTCATGAACATCTAAGTGCTGAAAGTCAAGCCAGACCCAGGGAGGCACTGCATTGCTGTGAGGATGGTCACGGGAGTGGTGCACCAGGATGGGGCTACATGCTGTAGAGGGGATAGGGAGGTGGAGACCCCAGAGAGGGGTCTCTGAGGAGAGCAAGCAGGCACGGGGACATGGTATGGGGATGACACCATCCTGTGACACAGGGCCACTGGTGTCGCTGGCTATTCCTCCCACAACGGGAGCTGCCAGGAGCTCACTTCATTCCAGGTTGTACAGGGAAAGCTGCATTTCCCTACAGGGAAACAGAGCTCTTCCTCACATGTCTCAGTTGGGAAACGTTCCTGTTATAAAGAAGTCTTAGGAAAAGAGAAATCTTTTATGTTCAATGAATGTTTCCTTTGCAGTTGTTTTAAAACCACATCCAAGCCTTTCCCTGGCTTTGCTGCGGCTCGGACATCGCTCCATCTAGTGGAAATCTGCTGCAAAGTGCCACCTCCAGGAGCACAAGGACACCTGCAAGACCAGAGCTGTGAAATACGACGAAGATGACACAGAGAAGGCTCCAGACCAGCCATCGCGGAGGCTTCACCTTGCTGCTGGGGCCAAAGGATGCGAGTAGCCAAGCTCCGGCCTTCATTTCTGCCCCAACGCCCGCAGATGCTGCGGTTAGGTGGGGAGGACGCCCACGAGAGCTGGGAAAGGCAAAGCAGGAATTAAGATGTCACCAGTCGCCGAGCTCTAAATGTCTTCACCAACCCACTGAAGTCGAGGAGCGTGTGCTCCTGCTCCATCTCGATGCAGGCAAACTGCAAACCATGCCCTGCTTGAGTTCAGGCAAGGGTTTGAGCAGAAAGTTCTCCCCCATCCACAAGTGTGCTCCAGTGAGTCAGTCACTGCCGGCTCCTGTTCCAATTTGGGGATGCACCTCCCTACTAAATTTAGCTCCGAATTTGTAATTTTCCTTTGTTTTTTTTTGTTAAAAAATGCCATGTAATTAGATCAGAAAGAAACTCTTTAAGCCCAGGGTAAAAACAGGGTATTTACAACTCACTGGCTACTTTATAACTTTCCCCACCACTCTAACAGCCAAACAAGCAGGCTAAAGACCATTTCAGCCACAGAATCAGAAAATTTGCTGAGTCCACTAAAAATAAAAAAGAACTGGAAGAAATCACATGAGAAAGAGAGGGAAACCAGGATGTGGGGGTTACTCACATTTTTAGCTAAGCAAGGCTTACACAATCGTGCTTCGTGGGTGCATGTGTCAATTTTCTTGTCTGTCCTCCTCCCTTCCCCAGCCCTGCCAGCTCCCGGCTCAGTGTTAGCGGAGATAACGGTCCCAAAGATACTGAGCTACGAGTTGTGTGAAAAGAGGCACTGACATCGAATGATAGCCTTAGATGTCCTCACTGAAAGACTAAACATTTACTGCATATCTGCAAAGTTACACATGAGAAAGTCCCTGGAAAGCAGAGGGTGTTTGTTCTGCTGTTCTAGAAACTGTTTCTTTCTCACGGGGTGAGCAGAGAGTTGAGATTAGCTTTTACCTAGCTAAGTACTGTCACTCTACTTTTAAATAGGAAGGGAAAGTCAAACAAGTAAATCAAAGTCATGGACACAATTTCGTGTTGGTGCAGGACTGACATTTTAGGTTTGGTTCATGAACTCTGTCACACCGCGTCCCAGGACTTGCACAGATGCAAGGGCTACTAGCTAAGCATCAGCAGCGCTGGTTAAAGCTTAAGCTTAGCATAAAATGGTCATATTCACAGACACAGCTCATGTGGTACCCAGCATCCTGGCATGGAGGTTGGTGTCAGTATTTTGAAAGATGTTTCTAACCTCGGGACGCTGCTGTGCTGTTGGAGGGGAACTATGTGAGGACAGCAGAAGTGACTCAGCCTGTCATCGCTGTCTGCACTTTGTAATTATAATATATAGCACTTTCCTCAAGGAGCTGCACACACATTAATGAAGCAAGTCTCACACCAGCCCGCTGCGGGAAGCATTGGGAGCCCTGTGCGACCGCCGGGAAAACTCGCAGAGAGACACAGGCAGGCAAGAAGTCTCAGCTGAGGTCTGAGCAGGGGTTGTACATCAGGGACGAGGATAGGCTTGGATCCCCTGGCTCCCACTCCACAGCTCATCGTCGAAGGCAGCAGCTGTGCCAGCAGCTCTCAGAAGGTAGTTCAGCCTTCTCAGCTGAAAGCTCAGCAGTTCAGCAGGCACCCTCTTCCAAAACACAGCTACTTCTCTGAGTGCAACCCAGCAAAATTGTAACTGGAAACAGCATCTGTTGGTGGAAGCACCAGCAGGAGTTGTTTGGGGGGGGGG